>JAWPHD010000013.1:2500-555000 GCA_037043455.1 Cyrtodaria siliqua | reverse complement strand
TGACTTATTGATCATCCTCCTGAGACATCTAGTTATTTATATGTGAGGCAAATAATAAACAATAACTCGTATGAGTTATGTTGGACCCTTCAGATTAAGAAATAACTTGTTTAAGTTAGATAACTTGCTTAAGTTATTTAGCGAGTAACTTTAATCAGTTACACCAGGTACTGTATATGTAATCTGTAGATATAACATTTTAAATGGAACTTAAAAATGTTAAACATTTTAACCGCATACTATTGATGATGTGATTACTTGAAAAACAGAAACAATTAACATCATAAATGTCATATTTTGTTTATAACGTTGATAACATTTTAAATTGTATAAATGAGTTTCTGTGAATCTGTGTTTTGACGAGTCTGTGTGTTTTGACGAGTGTGTGTGGTCTGTGTGGTCTGACAGCAGAGTCGATAGGCATGTTAGTTGAATACACCTTTCTAAACTGTCAGTGTTCATAACGCTTATCATTTTTAATACGAGCCAATTTTCAGAACGAAGAGTAGGTCTCTAATATACTAATCATGCTAATAGTTCCATGTCCATTGGGTATGTTTTGAGTCTGAGACTCGATCTGCAGTCAATAATATAACTTATTTGAGTTATTTTGTTTTATCAAGATATGGAAGCAAGGAGTAAATCTCTGGAAGCCATTATTTTTTGCACATAAACATAATTATACCCCCGCTTTCACAATGTTGTCCCCTCGCGTCCCGTGCCGTAGCGTCCCGTCAACACATTTGTGTCCACTCGCGACCCGTCCCGTCGCGTCGCGTCCCGTCAACACATGTTTATCCCGTCGGGTCCCGTCGCGTCTCGTCCCGTCCCGTCGTCATTGTTAATACTTGCATATCTCAAACACTTTTGAACCGATTGCTTCCAAACTTCATATGCTCATAACAACTGATGAAATTATGTCCTTTTATATCACCGGTCCCGTCCCGTCACGTCCCGTCCCCGTCCCGTCGCGTAACACAGTTGTAATACTTGCATATCTCAAACACTTCTGAATGTATTGTTCCCAAACTTCATATACACATAACACCTGATGACCTTATTTCCCTGTACATCACCCATCATTGATTGCCTAATTTATTACAGAATTATGGCCATTTGTTTGACTTTTTCTCAAACATTTTCGAATTGAGTGTTCCCAAACTTCATGTACACATAACAACTGTTTACCTTATGTCCTTATAAATAACAAATTGCTGATGCCTAATTTATTACAGAATCATGACCCTTTATTTGACTAATTATTTATTTGAATAATTAACTTCATGTGGCTTTCACTTTAACACGTTTCAAGGATTGTTATTACACCTAACATACAGTTCACACGTGATGGTATGATGTATCTCTGCATTAATGGGTTTTCGATTCTGCAATTAATTTTTTTACACAACTGTGGACCTTTGTTTTAATGAGGATTTCTTTTACATTAAAAAATTAACACATATTTTAAACATTTATTATTCTTGATTTTGCCCATCATCGGCTAGAGCAAAAACGCGGGGTATTCATCACCTTCACTGGTAGTTCTAGTTAATATTACTTTAAAAACATGTTCTGCTGAGTGACCATGTTGACTACAGAGTGATGCCCTCTTAATGTTAAACCCATGGCACTTAAACATATAAGTAACTTAATAAAGTTATATAACTATACACAGTTATGAAATCTAATTTGAGTTGTTCTATTTTTAAAAACCTGATTGGAACAGGCAATCATTTTACATGTTCGTGATCCTGATGATATTCATTTTGATAATGTATCTGTTTATATATACATGTATTTTGTTCTTTTTAGCTTATCTAGTTTAGCACCGGTGTTAATGACAAAATAACAAGTTTTATTTCAATAGCAAATATTATTTGCATATTGTATTAGGTATTCGCTAAATACTACCTGATACTTTATATTTTTGAAGATAGCATCGAACATTGTTTTATACTGCCATATCTGATAGGGCAGCAACGATACTCCTACATGACGATACGATACGTATCACGATATATAGGGCTCACGATGCGATACATTTATCAACTGATACAGTTAACGATCCCATCCAGCAAATATATATGTTTTTGTATCCATTTTCAAACATTCATAGTTATCTCTTTTCAAGAATGTCCATCTTATTCCTGAATAGGATAGCCTTACTGGCAATACAAATTGACCCATGTCTTAAATATCAACAAGACTCGTTACTCAAAGCAGAGCGTACATATGTTTGTATTGTGTTTTTTTTCGGAGTTTTTGGTTAATCGCTGGACCTTTAATATCTAGGTCTTTAACGATTCACCAAATATTCGAAACACCGCTGTATTTTGCCGTATGTTCGAATTTACATTTACATTTTTATGGGAATTTAAGGAATGGGCAATACCTCTTGTGTCCCATATTCCAAATCCCGAGTCCAAATCAGTATCTTGAATCATTCGATGAGATTCTGACACGTCTCTGTTCAAGAGAGTACTTATTTAAAGCTGAAAGTCTTTCTGAGATTTCTTAGCACTGGTACTGGTTTGGTTGCTCGGTTGTATATTTTTTCTAAACATGAAATATGCTAACGATAATAAGGGCTCCAAACCTGAACACAATATTCTAATAGAGGACGTATATAACTGGTATATATAATAATAAAGATTTTTTTATCAGAGTGTTTAAAAATTATTTTCAAATAACCGAGTCCTTGCATCGCTTTCTTTGCTGCCGCACTACACTGCTTACTTGGCTTTCCAGTTTTACTGATAATACCTCCCAAATCACTTTCTGAATCTGAATTTTCAATATATATATTGTTTATATATTCTGCATTATCATTACCAAAATGGATTGTTTCACACTTGGCTACTTAAATCTCGGAAGCCCTAGATCTGACCATGATTGTAATGTATTTAAATCATCTTGTAATATATTCATATTTTTACAGGAATTGAAAATCTTTGTATCATTCACAAAAAAGATGTGATTTACTGCCAATAATATATGGTAGTTCATTTATAAAGAGTATAAACATAAGAGGCCCCAATACTTATCCTTGGGTACCCCACTTAAGACGTCGTTTTCTGTAAATGACTGTCCTCTAATAACTATTGTTTGTTTACGTCCAGTAAGAAAACCTTTTATCCATTAAAATACCTTACCCTGTATCCCGTAAGCCTGTATCCAGTTTCAATAAAAGTCTCATGTTCAACTGAATCAAGTGCACTTCGGTAGGCAAGATATACAACATCTGTAGTTACCTTTTACAAAGATATGTTGATTTTTGCTGATCACATGTTCTGAATTCAAGTGAACAAGCATGCTTTCTTTGAATATTGATTCAATTATTTTACAAGAAACACATGTTAAACACATGCTGCCTTTTTGGTTAGAGAATAGTTCATGACGGGGTTTCTTTATTTACACTGTCCCGTATTTTGGGATGAAGTAGGGTAAGTATGAGGCGCCCTATAAACTGGTCTAAGCCCCCAAGCGGCCTATTTTGCCACTGACCGTTCCAAGGTGATAGCCCTACTGTCAACCTGTTTTGTGTGTGTGAAACCTTTATTCCTTATTAACCATTACATGTTCCGAGTATTAACTTTCATACCCCATCCAACCCCTGCTCTAAGAAGGGAAAACGGGGTTAATAGTTAAAACATATTTATTTTTACATCGATTGCGAAACAAGTTATTGCAACTTATATTAATCACTCTCGATGGCTTCCTGTATAGAACCAGTACTAAGCTATGTGGATTAATTATCTTGCTCAAGGATAAATAACGTGGCCGCGGCGAGGATCGAACCCACCACCTCTCGATCTGGAGTTCGGCGCTGTAGCACTGGACTACGCACTCCACTACGGGGTTGGATTAAAACCTTAATTCCGGCATAACACGTTTGCAAATTGTCAAATTAAAACATGTAATATGTAATTTTAAACAGGTTATCACGTTTTGTTTCAATAAACAATGTTTTTAAACGTGTTTTATTGTCGAAATATCGCTTATAAAATCCTGCTAATATAACCTTTCCCATCGATTAATGGAATTAAGGCGGGACCACGTAATGTTTGTCGTTTTGCGTGTTTTTGTGTTTACTGTGTTCTGTGAAAGCTCCATTTCATGTTCGACTTTTATATTTATTTTCAGAAATAACTTATCACTTTACTTTATAACTTAAACAAGTTATGTTTTACCCCCAAAGATACATGCCTATGGCTACACGTGAAATGAGGTTAATTATTCAGAAATAAATTTAAGTTATTTTTCTTCATTATCCATAAATATATGTAATAACCAACACAAGGATGACCCAACAAAAATAGGGGAATCTTTCGTTTAAACTAAGCTAATGACATATTAATCAACCTCCTGATACATCTAGTTATTTATATGTGTGGTAAATAATAAACAATAACTTGTAGGAGTTATGTTGGACCCTTCAGATTAAGAAATAACGTGTTTAAGTTAGATAAATTGTATAAGTTATTTAGATAACTTGTATAAGTTATTTAGCAAGTAACTTAAATTAGTTAACACTACTTACTGTCTATGTACCCTGTCGATGTAACATTTTAAATGGAACTTAAAAATGGTAAACATGTTAACCGCATAATATTGATGATGTGATTACTTGTAAAACAGAAAAGATTAACATCATAAATGTCATTTTTTGTTTATAACTTTGATAACATTTTAAATTTTATAAATGAGTTTCTGTGAATCTGTGTTCTGACGAATCTGTGTGGTGTGACAGTAGAATCAAGAGGCATGTTATGTGAATACACCTTTCTAAACTGTACATGCCGCTTATCATTTGTAATACGACCCAGTTTTCAGAAAGAAGAGTTGGATTCTAATATGCTAATTATGCTAATAGTTCCCTGTCCATTGTGTATGTTTTGTATTTGAACCTCGATCTGCAGTCATTGATATAACTTATTTGAGTTATATTTTATGTAACTTAAAAATATAGAAGCACAGAGCACATCTCTGGAAGCCCTTATGTTTTGCAAATAGACATAATTAATATTACTGTAAACGAAAATGTCCTGCTGCATGACCACGTTGACTGCAGAGTGATGTAGTATTAATGTTAAACCCATGACACTTAAAAATATAAGTAACTTAATAATGTTATATAACTGTACACTTTGTAAACAGACAATTATTTTACATGTTCGTGATCCTGATGATATTCATTTATGATAGTGTATCTGTTTCACTGATTTATCACTCGTATGCTGAAGAAGTTTTGTTTAAGCCTCGGCTTAAATAACTTCATACTGTGTCCTTTCGTTGCATGTGTGGTATGATCAGTAATTTTAAACAATGATGAAGAGTCCAAATCATATTTATGTTTCAGTATCTTGAATGTTTCGATGAGATCGCCTCGGACATGTCCCTGTTCAAAAGAGTACATATTTAAAGCTGAAAGTATTTTTTCATATCTGAGATATATTAGCTCTGGTACTAGTTTGGTTGCTCGATGATGTATTCTTTTCTAAACATTCAATATCCTTACGATAATAAGAACTCCAAGCCTGAATACAATATTATAATAGAGGACGTACATAACTGGTATATATAATAAAAAAGCTTATTTTATCACTGTTTTCTAATAAGCGTATCGTTGCAGCGCTTTCTTTGCTGCTGCACTACACTGCTCATTTGGCTTTCTATTCTTACTGATAATAACTCCCCAATCCCTTTTTTAATCTGAATTTTCAATGTCTATATGTTTTAATTTGTAAGTATTTCTGGAGCATCATAACCAAATGGATTATTTTACACTTGGCTACATTAAATCTCAGAAGCCATATATTTGACCATGATTGTAATGTTTTTAAATCATCTTGTAATATATTCATATATTTACATGAATTGAAAATCTTTGTATCATCCGCCAAAAAATGGGATTTTAATACCTGGTAGTTCATTTATAAAGAGTATAAACAAAAGAGGCCCCAATACTGATCCTTGGGGTACTCCACTTAAGACGTCTTTTTCCGTAGATGACTGGCCTCTAATAACTAGTGCTTGTTAACGTCCAGTCATAAAATCGTTTATCCAATTTAAAACCTTACCCTGTAACCCTTAAGCCTCCAATTTCACTAACTGTCTCTCAAGTTCAGCTGAATCAAATGCACTTTGTTAGACAAGATATACAAGATTCAAGTTTGTGGATATAATATACCATTGTCTTAATCAATAGTGACTGATTCTAGAGTTTCTAGCAGGTTTGTTAGTCATTGTTACCTTTTACAAAGCCATGTTGATTTTTGCTGATCAAATGTTCTGAATTCAAGTGAAAAAAAATGCTTTCTCTGATTCACGTATTTTACAAGAAACACATGTTAAAGTAACCGATCTATAGTTCATAACAGAGATTCTAGGACCTTACTTAAGAAGAGGGGTGAACTTTTCCCACTTTGCCCACACAAGGTGAGCTCTGCTATCTTCTGACAACTCTCAGTGTTTGTTTTTTGTTGTTGTTTTTTTGTTGTTTTTTCTTTTTTTTGGGAACATAACAATTGGGTATTTTAGCGCGAATTTTCGTAAACAAGGAAATAGATCCATTAAAACATTAATGTCAGAATTTTATCATTAATACTGTTAACTGTACACCAAGTCAACGGAGGCAATTAAAAGCGTTTTGTACTCTATAAATGTGACATATTTACCAAAATTGTTTCTATTTCTTCAAAATTGGGTAAAAAAAAGATATGTTTTGGCATTAGAAATATGACCGAAAAACGGCTATTAAAACAGCCCCCAAAAACACTGAGTCTTGTTTAGATTAGGAATGGGACCAACATATACGACTGAAAAGGAAGACTTTCCAACCCACATTATGTAGACATTTCAGTCTTGTTTTAATTTGGGGATAAGTTCAGAGGTGTAATTGATTTATTACTAAATAACTTTAACAAGTTATGATTTACCCCCAAAAAACACATGCCTATGGCCAAATGTGAACTATGGTAAACTTTTCAGAAATAACTTATTTATTTTGTACCGATTTCAGTTATTTACTAAATAACTTTAACAAGTTATGTTTTACCCTAAAACAATGCCTATGGCCACAAGTGAAATATGGTGATGAACTTTTCAGAAATAACGTCTTTAAACTATTTTGCTACATTCTCCATATTATTATGTAACTCATTTAAGTTATTAGTAGGTAACTAATATCAGTTACACCCCTGACAATTAAAAGCTTGAATAAACTATTGCTAAATCTTGCGGAGAAGAATTTATGGCAAATTAGTTAACAACAAAGATGAAAGAACCATAAAAAATATCAGATGTTGCAGGAATATTATTGTTTTGATAGAAAACAGATTTACAAACAGATGAATATCTGAAACTTATTTCAGTTATTTTGAGAAAAAAAAGCTCCAAAACTCTAATAACCTAAACAAGTTATTTTTCTAACTTTTGTCTGATGGATAAGACTGAGACACATCGCAATCTGTTTATACATATTACATGATTATGTTGATCATTTTATTGATGTGTTTCCTGTATCATTTTAAGTTTACATGTGTAAGAAACTAAATTTATGGTATATTAAAATGAACACCATCTTAATGGCAGAGACCTATTGGGTTACTTCCCATACAATTGTAACATGTTTTTCACCTTTTTATTCAAACAGTATTCTATCAAGCATGTAATAAATATCTTATATATATTTAACCCCCCCCTGCATATCCCATAATAGCGATATATTTCATGCATACTTACCATTTTCATAACTTTAAAATATTTAACATAACACATTTTCTGAAGGCTCACTGATTTAGCATAGTTGACAGGGCAGTACTGATAACTGAATATAGTTATTCCAGCAAGGGACTTAAATCTTACAATGAAGTGTTAATTAAACAATCATATAAATAAGTTGTTTCCCTTGGAAAGGTGTTTACATTTACTCATAACTTATTTAAGTTATCTATCGAACTGTATTCAAAGGGAGAAAACTCCTGAATTATTGATAAAATAACCCATTAAAGTTATTAGAAAATAACTTCAATCAGTTACACCCCTGACTGCTAAAGCAAGCTACAATTACATGATTGTATAGATACTTATTTCGAAATACCTTATCCGTACAATGTTTCACTTGTGAAACTAGATTTTATTTGAAATACAGTGACAACCGCTCTATTAGAGACGACCTACTTTAAAGGACCGTTCCAGTTCCCAATGCTATTGTTTTAATTTAAAATGCACTGTATTTAGAGATCACCTTTGTTGGCGGATCAATTACGCTTTCGTTTAATACAATTTGACTGTAGATCTATATACAAATTCATTAAACAAGATGATATTGTTAAATTTATATGAATAATTCTATAGTATTTTATAAACAAATGGCACCTGTATATATATACAAACAGTATATGTCGGTATAGTTTTAAACAATATATTTTCGATAAATAATATCAGTTAAATAAAATAAAATTGTAATGGACGTGTGACTATACTAGAAATGGTGGGGTTGGGCTTATGCGGACGGGTTGATGTCTAAGAATCGCGTTCGTCGTGGCTTCAGCGCTGTTTATTCATCAGTTTTGGCAGATTGTCGCGGTCACGGCAGTGTGTTGTTATTATTTTACGAGAACATTTGAAGGAAAGCAACTAAATTTTAAATATCTGGCTTGGCGAACATCTGAACCCAGGGTTCACTGAGTACAGTTTTCACTCACTTCAATACTTGGTCTGAGCTATGACCATTTTTCTAAATTGTTTATAAGTATCGTGACTGCACATTTGATATGCACATTATGTTTCTTGTTATATTATGCTGAAGCCATGGCCAGTTTATTCCATTAAATTTAAACTATTTTTATTATTGGGTTTTCTTTCACAGCCCATCTGCAATAATGGATCTGCAGTTTTATTCCAAATGGTTTGCGAATCCATCAGCAAAAACATATGGAGTTAATGATGCGTTTTCATGACCGTCTGTATACTAAGTAGATGAATTGAAAATATCAAGATATCAATGTACTAAAATAATGATGAAGGATACCAAACATGTTATACACTGCAACCTATTTATACTTGCATCTTATAAATTCTCTTTTGAAAAAACAACCACAAAACAACGCGCTAATTTACAAATGACGAAACAGAAACAGAATCAGACACAAAAGAAACATAATTTAAATTTTATAAGAATATATGAATTCACTCGGTTAATATTTGATAATTATTACTGTACAAAATATACTTAAAAGAAGATTTAGAAAGATCTTTAGAAATCACCAGCGGCCTTTTTTTACCACTGACCGTTCCAAGGCGGTAGCCCCATTGTCAACCCTTTATGTGTTGGTGACGTCAAATGCCTTTATTCTTTATTAACATTGCCATTCATGTTTGTCTTTTTGCGTGTTTTTGGGTTTACTGTGTTCTGTGAAAGCTGCATTTCCTGTTCGACTGTTATACTTATTGTTATTGGGATGACAGTAGTGTAAGTGTGAGGTTCTTTTTACCACTGACCATTCCAAGGCGGTAGCCCTATTGTCAACCGTTTTTGTGTTTGTGATGTCATATGCCTTCTTTATTAACATTGCTATTCATGTTTGTCTTTTTGCGTGTTTTTGGGTTAATTGTGTTCTGTGAAAGCTGCATTTTCTTTTCGACTTTTATAATTATTTTTATTTGGGACATTTTAACTTTTTCTTAAATGATTAAACAATTAGATTTAAGTATTAAAACATTATGTTCAGGTACTCCTTTACAGAACTGAGTGAAACAATGAATCGTTAATTGAGCAGGTAGTTTTATGTTAGTATGTATCTACCACTGAAAACAAACACATGTGTGTGTCTATGTTCTGCCATCAAATGCGTAACACTTTCGATCCTTCATATAATTTACAATTACAGCCAGGCTAGAATTGTAAAGCAATCCGTATTTATTTGGTGCGGGACATAATTATTAGTTCCTGAGATATTTACGAGCATTCATTGGTACACTCAAATCGTTATTTACATGGACTTTTGTCTGTTTCTGCTTGTTAAATTATTATCTGGATGTTTAAGTATTGGTATCTCTATGGGTAATTACTGACTGGTGTGTATGGGGTCTGTTATCAAACGTATTGATAGAATCAAAAAACGTAAAATATTAGTCAACAGTAAACAGAATATAAGGCCCATACATAACGCGATGTCAGTAGCTATGGGAAGCAGAATCAAATCACGACGAGGTTGAAAACAATTCTGCCTACAGTTGAGTTTCGGCTCATCGGTGTTTTTCTGTATGGGAATAAAGCATCGTTAAATGTTTTGGTTAATAAATACGAACCGATCGTTTCATTTACTTCCGGTAGGTAAGATGATGCAGCAGAAATAACAAAAAAACATTCCTTAACATGCACACAAATTATAAGTGACAAATAGGGCACACGAAATATTAAACTGTTAGAAAAAGATGACGTTAACGCGATTATAAGCATAAATTGTACGGTGTAGACCGCAATGGATTAACAATCAATATCTTAAATGATTAAATAAAAGAAATTTAGGTCATCTATTCTATTAACAGCCCTTTATGTAGCAACATTTTCCAATACACACAACCCAGTCTTTCATTTTTTTCACAGTAAGATAACTGGGAGCTTCTTTAAACACCGAATGAATAAGTGTGCCCAATGCATTATATACATAACTAGGCAGTCACACGTATAAACATAACTAGGCAGTCACACGTATATACACGTCATACGTGCATGCCGCTCCTAACTACAAGTTGTATTACGCTAGTATCTAGAGTAAATCTACGGTCGATAATAGAGGATCATTCGCAATGATGGATAACTGTTATACATTGTATACATATCATTTTAGGCGCACAGTGGACTCATTATTCAGTCTGCAGACATGCCATACACATCTTTCAATGGCCATACATAGCAAAAAATGGGTCTCTAATCATAACGTAAGCAACAGAATGTCCGTGTGTAGGATATATCTTATTACAGACGATATTTTCTTTTATCCAAAGGCACTCTAAAATACCGTCCGTATTTAGATCGTAATCTTAATTGTATGTGACTTTTAGGCTGATCAACAAGCTTAATTTCTCTGTCTTATTAACTAAGATGTTTTTCTTACGTTGCACGTTTTAACCGATTGCTTCAAAGTTAAATGAATGAATGAATGTTGTTTTACGGTACGTCGACACATAAATAGGTAATATTGTGCGCAAAAACTGATGAAAGCTTCAAAGTTGAACATAATTAGGAGCATGATTAGCAGGCTGTCTATTTCGGGTAGATTGTTTTCTGTAATGCGTATTTTCTCCGATACGCTGTAACCTATATATATATATTCTCTTGTCCTAGCGTGGAGGGGTGGGATGTTCATATATTACCTCTCAAGAACCGACTCAATACGACCGAATCTGCTACTTTATGCTCTTGGTTGTGTTTTTTGCTTCCAAAGAACCTCGATTGTTAGTATTTATTATTATTTTTACAGTTCAAAACCTTATTTTGTGGACCTATATAGTTTCGATTAGGATTAATTAGTTACGGGAATGAATATTATACAGCGTCAATGACGCTGACCATTAAAATACTGCTTGTGAAAAAATGGAAATTTATTTTTGGAAGCACTACTATTGACTGGAATACGGCGCTTTAAACTAACACGGCATTTCTGAGAAATGAGAATTTCTGAATGGAGTTTTTAAGCAGCATTTAGATTTCATTTAATTTTATTTCAGGCTAAAGATACATATATACACTAGTTACAATAATCACATTATTATAATTAAGCATAAATTATCAACATGATATCACACAGAATGTACCACATATTATCACAATTATTATTATAACTGAATATCATAAAATATTTGGAATTTTGAAGGTATATCATATATGCGCTAGCATGAGCGAATATATCATAGAAACGTGTCAGCTATACCGAAATAATATAAGTATATTTACCTATAAGTATGGCCAGTAAGGCTGATTTAAAAATATATATAAAAATCGACCAGGAAAAGTAGTATTCAAGGACCACAGTCAACCACAAATACACACAGAAACAAAGAACAACTATTTATAAAGATGAATAAAAGGCAAGATAAGACATCACAAACACACACGGGTTGACAATAGGGCTACCGCCTTGGAACTGTCAGTGGCGAAAAAGGCCGATGGGGATTTAACTAGATTCTAGAGTGCACCAAACCTCACACTTACCTTACTGCACCCTAATAAAACGGGACAGTGTAAATAAAAAATGTAAAACTGTGACCCCTGGGGTTGAGACAAATTTGAGGCCGGGGTTACCATTTGAACAAACTTGGTAGAGGATCCCTAAGCTAATAATAAATACAAAATATTAAAATAAGTATAACAATCGAACAGGAAATGCAGCTTTCACAGAACACAGTAAACCCACGAACACGCAAAACGACAAAGATTAATGGCAATGTTAATAAGGAATAAAGGCATATGACGTCACAAACACAGAAAGAGTTGACAATAGGGCTACCGCCTTCGAACGGTCAGAGGCAAAAAAGGCCACTGGGAGTTTAAACCAGGTTCTAGGGTGCACCAAACCTCACAGTTGTCCTACTGTCATCCCAATAAAACAGGACAGTGTAAATAAATGAGGTCCTTTCAAGATACCATTCAGACCATAATAATACATTAAAAGATGTTTGATTTGTCGTTTTTTTCTGACAGTGTGAAATCCTTCAGCAGAAATGCTGATTGTCCCGTTCAAAGCACTAGTGTACGTACTCATCCAACTAGCTTTAACACTCGCTATACGTTTCGTCAGCTCATAAACTGAGCACTAAACCTATTACCTCTTGCATGACTTTCACTACTTTTCTATCAGAATCGTCCCGCAGTAGTTGCCGCAAGTCACGATCCAAGTGTCACATATCATCTCTATAACCCATTGCGAGTGATATTAGATTGTATTATATTGTAACATTTAATTCCACATCATCGCGAAAATAATTGCATTCTGTATCCGCAATAGAATATCTAGACGGATATAAGACGATGATAAGTGGTTAGGAGTTACACAGTCATGTAACATCGAAATGTGTGGTGTGCACTGTGTGTGAAGAAGAAGTTTTAAAGGGAGTACATCAGAGTTTATTTTCTTACATCGTTTAAATGTTTCAATTCGTGATAATAATGCCGTTTGAATCACAGTATGGTGTTAGCAATGTATTGTGTGAGTGGGGGTGGGGTGTTGGGTATTGGTGTGTTGGGTGGGGGGTGGGGGGTCTAAAATACGAATACACCATAGCTTTTGAAAGGACTAATTTAACCCTGGTGCGTAACATAGGATAGCATATATTTCTGTTCAAAGTAATAAATAAGTGGCACTGTTAGGCGCATCCATAACGTTTAAATCCTTTAGAATAGCAAATATAATTGTGTTTGAACTTAAGGTCCGACACCATACCCCAACGAAAATACTAATGCAACCCCTTAAATCAGTAAACCTGTTTTTATTTACCTACATAGGTTTCTATATTAATAAAAGAGTATACATCAGCCATCCAGTAAGCAGATTATATGATCCGGTATGTCTGCAACTGAAGATGTAACAGAAAAACACTCTGAGTAATTCGGTGAATTATAACAAGTAAATGTAAATAAATATAGCATTCAGAACACAGTCACCTACAAACATGCATACAAAAACAAACAACAAGTACAAGGACAAATAGAAGACAACACAATATAAAAGGCTTGTCAAAAGGGGAAACGACTTGGAACTGTCAGTGGTATTACCCCCCCCCCCCCCCCCCCACCCCCCTACCCTCCCAATCTTATCCTATTGTTATCATTATCAAACGTGTCAATAAAGAAATTCCCGCTCTGCTATATCCTCTAACAAACTAGACAGCATGTATAGGCAATGTAAGCGTCGATGCTTCGATATGTCCATTGCTCATACGTGTCTCTCTTATTTTATTGCTCACTTCGTATTTATTTTGTCGTTTATTTCATAACCGTGACTACAATTCCACTCTTATTAATGAAAAGACATACGCGTCATCTGACAATAAAAGTGACAATTATATATCCTGCCCAATTTTAAACTGAACAACATACTGCAACAGGCAAGAACGAAACATCTGACAATGGAAAAGACATATTATTAGGTCAGGACATCCGAACATTTAAAACAGCATAATATAATGGAAAGAGCAAGTGCAAAGCATCCTCCGATAATGTAAAACAAAACGCCACACTAACTTAAATATTTGAAAACATCCGAGAATATAAGACAGAACAATATAACGGAGAAGAACAAATACAGATCATCCGATAATGTAATGTAACAGTCTTACACTTTACAATATACACAAAACAGTTGCTAATTTTAAACAGAGGTGCCTAAGGATCTACAACAAATATAAAGCATCCGACAATATTCAGCAAAACACCATACTACATAAAATAAGAAAAAAATATCCGCGAAGTAAATAATTGAATTGAATGTTGTTTAACGGCTCATCAACACAGTATAGGTTATTTAGAGCCGCCCCAGAGAGAGGGGAAGGATACATAGGAATCCGGGAACCGCGCTTTATTCTTATTATCGAATAGATTTCTATGGTTCTTTAACGTGCTCGGAGGATAAACTGATACACGGGACCGCCCGGTTTACGTCCCCATCCGACGGACGAGTCTACGGGCAAGTGTCTTGCCCAAGAACACACCGACTAATCTCAGTGGCACCACGGAGGATTGAACCCGGGGCCTCCAGTTACAACAGACCCACATAGCGGAACGAACACGTATAGACATCCAGAATTTAGAACAGAACACCATACAAAATGCATTAGGAATTATAACTCATCTCAAAATAGAAACGCATGTGATAAACGTTTAAAAGCTGATATAAAATAAATTTGAAGCATTTAATTATGGTAGGTTACTGCGGTAACGCACGTTTATGGTAATCTGAAACGCGGTTTTCTACACATAAAACAACTACATCAAACATAATGAATAGCGCAGTTGGAGTATGATTGTATTGCGAATATTTGCAGGAGTAATACATCAGTGATACTAAAAAGGAATAAATGCTTTAGGTTTTTAGAGAGTTGTAAATATTCAAGGAAATTAAAATGATTTTTTGTAAATTAATGACGTCTGACTCCATATCCCATATTACATTATCGGTATGTTACATTTATATATATCAAACTCATCTCTGATGAACTGTAATTTCTACTATTCGTAGTTCTGTTGTATTTTGGCCAACAAATATTCTGTAGTTTTCGAGAACAGAACAAGTTTGCTGGCTTTTGAAGTATATGTATTCTTTCAGCTAGAAGTTGATGTGCCATTCATCCATAGAAAAGCTGATTAATGACATTAAATGGAATATAGGGTCCTATAGACACCACCGCGTCCAAATGCAAGGGCATCGTAGGTCCGCACTGAACTACAAACAAGGAGCAATATTTAATTAATTATACAATGAAAAAGACAAAATACAACAGAAAAGGTGGTGAAGACAGAGTTACCGACTTGGAACGGTTAGTAGGCAATAAGGCCTACAGGTAAGCTTGAATCGATTTTATGTGTACACAATCCTCCCTATTATCCTGTCTTCAACGTCCAAATAGACAAGACAGTATAAACAAAACTACATCCAATCAAAAGGAATTATCTAACAATAAAGTCAACATCCAGAGAAAATAAAAAATGCAAAATAAGAAACATCTCAGGATGTATTCCAAAAGTGTACAGAACAACCAAAGCAGTTGCGGCCAAAGAGAAAACCAATCTAGGGTACGACCAGAAAACCCGAGGGACGAAGCTCATGCATCTACCTCCATTGGTCGGGGTTTCAGTAGGTGCAATCATAGAGTCCCAAGAGGTTATCCAGTCATCCAGTCATCGCACAAGGGAAAAGTGAAACGTAGTGACTGACTGTAGAAGGGTCAATCACTAAACACGCAGTGCGTTGTTATACTAAAGGGTCGTACCCTTTTCTGACGAACTTCCCGCCAGATCCCTTTAACTTACGAAGTTTATAGACCACAGCTCCATAAAATAAGGGTTGTGATATTCCTAGTCGCAGAAAAGTTTTAAGGTTGGTGTTGTACTTATCCAGTAGGTTTTCGTTGCGGCGGTATACTTTTGAGAAAGATCTACGTGCTAGATTGTAATAACGAAAACCCTGCTGAAGAAGTTTACTTGTACTAACTGGATTTCGATCATTTAAGTCTATAACATCATTACAAGCTCTAGCAAAACGAATGAGGTGGGAGATATAAACCCCGTATGATGCAGCACGAGGTACATCCCCATCCAGGTGTGGATAGTTAACGATGTTAAAGTTGAAGTCATCTCCCTTATCATAGAATTTGGTATGTATGAAATTATTAGAAATCGAGAGATGAAGATCGAGGAATGCTGCTTCAGTATCCGAACTGTTGGCTTTATTCAACGTGAGCTCTCGTGGATAAATGTTATTAACCATATGAGCAAAGATTGATGATCAATATTGAGTATGTCATCTACACACCGAGATTTATTATTAAACGCATCAATAGCTTCACTCTAGCTAGCAGGTGTAAAACTCAAAATAACAATTTTTTCATAGCAGTACAAAAAACAAATCTACGACAAGTGGCGCACAGTTAGTACCCATGGGAATACCAACAACCTGGCGGTAAACAGTTTTACCGTATCTTATAAAGATGTTATCGATAACGCTCTACAAACATCGGCACAAGTACACACACTATAATTATCAATAGGGGCGTTTGTAAAGAAAGCCCTGATATTATTACAAGCTAGAAAAATGTTACAACCGCAGATTGGTTTTTATCTCGCTCTATGCTTTTGAGAAGCAGAAACATAACACCGTTAACTCATTTTACATGATTTTCCATGTTGTTGTTATGTTATTTCAATAAAAGGGAATCACGTTGAAGCAACTAACAGAGCAGACTCGGGTTGATTGAGTCTGTTCATGAGAGGTAATACAATGTACAGCACCTCTCACGTCCCACAGCACGGAATACTAATTTAAAGCATTACATATTGGGTTTGATGATCCGAAAGGACCAGTAAATAATAACACTACGGATTTGTAGTCGGGGCTACTTTTTAAAGCCGCCACACTGCACTGAACAAACGATATTGTGAATGTCAATAAATACTGAAAAGGAGATGCCTCTATATATTAAGATACCGTATGATGACGTCGTATGTTGACTCGGTCTTTTGCGCTGTACGACGCCGAACAATGTAATTACATCGTTGTTTTCGTATTTCGTAATCCTGTATTTTAACGGTTACGGAAATCGACGAGACAATTCCGTTGTACTCCGAGCGGAACGGAAATGACCGAAAGATGATTCGACCTTCATTTGCATATTTATTTCACTAGTGTAAAATGATAAATATATCATGGCGTTATTATGCTCTCATGCCGCAAGTTATGTGATAAATTACATATCTCAATTTCGTCAGTGAGAAGATTCTGCAACACAGCTAATGAAATTAACCTTGTCTGAAAACCAGGATGCAACCAGCATGACCAGGGCGGGTTACTTGATAAATTACTACATAACTGGTGTCGATATCTTGTTGAAACAATCGAATAAGCATTACTGAATCATATATATTGAAGAACATTTAGATACAAACGTCGAACAGCAATGTAGCTTTCACAGTTTACCGAAAAGTGGATATAAAAGTATCATTCACGGACGACAGTTAACCACAAACACACAGAAACAAAGAACAACTTTGACGATGAATAAAAGGCCAAATACGACATCACGAAAACACGCATGCGAAACAATCAACAATTACAAGGATAAAATAAGAAGCAAAGTATGTAACATGAAAGAGCTGAAAACAGAAGCAAACACTGTGCTCCAAACCTGTCTCTTATACGTGCGTCTTCCCAATTAAACGGAGCAGTGTGAACGGAAATCCCCACCAGGCTATATACTAACAAGCCAACAAAAACTAACGTTCCCAATTTTCAGAATGTACCTAGAAGTTGTTTTTAAACACTGTGGACCATATGATCGCTCGAAAACCAGAATACAATCCAAAAACCACCACGATAAGAACTACAAAGAATAGAAGTTATATTTTATAATTACTCACGCATATGTTTTCCTGCTGAAGGTGAGAAGAATGCTATTGCATGTACATAGGTAGAGGTCACTGGCATCCAAATAAAACATAGACACAAATTATTGAGATGCATGACACCAGGTATGTGTTAGAAGAAAAAGTCTGGCCTTTATTCAAGTATGTTTTATATTTATTTGCGCGGAATACAATGTTTCACAAACAATCCTTTTGAGCATTGAAACACTGGATTCAACAGTTTATCTAAATAAAAAAACATTAAAAGCCACCGAGCAAGCCCTCAAGGACTTGGAACAATTAGAGAATATCCCTTTAGAGTACGACAAGACTAGAAGACGTCATCCTAAGGTCCACAATCTGTCCAGTCTTTGCATAATCAAAGAGGAAAGCTGTGGCGAACGTTTAACCACTAATCATGCCTGAACACATTGGCTAATGCAGCAGTATAATGTTCATACAGAATGAAATCGTTCCACTTGAAAACATACAAAAACAGATGGAGTAATAAGACATAAAAGAAATGTTTTGTTTGTTTCCGAAACAGATCAAGGCTACAGTTGTTTTCATCAATAATTGTTCACAAAGTGTATATGAAAACTGGAAATATTCATTATTAATCCACTAAAAACTAAGACAACACATTTAAGCCAGAGAAGCCATTTTCTCCCCCGCTTCCTTTCCAACTGAAAAAAGGGGATTACTATTTATATTAAGAACTACGTTCGCCTACACCTCGGAGATTTATATCTACACCTCGGAGGTTTATATGCAATTGGTGGTGATAAAACTCTAACCGGACAGTATCTCTTTTGTGGATCAATGTGGTAGATGAGACGCAACCGTTTCAATAATAGAAGGCATAAATACGTTTTTCACTGCGGACCTCATTTAAGGGGTAAACATCATTAAAAAAGTATGAAAAGAGAAATTTGAAAATCGTCGAACACGATAAATACAAAAATATTTAGGAGCCTCGGCTTGATTGAGACTGTGACGGTGGTGAAAAGTGCTTGCTACCGTTCACGCCCTCTTGCTCCGGGTTAACCAAGACTCTATATTTAAAAAGTCAACAGTACAGAAATTTGAGCCATCCCGAAGATGATATACATATGACGGTGAACAAGGAACTTTAAATAAGGTATTCTAACACCCTTCCATGGCCAACGGCGTATGGTCCCAGTTCTAACAAAACGCTTTGCCCTTAACGGGAAAGCAATGGGCGAAATAAACAAAATAGAATTTAGTTGGGAGCAGAGGTTAAACTACTGGCTAAAAAGATAACAGTACCAATGATACGTACGCATTACAAGATAAATTACAGGTGTAGTAGATAACGATGGACAAGCATGGGAACGTCGAGTGTTACACTAAAGGCAAACAGAAACGCAACTCGGGAATTTCCGCTATATATCACTTACAAAATATGCTGCTGTTAATCGAATGGTACATGTTTGCTTTCGGAAAAAAACCCACTAAAACAACACATAACCCCCTAAATGTTATTCCTTCAAAGTTACAATATTGATAGAATACGCGTGATTAAACTTACGATATAATATTTTGCAATATCTTTACATTACACATTTCCCATTGGTATTTGAAAAAACATGGGAAGCTTGAATATTTACAGCCAGCACGCTTCATGGCTGATCAACTCAGGTATATAAATTGAGGCCCGCTCTTAGTTTGTTATTTGTATAACATTGCTATATTGAGGGTAAGAATAGCTTAACAACACTTTGTAATTTACTTTAATGAAGAAATATATATTCATAATTTAGCTTTTGAATACAAAACTTATCTGGTATTTGTTAATTGTTTTTAGACCAAAAATCAGAGCACAACACAGTAAATATACAACATCCTTTAATGTGTTATTCATGAGCTTTCGTCCCTCGGGTTTTCTGGTCGTACCCTAGATTGGTCTTCTCTTTAGCTGCAACTACTATGATTGTTCTGTACGATTCTGGATACATCCTGAGATGTTTATTATTTTGTATGTATATCTTTAGTTGGTTTCTCTGGATGTGGACTTTATTGTTAGAGATTTCCTTTTGATGGGATTTAGTTTTGTTTACACTGTCTTGTCTATTTGGGCGCTGAAGACAGGATAATAGCGAGGATTGTTCGCATATAAAATCGATTCAAGCCAACCAGTAGGTCTTATTGCCTACTGACCGTTCCAAGTCGGTAACCCTGTCTTCACCACCCTTTCTGTTGTTTTTTGTCTCTTTCATTGTAGTTTCAAGTCCTTGTTTGCAGTACAGTGCGGACCTACGATGCCATTGCGTTCGGACGCTGTGGTTTCTATAGGACCCTATATATCATTATGTGTACTGGTCATAAATGCTTTATTGGGTGGGCCTCATAATCTGAAGAAAAATTGAATATCACACTTTGCTCATGGAACTGTATGACTAACAGTGATTTTAGTTACCTATAGAAATTCTCTCCCCCACAAATACAATAGGCTCGAAATATGTCCTTAAAGCTACAGAGTCCCTATATCAATCGATTACTTCTTTGTAGGCGTGTCTTTATTTGTAACTTCATGTTCACCAGCTCATGTCGAAATCGGGTATTTAAGCGAGCAAATATAGCGATTGAAATCATTTACTGTATATTCATCGACCAGTGCACATCGTACCTATACACAGGTAACAGTAATTTTTACACAAAAAAAGTTAGCTTCTTTCTGGGCTCGAACACACGACCTTTTGATTTCAAGTCCTGTGCTCTATCCACTGAACTACAACGCTACTTGAGAAAATAGTATACTAACTACCATACATTATGAGGCAAAATAAAAGCATATTTGAACGCAACTAATGATGGATCAATAAGTATGCAGTCCATATTGTCGCACGTGTAAATTAACATTGCCTGGTGTAATACTGTATCTTATCAATATGAAACTAATACTTCGCCTCAAATCAAACATATCTCGACTTGTTATTTAGCGTTTGATGAGTTTGTGTGCGCGCTCTTGTTATTACGTAATGCCTATTTAGTGTTAAAAATGCTACAAAATACCAATAAATAGCAGTGGTCTAGAGGTTCAGCCTACATCTTTCAAATCTTACAAGTGCAAGGCTGTGGTTCAAATCCCATTCCGGGTAACTATTTTATTATCACATATATTCTGGAGCCGTATATTTATCGATGTTAGCTGTACGGAGGCTAAATAAAAATGTGAAATGTTACGTATCGATTTCTCCTTATATACCGACTTTTGGGGTGTTCGTCGATTTGAAACTACTTCACACGTGACTCATTCATATTCATGAGTTATTACCAGTTAAAATAGGGACTGTACAGCTTTAAATACAGAACAGCAATGGCTTAAATTTTCAATAATATAAAAACGTGAATCTATAACTATCTGCTTTATATAAGCTGGTATGGTGGAAATGTATAGCCTTTTGTATAATAACGTCAGTCTATAACTGTCTGCTGTATATAACCTTGTATGGTGTAAACGTATAGCCTTTTGTATAATAACGTGAATCTATAACTGTCTGCTCTTTATAACCTTCTATGGTGGAAATGTATAGCTTTCTGTATAATAAGTGAATCTATAACTGTTGTCTGCTTTATATAATCATTGTATGGTGGAAACGTATAGCCTTTTATATAATAACGTGAATCTATAACTGTCTGCTTTTTTAACCTTGTGTGGCGAAAAGATTTTGGTATAATAACTTGAATATATAACTTTCTCTGCTTTATATAACCGTTGTATGGTGGAAATGTATAGATTTTTGTATAATAACGTGAATCTATAACTGTCTGCTTTATATAACCTTTTTATGGTGGAGATGTATAACCATTATATGACGGACATAAAAAACTGTCTGTTTATATAACCATACTGAGAGTAATAACCCTGTAGAGCATTTTCCGATTATGCCCATTTTCAAAGTCGTCCCGTATATTATTGAAACAAACCTTCAATAGTAGAATTGTATTCTCTGCTTCACATGCCGGCATTAGCTTATTTTTTATTATCATGGAAAATAACAAGTTAACGGATGGGTTGTCGAACGCCATATTGACCTTATTCACATGAATAAACTTACTTCAGAATATTCATTTTGTGTTTTCCTTTGAACAATGTAGATAAAACAAACTTTGCTGTCAAAATATTTGGCACAGGCAACTCAGACATTGGAATAAGTGTTTCACTACGTTTGTTTTCATAAAGAAATATAAAAAGATCGGACAGGGAAAGTAGCATTCAAGGTGGACAGTCAATCACAAAAACCTAGCATCATTTATATACGAAAATTCCCATTCACACCAATTCCGGAAATGAGCAATATCCATGAGCTAGCGGACACACGATACTCTACGGACGACGATGGCAAATAATCAGCTTGCCTTTTTTGGTTGTAACTTTGGTTGCAAACGTAGTAAATTATAAAACTCCATTAACCAAATGATATGGAACACACTTTGTAATCTATAGATCCGACTGTTTAATATCCCATTCCTGAGCGTTTGATGAGGGGTTTGATTGACATTTGAATCATTATTTTCACTTTTTTGTCTTTCTGTGTATTGATCTTACATTCTTAATGGATTAACCATGATTGTTGGTGGTCTTTAAGAGTGTATTTGGAAAATAAAACGCATAAAGTGGAACGTTGAGGAGTGAATTTGTCGTTTTACGCGAATGCACTCTAAGATACCAAATTACATATTTAGACCGTAGTAAGATGTATACGGGCGAGGCAATATCCGGGTCCCCCTATATATCTGACTGACAACACATGTTTATGTAGGGGGTCAGTAACAAACCCAATAATACTACTTCAATAAATAAACAAACACTCGTGTCAAGTAACACAAGTCAACTGAAGTACAATGCAGTAGTATATATGATATTGTCAACTGTAATGGGAGAGGAAATTCGCCGTTAAACGTTTTATCGGGATGACAGTAGGGTAAGAGTGATATTCGGTGCACCTTAGAGCCTGGTTTAACTCTCAGGGGCTTTCTTTTTTGCGACTGAACGTTCCAAGGCGTTAGCCCTAATGTCAACGCTTTTATCTTTGTGACGTCATATAGTGCCTTTTATTCGTCTGTGTAGTTGTTGTTTGTTTCTGTGCGTGTTTGTGGTTGACTATGGTCCTGGAATGCTACGTGTTTTTAAAATATTTGTGTCAGCTAGTTTGATACTGGTACGTGTATCATTTATAGAGAAGATTAATCAACGTTTTTAGATTAAAATGACACAACTATGCTGCAAAAGGGCATATGCATATGGTAGTATGTTTAGGATAGACGCTATAATATAAATCTTCAGCGTTAAACATACCGAAAGGAACGAAGCGTAACCGTGTTTTTTTAATGGTGAAGATTCCTCTTCATAACCCCTATCATACTTTATGTTTACTACAGGTTTATCGATAGTCTCTATATAGGTCACCCTCTTAATCGTAAAGAACCCTGGTAGTAAAATCTTCATAAAACATTGGTGCAAGTATTTGAAAATCGGAGGCAACTGATTAGTTTAACAAGTAGGATAAACACTAACTTAACTTAACGAAACAAACGTCGTTAAAATATATCAAGAAAGGCTATTAGAAGACGGGGCTTTCTATATTTATTGTTTAGTGTAATACACAAACGTAGAATGCGGTATGTTTTGAATCCATTGCCATTTGTAAGACACCAATTTAGAAGCTAGACCTTTTTTATCCATTGTAATGTTTACGACACCAACTTAGAAGGCGGGACTTTTGTTATCCATTGCATTTGTAAATTACAACTTATAAAACAGACATTATCCATCTATGTTTGTAAATGTTAGATACCAACATAGAAAACAGATCTTATGTTGTCTAGTATATGATTGTGAAAACAGCAACTTAAAAGAGTATGAGAGTGAACCTTTGGAAACGGCAAACACGACATATATACGAAATATTGCAGTCTCGCTTTGATTGACACTATTCATGAACGGTAGTGAAATATGCTAGCTACCGCTCACACCCTCTAGCCCCGGGTTGAGCAAAACTCAATATTCATAAAATCAATAGTACAAAATGTTAAAGGTTCAAGCCTTCCTTTATCTATTGTAATGTGTAGGACACTAACTTGACGACAACTAATATTGATCACATGTCATGTCCCTGTGCGAGTTAATTATACAAGTCATGTTTAATTATCGCGTATAAATGTAGATTAGATGGGATATTTCATATCGCTCATATGCTTTGTTCATTGCACATTCATGGTCGAGAGAGTAAGGCCGATGTGTTTGAAACGTCTCGCCTCTCTACGCTGCGGATTTGAATCCAACTGGAAACTGGATCTTAGGAAGATGATTTTTAAATTCTGCATTTTATTTTTCGTTTTACAGCTTATGTAAATTTAGTATCAATGCACTTTAAATATGTAAAACAGACGTGTGTGCTACCTTCGAAAATGTTGCCGTACATGTGTCCGGTAAAGTTCCAGTATATGCCAACGTCGAATTATATAACAGGTACGTAAGCATTTTTGGATATGGAAGAAGCAATGCCGATCCAGTTCGTGCAAACACATATAAAGCATTCAGTGATTATTGATCACGATTTTTTTTTAAATGTTTAGGTCATGGGAAAATTGTCAATTCAATTGCAACAACGTTTTAAGATCGATGATAATACTATAAAGCACCAGAGCATTAGCGTTTTTTCGATGCATATTGCGTGCTTCATATGAAACGTGTTGATTTATACTGAAAGTATTATGAGCCGCGGAAACGTGCTGTGTACACACCAGATGTTTAGAGAGTGAATTCACAAATATATACAAATAGTGTTTGAGCGAATTGAAGATACTCCTCTTCAGATTGTGGACGATATTATTACACCCACCTAAATCCTGAAAAGACGGTAACGTTTGATGTTTGTCTTCAGTCTTGACCTAACTAAATTGTTATTCTCTATGTATATATGCATTATAATTTGTGTGTTACACTTATATTGCCTTTTAATGTTGCCTATTTTGTAAGAGAATATAACATAGCGGGAGTTCCTTATTTCTTTATTTACACAGTCCCGATTATTAAAGTGACACTAGGATACGAGTGAAGTGTGGTGGTGCCCCAAACTCCACTCGTATCCTATTGCCATTCCAAGTAAACCTCGTTTAAACCCCTAAATACCGTTTTACCACTGGCTGTTCTAAGGCGGTACCCCTATTGTCAATATTGACTTGCTATTTCCTTGTAATTGTATATTGTATTTATGCGTATTTCGTGAATGCTACTTTTCCTGTTTGACTTTTATACCTAACAATATGTCAGTCATATCACGACGGTGTATGCTTTTTGCAGTGGGCTCAATACTAACGCTTTTATTGTTGATACACTGGAATAACATGCCGTAGGTTCATGACATGATACCCAACCCAGTTACATTGTACTGACATAGGGCCGGCCAGTCAAGCAAGGGAGCTAGAACGAGCGTACCATGTTTATGAAGTATTTGGTATGAGCCAGGGATTGAACCAATTATCTCCTTCATGCGAAGCAGCAGCTCTACCATTAGGTCACGCCGCGGTGTTTCGATTTTTAGTTAACGTCTATATACAAATCTAATTCTGGGCAAAACTCGCTATTCTAAGATATATTGATCTGATAGGCATAAGATCTTTGTTAAAAGCATTTTAGTTACTTTAAGTGCAGTAGTTGCTGATAATTGAATTGCCATTTCACATGAATATCTTCTTGTTGCTGCTCAACTGTTATTCTAGATTGAGAGTAATATATAAAAACGACACGCAGAATTTTACGGACATTTCCTACAGTTGGTAATGCGAACCCTGTTCGCGCACACTAAGAACATACTTTTTAAAAAAATAAATATTTTGCTTAATTTTTCATAATTATGAATCCAATTATCTATTTAGAAAGTGAAGGCTTTTGTTAGTACACTGAAATCATAGTTCCTTATTTATTTAAAACGATGAAGAAATGAATTGCGTTTAGTCGCCATAGCGTTCATTCTGATCGCATTACTGTCTGTTTATCTTTTAATATGAAATATTACAGTCCGACGTTATAATAGGATATTGATTGTAGAATATTTTTAAATAAACAGAGGGGAATACGATGTTCACAGTTAAAAACACACAGACAATGTCTCCGTTTTATCGCTCCAAACCTATGCATTTTATATTTAGAATTGTTAGTGTTCTGCTAGCTTTAGTTGGCGTTTTTTTTCTCAAGAATAAATACGACATATTTTTATTTAATTAAAAATAATACAATTTATATTAATAACAATAAATAAAACAAGAGGCTCAAGAGTGCCTGTCGACGCTATACTGGCTAAAATGCTCTAAATCAAGGGCTGTCGACATAAAATTCCCATCAGAACTTCTATTTAAAACATTGCAAAATCACCAGGGCTAGAATGTCTTTAGATCGCCCACCTGGTAATCATGAGCAATAAGTCTGCTGTGTCTAGTCTGACATGGGTATTTTTTAATTTGTCCCACTTTCTTCTATGAACAAAATTTCATATAAATGGGTGGGGGTTTATATTAACATTCTAAACAAATATGGTAAAGATCAGATAAAAAATAAAATAAAAGAAAAAATTAAAAAAATCAATTACATATAAAGAAATATAAAAAGATCGGACAGGGAAAGTAGGATTCAAGGAGGACAGTCAACCACAAAACACAGAAACAAACACGCAAACAGACAAACAAGAAGGCAAAAGCAATAATAAATGCAAACGACATCACAAACACAAAAGGGTTGACAATAGGGCTACCGCCTTGGAACGGTCAGTGGCAAAGTAGGCCACTGGGGGTTTAAACCGGTTCTAGGGTGCACCAAACCTCACACTTACCCTACTGTCATCCCATTAAAACAGAACAGTGCAAATAAAGAAATCCCCGCCATGATCTAATCTCTAACCAACAAGACAGCATCAATAGGCAATATAAGTAAAACACAAATATGCCCGTGTAAATATAATACACAAAAACAATAGCCTAGAAAGCCAATGAAGGTACTCAATGCCTTGGCAGAAGCCAGAGCAGTAAGAGAATAAACCATTAAGGGCACGACAAGAAAGATCATAGACAAACATCAAACGCCACCGTCCCAATGGGCTTTAGGTAGGCGTCATCATAGGGTCCACAGCCTGTCCGGTCATTGTACAATTAAAGAGGAAAGCATAGTGGCGAACTGTAAAAAGGTCCACCACCAAGCATGCAGTACGTTGCAAAATGACAAGTTTAACAAAGATAGTATGAAAGTGATCATGACCAAGAATCTTACGAAGTTTATAAATCACATCACCATAGAAGTCAAATCATACCTCCGCCGTTACTGGTCCGATTTGGCTGGTTTTCAAACTTGTCCGAGGTTTCATGGATATTAACAATTTTTTAAAGTTTGGTAAAGATCGGATAAAAAATGAAGGCCCTACCGTATTAACGAGGCAAAATATAGCATTATTAACTAAATCAAGGGTCATAACTCCGCTGTTACTGGTCCAACTGGCTGGTTTTCAAACTTTTCTGAGCTTTTAATAATATTAACAATCTATTAAAGTTTGGTTAAGATCAGATGAAAAATGAAGGGCATGTCGTTAAGTTAATGGCGGACGACGGACAACGGACGACGGACGGACGACGGACGGACGGACGGACGACGAACAACTCGCCATCCCATAATAAAATTAGATATTTCAACATGTTGCTCTCGTTTGTGCTTATAACACGTGTTTTCCGCTTAACTCCGTCTACAGTTCTCAGTGGTCAAGAGCGTAATTGACATTTTAAAGGACACAAACACTCTGCATTGTTTAGTATTTGAGAAACTCACATTTAAAGATTGCAACTTGCCCTAAAAATCAGTATGGGATTGTTAAGTTAACATCTTTATAATTGTTCATTGGATAATGTATGTTTAAAAGTATGCAGTTCTTGCCTCAGTAACGCACTGTTTCATTGGTCCGTTTCTTTGACTTATTCATCTCTGACTTATTCAGCATGCTTCGTACACATTTGGATACATCCTGGGATGTTTCGTATTATTTGTTTTTATATTAATATTATAACAACAATATTTAAATGTATTGTTTTCTTTGAATGTTGACTTATTTTTAGAGATTTCATTTTTATGGTGTGTACGGTGTCTTATCAATATCAATGTGGGCAATGAAGAGAGGATAAAACCGAAATTATAAGCATGCCATATAAAATCGATTTAGCTAACCTGTAGGCCGTTTTGCCTGTTGACCTTTCCAAGTCCTGTCCTCACCATTTTGTTCTGATCACTGACCAATTATTTTGATAATTTGCTTTCGTTTGTGGTACAGTGTGGAGGCGTCATTGTGCTTCGGTGATGTTGTTTCTATAGGACCATTTCACACATTGTTGTTTTTGAGCCCATAATGACTTTACAGACCTATGTCTAAACCATTATGGATCATAATATTTGCATTGATCTTAACTTTGACTTTTAATTTGCATGCTTTGTAGAAATGTGTCAGTAACTTACGCGCTGATTTTCTACGACAAGATGATTAATCGAATAACCAGACTGTAACACTGCATGCACTCTACAATGTAAACAAAACCTGCGAATGTATCTAATTAGTTTAATTGGCTCATCTGCACTGGTTGATCTTACGACTCTGATTGTAGATGAACCCTTACTGACATATGACTGCAGTTATATGGATGGATAAATGAAAGTGTGTATGGCGGTGGGGTGGTGGTGGGCGTGCTGGAGAGTAGACGTTCGTGCGTGCGTAGGGTTTAAGTATGTTTTGACAATCATATCACGGCCGTGTTTACTTATAGCAGTGAGTTTGAATTCTCAATTTTATAGAGCCGCCACACTGGAAACCACGTCGTAATGATACCTCACCAGTCTCATTATACTGACACAGAGCCCACTTGTTCTAGAACTACACTTCATATGATGAAGGCAAAGCCTGGGAGCTACAGTAGCACTACCAGTAGTAGTATAAAAGTCGAACAGGAAATGGAGCTTTCGCAGAACACAGTAAACCCCAAAACACGCAAAACGACAAACATGAATGGCAATGTAAATAAGGAATTAAGTCACAAACACAAAATGGGTTGATAATAGGGCTACCACCTTGGAACCTTCAGTGGCAAAAAAAGGCCGCTGGGTGTTTACAAGGAGCACCAAACCTCACACTTACTCTACTGTCATCCCAATAAAACGGGACAGTGTAAATAAAGAAATCATTCTCTAACCAACAAGGAAGCATTAATAGGCAATATAAGTAAAACACTGTATTATAGATATTGCTTGTATGTGTGAGTTGAGAAAATGAAATATTGTTATATATTATATTGTAACATGAACAAACATGTAGAAAGCTAGACGCATTATACTTCGTTACATTTATTATTGCATGTAACAATTGTATATGTTCGTTGAAATAAAATATGTTTAAACCAAACATGTTTAAATTATATCACTCAATATTATATTCTACATGAAATAAAGCATAGTTTTGTAATAAAACTGTTCTTTTAGTGCTTCAAAATTTTGTGCAGAAAATGACATTTTTGGTGATGCTATATTCTAAATTGAACACATCATGGTTTCTGTATAGTGCAGAAGTGTAAGAATATCTGTACTGTTCTACATTTTACGAACAACGAATAGACGCTGATGACAAATTAGAGTAAGTTGGCTCGAAAATACTATCGTATTGGCCTCTGACGACCCTAGGCTTAGTGGAAGCATTGGCAACCAGTGTCACTCTTCATTTTGGTACCCATGGTTTGCTAATATTCCAATTTAGCCCGCTGGAAATGTAACCCTCAAGGACCACGGTCAACCACAAATAGGCACAGAAACAAACAACCACTACAAAGATAAATAAATGGCAAAATATGACATCACAAACATAATGGGTTGACAACAGAGCTACTGCCATGGAAAGGTGAATGTCAAAAAAGGCCGATGAGCCTGCAAATCCATCGGGAACACATATGCATATATATAAGTTCCAATAGATGCATTACCACCATTGCGACATACTGTTAGATTTACGTAAACGCACAAACTTTCATAAGTACGGACTAACACTGTGTTATTAATGTTAATATACCATGTATTGGTTTCATATGTGTTTAATCTTAAAAAGTATTTATCTTAGATTTGTTTACGTGTATTATCTAATCGTTATCGGCGCATGTAAACTATTAATAATTTTACTCAATAGCACATTCTTTGTCATTATCAGTACAGATGCCGGTTAAAATGTTGTAACAATATAATTACATAAAAATTGTCTTGGTTACGATATTACATTAAATAGAAGAGCAGACGGTGTAATGGGATAAATGGATTATTTCATTACCTTGTTGAAACATACATTACTATCATGTTTCTCAAAGCTATTTGGCACCATCGACTTTGTCAAGTTTACAATTGAAAAACTAGACAAATTCGGGTGGGAGCCATAGAAATACCATTACCCAACAAGTTCGAACATTAAACAAATTATTTATCCCAATAACAGTGCCCAGGGGCCACATCTGTTGGAATGCAATAGTTTTAGACGAGTTTCCCACTAAGAAAAAATCCACGCATGCATTTCATTTTTATTGCCCATAATTCTTGGTTAAGTAAACTAGTTATGAAATAAATATCTAGGGTAAAAAAGGACATTGTTACGAAGTACTTATTTAGATAGATAGGCACACCTTTTTATCTCACCGCTGCGGGTTCGAATCCCACTGGGAGCTTGACTTGTAAGCGGAGAAGTTTCGATTCTCACGGATGGCGGGTGGTGTACAGTACTGGTTCAACCCAGTAAACGTGGGAAGTCTGCCTCCACCAAAAAAACAACAACATGTGTTGAACATGACGTAAAGCACCATACGAACAAAGCGAATTCGCACTAAATTTTAACCAATATTGATATGGATATGTAGTTACAATACAGTATCGACTGCTCATAAAGACCCTACAAATAGCACGTCATTGCTTTAGACGAGCAATTAGGTCGAAACGATGTTGCAACTCTTCTGGAAACACTTCGTTTCGCACGATAAAATATGAACAAACAACTGCCCTATAACATAGATAATTAAATACATTACCCAAAGTGTTGCATAACGACAAGCCGATCAATGTCATAAGATACAGAACTTTTAAATAATAGCTCATAAGGAAAAGAAACACATTACAGACAAGTGGATGTTATAGAATAACAACAACCGTCCCAATCTGATCAGAAGCATAGGTGCATCTGAATAATACCATTTCCTATCAATTTTATTTTCCTGCACTAGTTTTGGGTACAACTTAGGATGATGTTTTAACTTCTGTATAACAATATTGATCAGCTATAAAGATAAGACAGAAATGTAGACAAAACTAATAACATTTTGGCATTGATAAATGGTATCTGAAAACTTCTTGCGGGGATGGTAAAACTGAGTCTTTCGGAAGTTAATCACCATAACGCTGTGAGTTAGTGACATTTGGTTCAGTAGTAATAGTATTAGAACAGCGATGTCCAATGGGCCTACACAATTACGTTTTTGTTTGACATCTCATTGAGACTGAGAATTATATGTGTAACATATATTTGCTCGGGTCATAAATATCTGCATCCAGGGTTTCAGTATGATATAAATAAGTTTTTTCTCAAAAGATCCACCGGATCACATCCAGTAGAAACATAATCCATAGATAATTATGTTTTCATAACTACTGGACAATTTCAATTGTAGAGCAAACACAATTATTTGTTCTGTAAAGGCAATGTCTAAACAATAATGTGTCATTATTTAGTTTTGATTCATGCAAACCGCTTTAAACAAAATCAATGAGATGTATTCGTGGGTGATTACAGTTAAATTTGATAATTCAATAAACCAGGAAACTTTTAATGACTCATTCACATGTCGGAATAGTTTTATAGAGTCTTAAAGTGATTTTTATAGTTTTCATTGAAATTACTAGTCTCATATAAAATACAGTCTGAGAAATAGTTAAACAATAAAGAATCTGCGGAAAGCATCACTGTAAACTTCAAATAACTTTCAGAGACTACTGTTTATTTCATTGGTGGTCCAACTTGCAATCCATTGTAAATTCATTCATTTTGGTGGTAACTTTCTGAACTGGACTTGACAATTGCCACATTGTAAGCCAACACGTTTTCTACTTATGTATTACAATTTTACTTTTACTTTTTCAAGGACAATAACTTCATTATTGAAACTTGTCCAAACCCTTGAAGTCATATTTGTAAAATGTCAAAAACCAAGCAAAGACATTTTACTTTTTATCAATTATCAAGCGCAATAGCTCTGCAACGCATGAATACAATTTGCCAATTACTGAACTCATCTAAGATCTTGTCAAACGAACATTCAAATCAATTTTGATGAATAGTAACCGTTTTACTTGTATTTAGTTTTGTTAGGTATGCGTTAAAGATGTTATCATTGTCAAACTCGTTCGAGATATAATTGAAAACAAACATTCAAATCAAACTTGGTGTAAAGCTGAACCGCTTTTCGAATTTTGTCTCTGACATTTGCTATATTTGCAGTCAACATGCGCAATAACTTGTCAACGCTTGCTTCAACTGTTTTATTGTCGAATATCTCCGTGTAGTTATTAAAACAAACGTTAACAAAGTTCACGAACATATGAACCTGTTTACTCTGTAGTATAAAGTCAACATAATGAAGGCAATAACTCTGCAATACACGTGTCAATTTGGTTCAATTTCGAACAAACAAACTTGCGAATAGGATTGTATTTCACTGTCACTGTAGATGTTATTAAAACAAACGTTACCAAAGTCCACGAACATAAGAAACTGTTTACTGCGGGTATAAACGAGTATGAGAGTGGAAATAACTCTGCAATGCACGTGTCAATTTGTTTCAATTTTGAACTCATCCGAGATCAAACAAACATTCGGATCGCATTCATTACAATCCGTATTCGTTTTCGTAAGATATCGGATTCACAATCATTAAGTAACGGTTGACAGACTGACGACAACGACGGTCAACACGCCATCGCCTAAGCTTGCTTGGTTATTGGCTTTGGTCATTCATTTTGAAATAGTTCGCGAATTGATAATAATTCTTGCTAGAAAACCTATAAAAAGGTCACTAGAAACAACTACTATGTATAAAATAAAAGCATTCGCCAGATGTTGTATAGAAAAATGAATGGCAAGTTTATATATAAGACATAGCATAACAATTCTAAAGACGTGACACTTGTCGAAACGGACTAAGAAAGTTCAGTTTCGAAAAGTTCATAGAGGACTAAAAAACATTTAATAAAATATAACGTTAGGGTATATGATAAGACCACATACCATTCACTGACACTAATTATAGGATTTTAGATTTCAGATTTCATTTAAATAAAGCAAAACTACTGAAAAAAAACAACACTACTTCACTTTAGATGATATTACTTTAAACAGTTTAAACACCAATTACTGTATTACCTTTAACGAATACTTGTCAATTGCTTTCTAAAATCGATTTTCCTACCTTCTAGTTTTGACTCTGTCACATTTATTTGTAAGATGTAAGTAAATAATATTTATAGTATTTCACATTCTGTAATGAATCACTAATGAACGTTTTCTTTCCGATTGCGTCTTTCATTCAGTAACCGTGTTACTTAATCAATATTCCTCATTTAAAATCTCATTAATTTCAAAAAAAAAAATTCGTTTCTGATGGTTTGGACATAGATATGACCAACCTCCATTGGCAATAATTTATACGTTTGAAAATAAATAATTAAAATTTCACGATGACCTTCATGCAGTGGAAGTATCTAAGGTCGTGGTATGAAATAACACATTTTGTAGAAAGGTGAATTGGTGCAATAATTTCAAATTACGACATATAAAAATAATGTCGTGAGCAGTGTACACACGCAAGATGTAGAGAATAAAGGCTGTACGCGTTGAACATCAACTGAACGAATACATTAAATTCTAGGTGCATTTCAATGAAGCCAAAACACAGACACGCAGTTACAAATGTATATCAATAACACTGGCATGCATTTTCATAAACGAAAGCAGAGAACTGCAATATTCTAGTTTAACATTTTCTAAGGAAGTATGGCTAATGACGTAATAATCTTACCCAAAGAAGCTATTATTTATCTTAGTATTACATTTGTTTGTTTGACACGTTTACTATACAAACACATTATAAATAACGAAACAACGTAATAAACTACGAACGGTTACCGATTAGTATATATGTAGATATAAATACAAGTATTTTAATCAGCTGATGAAAAACAAAAAAACAAATAGGCATATATTCTTAATTTGTAATTGTTATATATAATAAAACCCGTAAACTCCGAGTTGTAAACTAATGGTGTGTAAAACAGTCTTATTTAAAGTACTGAACGTCGGTATAGGCGAAACACGTGCAATTATAGCAAACGTGTATTTATATTTATTTGGTTAGGTTCTGATACTGACACATGCAGAATGAAGCCAGTCTGTGGTGGTTCCGTCCATGGTGAAACACCTACAGCAGGAAGCCAGTATAATGTGGTTCCACCCGTTGTTTCTGCAGACAGGTACATGTGGTAGCCGACACTTTATGTTTCTTTAGTGTAAATAGTGTAAAATTACATTTTTTCAATGCAGTAAACAATCATTCTAATGTCAGAAGCATCCACTCATACCATTACTCTTTCACACCTTTCAGTAAATGTGAATTATATTTGAAAATCTAGAGAGCTCTAAAATATATGTTTCACTACCGTTCATGAACAGTCTCAATCAATCAGAGACTACAGTATTTCGTTTGTATCGTGTTCGGCCGTTTCCAAACGTCCACTATCATACTCTTTTAGTATTAGCGGCTGTTTCGGTTGTCTGATTGGACTTATTGTTTACATGGAAAGTGTCCATTTCTGTGAAGCTTTACATTTGTAATTAAGAAATGGTCTGTACGAGAAAAAAATATTTTTTTTATCTATTTTCGTGCATTCTTATTGGCCTTAATACGATCAGGTTTAATTAAATTTGATGATCATGTGCAGTTTAATTAAACTGGTCATGACAGGGCTTAGCTTAATACACGAGTTGATATACACAGCTAATCTAGATGTAATACAGCTATGCATTTAAGGACTATCGGTCAGCCATCTTTGATCCAAATAATCCAAAATCGATGAGATATGGTCAAGTGATTTTTTCAACGATGAACGCATTTTAGGTACGAGCAATGTCCATATAGTACATGACAGTAATTCAACACTATTTATGTGAACATAATATTAGAAAGAATACTTATATGGAAGAAATTTTACTCAAAGTTGTTTTGTGTTTTATGTGAAATAAGCTGGTCTATAAAATAGTCCATTTATCCAGCGAGTGCATACGAGACATCATTTCTGAATAAAATAAGCCATGTTATCACATCATCCAAAATTCGAATTGAATAAAGAATCTAATGTGTATGTACAAACGTGTCGTTATGTTTGAGTCGAATAAAGAATCTAATGTGTATTTACAAACGTGTTGTTACGTTTGTGTCGAATAAAGAATCTAATGTGTATGTACAAATGTGTTATGTTTGTGTCGAATAAAGAATCTAATATGTATGTACAAACGTGTTGTTATGTTTGTGTCGATTTAAGAATATAATGTGTATTACAAACGTGTTGTTATGTTTGTGTCAAACAAAGAATCTAATGTGTATTTGCACACGTGTTGTTATGATTGTGTCGAATAAAGAATATAATGTGTATGTACAAACGTGTTGTTATATTTGTGCCGAATAAAGAATCTAACGTGTATGTACAAACGTGTTGTAATGTTTGTTGTGTCGAGTAATTCTAATTATTTATCCTTGTTATTTTTGTTTGTTTTGACTTTGTGTTTTTGGTTTACTTTTTCAGTGAATTCTAAATTTTCTGTTCGACATTTTTACCTACTTTTTCACTTAAAAGGTTATTGTACTCAAACTGTATGTAACGCGTGCATGTTGTGTCAGGAAGAAAATTCAAAATATCTGTATATTTTGGAATTTTCTTATCATGAGCATTAAACATGTGTAAAGCTATACTCATATGCCTTCGTTCCGATCCATTTAATATTGTATTTAACATGTGTATATAAAGCTTTCATTGAAATAAAATATGTTGAAATCGAACGTGTTTAAATGTATCACTTCGCCACAGAATGATGAAAAAATCTGCTGAACTAAGTATTGTCAACGATCTTCAACATAATACCTGACACAGTTTTCTCAAGTTCCATTTATTGATACCTTGTCGCTGGACACTGGGACCCCTAATATATTGAACGGCAGCTTTAAATACTATTTTATTTCAATTTGATATCAACGATGAAATAGTTAGATGATTTACAAATATGTATCCCCGTTTCACAACTTCTCCCCCGCAACGCCATCAGGAGTCAGCCATTGAAAAGACACGCACACATACGGTACGCATTTCATCCCCTTTATAACGGTACTCAATTATAAATGTAAGCATTTCATCACACAGAAGCGAGAGCATTTGATGAGTGTAAGATCTTATAGCAAGACGCCAGGATTGCAATTATAAGTAGATATAAAAGTTGAATTGAAAATGTAGCCCTCAAGGGGCGCAGTCAACCACAAACACGCACAGAAACAAAAAACCACTACAACGATGAATAATAGTTCTGACATCAAAAGCATAAAAGGGATTTCAATAGAGCTACCGCCTTGGAACGGCCAATGGCAAAAAATGGCCGCTGATGTAACTTTCAATAGATGCGTTACAACCATTGCGACATACTGTTAGATTCACGTAAACTTTCATACGCACGGACTTACACTGTGTTATTAATTGTAATATACCATGTATTGGTTTCATATGTCTTTAATCTTAAAAAGCATTTATCTTAGATTTGTATACGTGTATTATCGAGTCGTTATCTGCGCATGTAAACTGTTAATACTTTTACTCATTATAATGTAAAGAATTATCATTACAGATGCCGGTTATAATGTTATAACAATATAAATATATAGAAATTGTCTTGATTACGCTATTACATTAAATAGAAGAGCAGACAGTGTAATGGGATAAATGGATTATTTAATTATCTTCTTAAACAATACGTTACTACATGTTTCCCAAAGCTTTTTAGCACCATCGAACTTCGTCAAGTTTACATCTGAAGAAGTCGTCTACAATTGAAAAACTAGGATCGGTGGGGAGCCATAGAAAATGCCATTACCCAACATGTACGAACATTTAACGGACGAAATACCGTTTAGAAATGAAAAATACTAAATATTTATCCCAATAATAGCGCCCAGGGGCCACATCTGTTGGAATGCAATAATCTTAGACGAGTTTCCCAATAAGAAAAATCCACGAATGCATTTCATTTGTATTGCCCATAATATTTGTTTAAGTACACTAGTAATGAATGAATATCTAGGGTAAAAAAATACATTTTTACGATGGATTTATTTACAGATATATAGGCGCAACCTTTTATCTCACCGCTGCGGTTTCGAATCCCACTTGGAGTCGACTTGTAAGTTTGGAAGTGTCGATTCTTACGGATGGTCGGTGGTGTACTGTACTGGTTCTACCCAGGAAAGGTGGGTGGTCCACCTTCACCATAAAAAAATCGTCTGTCAAATATAACCTTACATGTGTTGAAAATGACGTAAAACACCATACAAACAAACAAAGCAAATGTGCAGTAAATTTAAACCAATATGGATATAGATATGTAGTTACAATACAGTATCGACTGCTTGTAAAGACACTACAAATAGCACATCGTTGATTAGACGAGCAAATCGATCGAAACTGTTTTCATCATGAATTTTAACTTTAAGGCACATAATTGTCAAAACCGAATAATGGTCCCAACCAAACAAAGAATTATTGCAACTCTTCTAGAAACACTTAGTGTCATATCATAAAATATGAACAAACAACTACCGTATAACAATAGATAATTAAATATATTACCCCAAAGTGCTACATAACGACAAGCCGATCCATGCCCTAAGTGATCAATGCCCAAAGCAGAAGTACATAACTTTTAAATAATAGCTCATGCGGAAAAGAAACAAATTACAAATGAAAGTTATAGAATAACAACAACCATCACGATCTGATAGGGCAGGGTAATAATACCATTGCCTATCAATGTTATTTCCTTACACTAGTTTTGATACAACTGAGGATGATGGTTAAACTTCAGTATAATAATAATGATTAGCTATAAAGATAAGACGGAAATGGGGACATTTGGCATTGATAAATGGTATCTGAAAACTTCTTGCGTAGATGGTAGAACCGAGTCTTTCGGGAGTTAATCACCATAACGATATAATGTGGTGACATTTAGCTCAGTAGTAATAGCATTAGAACAGCGGTGTCCAATGGACCTACAACATTACGTTTTTGTTTGACAACTAATTGAGACTTAGAATTATTTTTGTAACATATAGTTACTTGGGTCATCAATTTCTGCACCCAGTGTTTCAGGATGATATAAATAAAGTTTTTTACAAAAGATCCACCGGTTCAAATCCAGTAAAAACGTATTCATGTTTTCATGACAACTGGACAATTTCAATTGTAGATCAAACACACTTTGTACATACACATTAGATTCATGCAAACCGCTTCAAACAAAATCAATGAGATGTATTCGTGCGTGATTACAGTTAAATTTAATAATTCAACAAACCAGGAAACTTTTAATGACTCATTCACAAATCTTAAAATGATTTTTTTATAGTTTTCATAGTCTCATATAAAATACAATCTGAGAAATAGTTCTACAATAAAGTATCTGCGCATTTAATAAGCATCACTGTAAACTTCAAATAACTTTCAGAGAATACTGTTTTGTTTCATTGGTGGTTCAACCTGCATTTCCATTTTAAACAAGCAAATTCGTTCATTTTGGTGGTATGTTAAACCGGCAAATTTCTAGACGGACTTGACAATTGCACGAACTCAAATTATAAGCGCGACACGTTTTATATTTATGTATTAAAATTTCAATTTTACGTATTTAAGGACAATAACTATGTCGAACTTGTTCATTGTTGAAACTTGTCCAAAATCCTTGATGTAATATTTGGTAAAAAGTCAAAAACGAAGCGATAATATTTTACGATTTATCAATTATCAAGTGCAATATCTGTGCAACACATGAATCCAGTTTGCCTATTATTAAACACATCTAAGATCTTATCAAACAAACATCCAAATCAATTTTGATGAATAGTAACCGTTTTACTTGTATTTAGTTTTGTCAGGTATGCGTTAAAGATATTGTCGTTGTCAAACTCGTTCGAGATATATTTGAAAACAAACATGAAAAGCTGAACCGCTTTTTGAATTTGTCTCTGATATTTTCTATATTTGCAATCAACAAGCGCAATAACTTATCAACGCTTGCTTCAACTGTTTTATTGTCGAATACCTCCGAGAAGTTATTGAAACAAACGTTAACAAAGTTCACGAACATACGATGAAGGCAACAACTCTGCAATGCACGTGTCAATTTGGTTCAATTTCGAACTCATCCGAGATCAAACAAACTTTCGAATAGGATTGTATGACCATCCGTATCCGTTTTCTTAAGATATCGGATTCACAATCATTAAGTAACGTTCGACGACGGACGACAACGACGGACAAGACGCCATTGCTTAAACTTGCTTGGCCTTTGAATTTGTTAATTTGTTTTGAAATAGTTCAGGAATTGATAATATGTCTTGCCAAAAAACATATAAAAATTTCTTGCCAAAAAACATATAAAACGGTCACTAGAAACAACGACTAAGTAGAAAATGAATGGCAAGTTTATATATAAGACAGCATAACAGTTCTAAAGACGTGACACTTGTCGGAACGGACTAGGAAATGTCAGTTTCGAAAATTTCATAGAGGAATTAAAAAAAGATTTAATGAAAGATAATTTTAGGGTTTATGTAATGACCACATACCATTAATTGACACTAATTATAGGATTTTAGATTTGGTTTAAATAAAGCAAAACCACTCAAAAACACCACTTCATGAGGTTTAGATGATAGAACTTTAAACAATTTAAACACGAATTACTGTATTGCCCTTTAACGAATACTGGGTAATTGCTTTCTAAAATCTATTTTCCTATGTTCTAGTTCCGACTCTGTCACATTTTTTGTGTAAGTTGTAAGTACGTAATATTGATAGCGTTTCACAGTCTGTAATGAAAAACTAATGAACGTTTTCTTTCCCCTAGCGTCTTTCATGCAGTAACCGTGTTACATAATCAACTTTCCTCATTTAAAATGTCTTTAATTTCAAAAGACAATTCTTTTCTGATAGTTTAGACATAGATAGAACCAACCTCCATTGGCAATAATTTACACGTTTGAAAATAAATAACATTTTACGATTACCATCATGCAGTTGACGTATATCTTAAGGTCGAGGTATGAAATAACACATTTTGTAGATATAGATGAATTGGTGCAATAATTTCAAATTACGACATGAAAAATTAAACAACATTTTCTAAGGAAGTATGTATACTGACGTCATAATCTTACCCAACGAAGTTATTAATCTTAGTATTACATTTGTTTGTTTGACACGTTTACTATACAAACACATGATACAAAAACGAAAAACTTAATAAACTACGAACGATTACCGAATATTATATATGTAGATAAAACAATGTGGTATAAATACAAGCATTTTAATCAGTTGATGAAACAAGAGGCCCAAGAGGGCCTGTGGATGCTCTACTAGCTAAAGATAAAGTTTATGTATAAGGACAATAACTCTTTCAAATATCTTTCAACCGGAACATGGCGATGACATACGCAACTAGGCTTGGTACTGATCATCCCTGCCAAGTTTCGTTGAAATCCAGCAGAGGTTCAGGAGAACTATTCTTTATAAAGTTAGTGTATTAAAACCTTTAAGTGGTCATAACTCTGTCAAAACTCATTCAACCAGAACACGGCAATGATAGGTGCAACTAGGCTTGGTACTGATCATCCCAACCAAGATTCGTTGAAATCCGGAAAGTAGTTCAGAAGAGACTAATCTGGACAAAGTGTGTCTATTAAACCATTTAAAGGGACATAACTCTGCCAAAAATAATTTAATCAAAATATGATAATGATATGCACAACTAGGCTTGATACTGATCATCCTTGCCAAGGTTCGTTGAAATCCAGTCAGAGGTTCATGAGAAAATCTGTAAACCGGAAGGTGACGATGTTATGCACAACTAGGCTTGATGTAGATCATCCCTGTAAAGTTTCGTTGAAATCAAGCTAGAGGTTCAGGAGAACTAGTACAGACACATTTTGGGTATTAAAACCTTTAAAGGGACACACGGCAATCTTGATTTTTTAAACTGACGGCGTCCCGTTAGTTTTTCTCTTAACTTGCATTTGTTCAATCAATATTATTAATTGTTGGAATAATTCAAAGAAAATTATTTTTACATATTACTAACTTTTTATAATATTGCACCAATAATATATTTAAAAAATGGGTAAAATAGTGAAGAAAACTGAAATCTCAATTTTTTATTTATTTATATGCAACCTGTTTTAAAGTCAAAATGACGCAGGATAACTAAATCGAGGAGCCCATTTAATGTTTGAATAAAACTCAATATTGCTATGTGTCCCTTTAAAGGGCCATAACTCCAAACATTATTCAACTGGAACACGGCGATGATTTGAACAACTAAACCTGGAACTAATCATCCCTAAAAAGTTTTGTTAAATCCGGTCACGGGTTCAGGAGAACTAGTCCGGGCAAATTTTGTGTATTAAAACCTTTAAAGGGACATAACTCCGCCAAAATCATTCAACACGGTGACTGGTACTGATCATCCCTGAAAAATTTCACTGAAATCCAGCCAAATGCAGACCCTTTCGTCTTAAAGAGGCCACAATATAGCATATTGAAGAAAATCAAGGGTCGTAACAGTGTAAATGGTCCAATGTGGCTGTTTTTCACACTTGTCGGAGCAGTCATTGATACTAACAGCCAGGTAAAGTTTGGTAAAGATTGGATGAAAATTTAGGCCCTATCGTCTTAACGAAGCAAAATATAGCATTTTAACTAAATCAAGGGCCACAACTCCTTTGGTACTAGTCCGATCTAGCTGGTTTACGAACTTGCTTGAGCCCTTATTGATAGTAACAATCTGGTAAAGTTTGGTAAAGCTCGGATGAAAAATGAAGGCCCTATCGTCTTATCGACCCAAAATATAGCATTTATAACTAAATCAAGGGCCATTTTTTGAAATTTCCCGAGCTTTCATTGATATTAACAACCTGGTAAAGTTTGGTAAAGATCGGATGAAAATTGAAGGCTATATCGTCTTAACGAATTAAAAGTTAACAGACGACGGACGGACAACGAACGGACGACGGACAACACACCATACCATAAGCTCTGCTGGCCCTTTACCAGTAGAGCTGAAAAACAGAAATAATAGGCATAACTCCGTATTGTAAGTCAATGGTGTGTCAAACAGCCGTAAGTAAAGTACTGAACGTCTGTATATTATGCGAAACACGCGTAATGAGAGCAAGCGTGTATTTATCTTTATCTGCTTAGTTTCTGATACTGCCACATACGGAATGAAGCCAGTCTGTGGCGGTTCCGTCCATGGTGAAACACCTACAGTAGAAATCCAGTCTAAAGTGGTTTCACCCATGTTATATCTCCAGACAGGTACATGTGGTAGCCAACACTTTCTGTTTCTTTAGTGTAACAATTAGTGCAATAAACAATCATTCAAATGCCAGAAGCATTGTGAATCATTCTGCAAAGGTAGAACAACATGGAAATAAGGCTAAGTAAATCGCAAAGCAAAAGACTAGGTGAAGAACTAAACATATAGTTAATAGAGGACACCAGACACATACGTCTACGTCTACGGATAGATATATCATTTTAATATTAGTTGGAGCCTTTTAAAACATTGAATATATCATGCAACATATATTTCATGCATGTAGTTTGCATACAATAATTGTAAATCACTTTCAGTAAATGTGAATTATATTTGTAAATCTAGAGTGCTCTAAAATATATGTTTTCGGTCTTGGTTGTTTGTAGTATTAACGGCTGTTTCGGTTGTCTGATTGGACTTATTGTTTACATGGAATTGTCCATTCTTGTGAAGCTTTAAATGTGTAATTAAGAAATGATCTATATAAGAAATCCATTTTTAAAGGATGACGAGTTGTCCTCCGTTATTAATTGGATATTTACCAGACTTTGCCAGCTTCTTTATATCAATAAAACTTAGGGTGCTTCCAGTAATTAACTATTTCAGAGTTTCGGCTTGTTGACACTTACTCCTTGTTCCAAAGCGGTAGCCCAATTGTCAACCCTTTTGTGTTTGTGATGTCTTATTTGGCCTTTTATTCATCTTTAAATGTGTTCTTTGTTTCTGTGTGTGGTTGACTGTCGTCCTTGAATGCTGCTTTTCCTTTCGATTGTTATATCTATATTCTCTACCCTTTGAGATTTCAAGTTCTTGTATGGTGTTTTTCTTAGTTATGATGTGTAGATGCACAATAATGTCACGGGGTTTGGCTTCGACCACTGGGGCCCCCTAGAATTGTAATCGGGTCAAAAGTCACAAAACAATGCATATTTTGTCCAAATGTGAATTGTTATGATTCAAATGATTTTCTTGAGGAGCTTGCATTTATTTACTATTACGAAGTTTCCGTCTTGTGACGGTAACTCCCTTTATACTCTTTGAGATTTCAAGTTCATGTGTTGCAGATGCACAATACGTTTTCTTTTTCCGCTCCATCCCCTTTGGCTCCCTAGGAGGTAAGCATGTAAAACAAATGCATACCTTGTCCAAATCTGAATTCATTTAATTATAATTTGCTATGGTCATTTAAGGACTTGAGGCTCAACATATATAAAACGGGATGTGTCCTCCTGTGTAAAGCCGCACCTCTATATGGGTACAATTTGGGAAACTTGCAATAAGTTATATGTTTGACTGTCATGTTGCTCCGTGCAGGGCATGTTTTGTCAGAAGTGCCACAACAACGAATTTACCCCCAACCACATACTCCATAAAGCCAGTAGAGCGATACAGGCCTCTTGGGCCTCTTGTTATCTATGTTTATGCATTCTCATTGGCCATAATACGATCAGGTTTAATTAAATATGAGGATCATGCAGAGTTTAATTAAACTGGTCATGACAGGCTTTAGCTTAATACCCCATTTTATATATACAGCTAATCCAGATGTAATACAAATATACATTTTTATCACGATTTAATATATAGGATCGTAAATGAAGTGGCATTCCATATTATAAAATTATTTAAAAAAATGAATTATGAATAGGGATAAGAGTTTCTTATATAGAACAATCTAGAATAAGGACGAGATAAAGATATGTTTGTGTCGAATAAAGAATCTAATGTGTATGTACAAACGTGTTGTTATGTTTGTGTCAAATAAAGAATCTAATGTGTATGTACAAACGTGTTGTTATGTTTGTGTCGAATATAGAATGTAATGTGTATGTACAAACGCGTTGTTATGTTTATGTCGAATAAAGAATCTAATGTCTATGTACAAACGTGTTGTTATGTTTATGTCGAATAAAGAATTTAATGTGTATGTACAAATGTGTTGTTATGTTTGTGTCAAATAAAGAATCTAATGTGTATGTACACACGTGTTGTTATGTTTATGTCGAATAAAGAATCTCAACGTGTATATACAAACGTGTTGTTATGTGAGTTGTTTCTCATACTTCTATTTACTTATCCGTGTAATTGTTATTTGTTTTGAATTTGTGTTTTTGGTTTACAATGTTCTGTGAATGCTACATTTTCTGTTCGACATTTGCTTATTTCGCTCTTCGGGTCATAGAATTGTGTTAGATACTGGGACCATATGCCACTGGACTTGGAATAATGACAGTTAAATAGCATTTCCACCGCCATATGCATGCCATCTTCGGGATTGTTAAAATTCTGTACTATTGATTTTATGAATATTGAGCTCAACCCGGGACTAGGGGCGTGAACGGTATTAAGCATATTTCACTACCGTTCATGAACAGTCTCAATCAAACCGAGACTGCAATATTTCGTATGTATCGTGTTCGGCCGTTTCCAAAGGTCCACTCTCATACTCTCTTGCATACATACTTTACACTTCAAAGGTTATCGTACTCAAGCTGTATGTAACATCAGAGATGCTCTGTCAGCAACAAAATTCAACATATCTGCATAAACATTTTTAATTTGGATAGTTCTTAGTATGAGCAGCAAACATGTGTAAAGCTATAATCATGTTGCCTTCGTTCTAAATCAATTTATTATTGTAAGTAACATATGTATATTACGCTTTTTTAAAAATGAAATATGTTAAAAGCAAACATGTATAAATTGTATTCCTTTAACATGAAACAAAATATGATACTATGTTTATTTAAAACATATCAACTGTTCGTTTATTCCATGCCCTAAAATCACTTCATATTCAGATAATTACATTTTTGGTAATGCCATAATCTGTTTTGAAGACATCACCGTTTCTGTATAGTGCAGAAATGTAAGAAGGTGTGTATTATTATTATGTATTTAAATATCAATGAGTTGACGCCTAAAGAAGGATAAAAATATCGGACAGGGAAAGCAGCATTCAAGGACGACAGTCAACCACAAAACACAAAAACAAACACGCAAACAGACAAACGAAAAGGCAAAAGTAATAAAAAATTTCAAACGACATCACAAACAAAAAAGGGTTGACAATAGGGCTACCGCCTTGGAACGGTCAGTGGCAAAGTAGGCCACTGGGGGTTTAAACCGGTTCTAGGGTGCACCAAACCTCACACTTACCCTACTGTCATCCCATTAAAACAGGACAGTGTAAATAAAGAAATCCCCGCCATGATCTAAACTCTAACCAACAAGGCAGCATCAATAGGCAATATAAGTAAAACACAAATATGCTCGTGTAAATATAATACAAAAAAACAATAGCCTAGAAAGCCACAATGAAGGTACTCAATGACTTGGCAGAAGCCAGAGCAGTAAGAGAATACACCATTAAGTGCACGACAAGAAAGAATATGGACAAACATCAAACGCCACCGTCCCAATGGGCTTTAGGTAGGCGTCATCATAGGGTCCACAGCCTGTCCGGTCACCCATAGGGATACCAACAATTTGTCTATAAACGGTGGTACCATACCTGACGAAAATATTATCTAATAGGAAGATGAGTGCTTCACAAACTTCATAGCAAGTCCACATAGTATAATTGTCTGAACTGCCGTTAGTGAAAAAGGCTTTAATATTATTACATGCCAAAAATGTAGTATTTTCTCTAGCGAATGTTTTTTGAATAAGAGAAATTAGCTTGTCTTTAATAAGATGATGTGGAAAGGTTGTACACTCAAGAGATATGAAAACGCAACACGGGAATTTCCGCTATATATTGTATATACTGCACACTTAATTGCACATAATATTCCAAAGAAATCCCAAGATGTTTTTTTAAAAAAAAGTTGCAGTTAACTAGAGAAAGGACACAACTGTGATGTTGTAGACGTTTTAATCACACTACACTTTGTAACAAGAACTTCATCAATGTTGAAGTTGCTCTTCGAAAAATTGAGCTAGTTTAGTACTGTATTTAATTTAAATAGTTTGCAAAATTTTGCATCCTAAGTTTGCTCACATGATTGAGCCAAACGCGTACTCTGTGAATAATGAAACATTGCAGGAATACTATTTGCTGTATTATTTGTTGTTTTAGTATTTTTTCCAAAAGGAAAGGTCTTACGTAGCCATGTACCATTCGATTAAAAGCAGCATATTGTACATACAATATATAGCGGAAATTCCCGTGTTGCGTTTTCATATCACTTGAGTGTATATAGTGTAGAGAATTCATAAGTACTTATTGATGAAACTTGACCTTTATTGAAAATGTTATCAAGAACGTCTCCTGACAAATAAAAAGACAATGAGGTGGCGCTTATGACAAATTAAACAATGAGGTGGGGCTTATGACAAATAAAACAATGAGGTGGCGCCTATGATAAATAAAGCAATGAAGTGACGCTTATGACAAACAAAACAATGAGGTGGCGCTTATGACATATAAAACAATGAGGCGGCCCTTATGACAAATAAAACAATGAGGTGACGCTTATGACAAACAAAACAATGAGGTGGCGCTTATCACAAATAAAACAATGAGGTGGCGCTTATGACAAATAAAAAATGAGGTGGCGCTTATGACAAATAAAACAATGAGATGGCGCTTATGACAAATAAAACAATGAGGTGGCGCTTATAATAAATAAAACAATGAGGTGGCGCTTATGACAAATAAAACAATGAGATGGCGCTTATGATAAATAAAACAATGAATGACGCTTATGACAAACAAAACAATGAGGTGGCGCTTATGACAAATAAAAAATGAGGTGGCGCTTATGACAAATAAAACAATGAGGTGGTGGCGCTTATGACAAATTAAAAATGAAGTGGCGCTTATGACAAATAAAACAATGAGGTGGCTCTTATGACAAATAAGAGCAACGTTGATGGCTAAAAAATACACTCGTTTGGCCCGCTGATGATCGTAGGCGTAGTGAAAGCATTGAAAACCAGTTTAGCTGTTCTTAATAAAGACCTCAGTTTTTATAATGTTCCAAATTTAGACCATTTGACATTTTCCCTTAGGATCCCAGAAGGATGAAACATCTACTGAACTAAGTACTTTCAACGATGTTCAACAGAAAACCTATGACACAGTTTACTGATGTCCCATTTATTGGCTCCTTGTCCGTGGACACTGGGGTTCCATATGTCTCAGACGTAGTGAGTGTCAACTTTAAGTACTCTCATATTTCAATTTAACATGTTTAATACCATTGATAAAAAACAATTTGATGATTATCCTTGTGAGACCCCAAGCCCCACCTCTCACCTCGGCACCTCGGCAGGCTTCGAAAAGACACGTCGCCCTTAAGTCCCTATATAACTGTACCAAAGTATAAGTGCAAGCATGTTAGCACATAACACATGAGAGCATTTTATGCGTGTATGACCTTGGACCCAGACACCAGGATTACGACTACACAACGAGCCTGTATATCAGGAATACATATACTATGTTTCAATACATGCGTTGGCAGCCTTTGTGACACACTCCTGACGTATGTAAACGCCGGAACTTGCATATGTACTGACTAACACTATTATACAATATATTGGTTTTATGTTGGAATTATCTTAAGAAGTATTAGATTTGTATACGTGTATTAGTTGGTATCTGTGTGTTCAGGCATGTTTAGACTTCACAAACAAGGATGTAAACTATTTAAAATTATACTAATAATTATTATAATGTAAAGTACATGCCGGCCATTATACGTACATCTGGCAGATATAATGTTATCACCAGATACATAGAAATTGTCTTAGTTATGACACTATATGAAAAAGAAGAACAGATATGTACTGGGATAAATGGATTGTTTTATTATCTTGTTAAAACACGTTATTGACATTTTTTCTAAAGCTTTTCAGCCTCATCGACTTCTTTAAGTTTACATTAGACGTCTTTGTAAACCTTAATTATATAAATTTGATGGTGCTCCATAAAAATACTTTTTAAACGATTTCAAACCATTAAAGGATCCACTCCCGTTTAAAAATGATTAGTACACATTATTTAACCCGATAATAGTGCTCATGGGCCACATCTGTAGGCAATAATCTTAGACGAGTTTCCCAATGAGAAAAATCAGCATATGCATTACATTCGTCTTGTCCTTGATACTTGGTTAAAAGCAATAAGTATGTATAATGAGTATCTAGGCTAAAAAAGGGATTTGTTCCCATGGTTTTATTTGCATGCGAAACCCATCAAACAAAATCTATGAAATGTGTTCGTGCGAAATTAACGTCAAATTCAATTATTCAGTAAAACGTTTTAGTCAGTGATTCATTCACAAGTTAGAATAGTGTTATTGAGTCTTAAATTGATTTGAAAGTTTGAATTGACGTTATTGGTTTGGTTTTGTTACTGGTTTTGTTACATGTTTTGTTACATGTTTTTGTCATGGATAAGTCTACTTGTACTATCCTTTGCATCGGTTATACATTACTTTGTAATATTCTAAAGTATTTGAAACGAAGTGGTAAATACGTCCACTGACTAGGGAGTTTAGTCTGCTGGTAATAATGTATTTTATACATTTAAAGATTGAAAGGAAGTGATGTATTAATTATAGCAGTTAACTGCATATTCACTAAGCATTATTGTAATATGCAAACAAGTTTCAGAGACTTTTGCTTTGTTTCATTGGTGAATTTACATTTCCATTTTAAACCAGCAAATTCATTATTGTCGTATGATACACCGGCAAATTTCTGGACTGGAATTGAACATTTCATAAACTCTAATTGTAAGCGTGACACAATCAAGGTAATTTCGAACTTGCTCATTGTTGAACTTGTTCAAGATGGCAGTAAACCAAAACTTTATGTCAAATTTGGCAATATTCCAATACCACTCACTAATGTTATCGGGTTCAAACGATAATATGATGCTATTTTTCAATTATTAAGGGCAATAACACCAGTGAAACAAACATTCAAATCACATGTGATCAGTATTATAAAAGTAGATATAAAAATCGAATAGGAAAAGTAGCATTCAAGGACGACAGTCAACCACAAACACACACAGAAACAAAGAACGACTTTAAAGATGAATACAATGCAAGATAAGACATAACAAACACAAAAGAGTTGCCAATAAGGCTACCGCCTTGGAACGGTCAGTGGCAAGAAAAAGCAACTCGGGGTTTAAACCAATTCTAGTGTAAACCAAAATATCGAACAGGAAAAATAGCATTCAAGGCCGACAGTCAACCACAAACACACGCAAGAAACACATGTGTTTAAGGAAAACCTGGATAAATGAATGTCATACAATCTCTGTTGGATCAAAAGATAACAATATTGACCTCACTCTTACCCTATTGTCATCCCAATAAACGGGACAGTGTAAATAATTATATCCCCGCCAGGTTATAATCTCTAACAAACAAGGCAGCATTAATAGGCAATATATGTTAAACACATAAATGATCATGTATATATAATATAAAAACAAACGCCTAGAAGTACTCAATGACTTGACAGAAGCCAGAGCAACAAGAGAACAAACCGTTAAGAGTACGACAAGACAAGATTAAAGACAAACATTACCGTTCTATAAGGATTTAGATAGACGTCATCTCTATTTAGTTCTTAAATTACAGTTATATTTTAAAAGTATATCAGGGTTACGATAATACAATTTTGCAAAGGTTTTTCGAAGTTTATCGTAACGGTAGCCCTGCTGGAGTAGCTTTTTAGTTATACGAATATTACGAATAGTAAAGTCCTCAACACGACTGCAAGCTCTAGAGAAACAAAGTTGAGAAACATAGCTCAGAGAACATCCCCATCTAAATGGGGATAATTAACAATATCAAAATTAAAATCATCGCTCTTGTCATATATGTTACTAATTGTGTCTCAACTTATTCGTTTTTCTAGAGCTTGTACTCAAGTTGAGGACTTTAATATTCGTAATCATTGCATTACTAAAAAGCTTCTCCATCAGGGCTACCGTTATCATAAACTGAATAAAACCTTTGCAAAATTGTATTATCGTAACCCTGATCTTCATTCCAAATATAACGTAAATTAAAGAACTCCTCTGCGACAAGGACAATCACAACCTGACTTCTATGGTGACGTAATTTACAAACTTCGTAAGATCCTTGGTCATGATCATTGTCATACTGTCTTTGTTAAACTTTTTAAACGGTTTACCAAAATAGGTTATGGCACTATCATTTTGCAACGCACTGCATGCTTGGTGGTGGACCCATTTACAGTTCGTCACTATGCTTTCCTCTTTAATTGTGCGATGACCGGACAGGCTGTGTACCCTATGATGACGTCTACCTAAAGCTCAAAAGGACGGTAACGTTTATGTTTGTATGCAATTTTGTCTTGTCGTGACCTCAATGGTTTGTTCTCTTGCTGCTCTGGCTTCTGCCAAGTCATTGAGTACCTTCTTAGTGGCTTTCTATGCTATTGTTCTTTTTGTATTTTTATATACACGAGCATCCTTGTGCTTTACTTATATTGCCTATTAATGCTGCCTTGTTGGTTAGAGAATAGTTTATGGCGGGATTTCTTTATTTACATTGTCCCGTTTTATTGGGATGACAATAGGGTAAGTGTGAGGTTTGGTGCACCCTAGAACCTGGTTTATACCTCCAGCGGCCGTTTTTGCCACTGACCGTTCCAAGGTGGGAGCCCTATTGTCAACTCGTTTGTGTTTGTGATGTCTAATTTGACATTTTGTTCATCTTTAAAGTTGTTTCAGTGTGTGTTTGTGGTTGACTGTCGTCCTTGAATGCTACTTTTCCTATTCGATTTTTATATCCATATTTCGCCATTTTCAATAGAGAGATGTAAATCAAGAAAAGAAGCAACAATATCAGAAATGTTAGCTTTGTTTAGTAGAAGTTTCTTAGGATAGATTTTATTATCCATAGTAGAAAAGAAAGGATTGCCAATGTATGTTCAATATGTCATTTAAATACCGAGAGGTGTCATTAAAGGCTTCAGTTACATCTGAGTATCGGATGAAAAGACTCAACATTAAATCCATTTCATAGCATTACAAGAACATATCTACGACAGTAAAATATGCACAGTTCGTACCCATACGGATACCAACAATTTGTCTATAAAAGGAAGTTCCTACATGACGAAAATATTATCTAATAGAAAAACGAGTGCTCATAAACTTCTTGGCAAGTTTACATAGTGTGATTGTCTAGACTGCTGTTAGTAAAAATCGCTTTGATATTATTACAGGCCAAACCCAATCACTTATTTTCTTTTTGTATGAGTCAATTTATTTGTTTATTGTCAGACTCGTTCGACGTATATTTAAACAAACATTCAAATCAAATGGGATAAATATTATAAACCGATTACTTTTGTTTTTGCACACGTAATATTTTTTGTTTATTGTCAGACTCGTCCGGAGTATATTTTAAACAAACATTCAAATCAAATTTAGTGAAAGTATGAACCGCTTTCTGAATATTTTGCTGACATTTTCTACGGATAGAAGGGAACCCCATTTCAACGCTTGCGTCAATCATCTTTCGTACTGAACTCCTCTGGGAACTAATTAAAATAAACATTAAAAAGTGTATGAACATCTGCAACTGTTTACTACAGGTACTAGTACTGTGTCAACATAATCAAGTCAATAACTCTACAGTACACGTGTCAATTTGGTTCAGTCTCACCCACAATGAAACAAACCTTCGATTGAAGTTATATGAGAAACCTAGAACTTACATTCGTTCCTATGATCTTGTATTTATTAAACTCACGTAGATAAACTTAGATCATGCAAGCTCTGCCGATAATATAATTTTTTTCAAGCCCGTTTAATAATAAATACTGAAAAAGGGATCCATTGGAAGCAACCAAACACAGTCAAGAAAGAAAAATAGCAGGCTCGATTTTATTGAGTCTGCTTATTATATATTCAATATTAAACAGGCAAAAGGTTCTAGTTATAGTCTGTTCATGGTTTAACATGTCCTCGTCCTATTCTTCAATTATCATCTTAATTAGATTGTGTATTGTCCTAATTTTGTCCACCAACCTATACATCGATCAATAGTTAACCTTGCAAATTTGCCATCGTATCTCATCGTTTGATTTGATTCTTGACCTGTTTAAGTGAAAAACCAGAATGAAGCATCACAGAGATTCTCGTGCTGATTTGTAATGAAGTATTGTTTCGTCAGAATGAAGACGACATCAAACGATAGTCTGTTATTACATGTATTTTGCCCATCACGTCTTTTTTCCATTTCTGTTGTCATTCGTGATAATTATACTCATTCGGTAATCCGATATTTCCCGCATCGCATTGCACAATGTCTAATAGACTCTCATGTGACTCTCATGTGCCGTTTGAATGAAATTCAACAGACGTAAGATGTTTGCCCGTGAGAATCGTTATAACATTGTGGAATGATCTCTGTCATGCTCGAATTGTATCATACAGAAGGTCATACTGTTTGCACGCTTAAGCACGTCATTCTCATTGTTTTCATAATTATTCACTTCCCTTCTTAGCGACTTCAGTGCATGTTCGTTAAGCTGATTTAACATACTGTTCCGCAGTGTCAAATTAAATTTTGGATTGCTGAGGGTCAGTGGAAAATATAATCTCAGATTTTTGAAATCTTCAGAACGTTTTTAAAGTGAATGTAGCGACACAAAACCTTGAATAAGGATGAAAGAATTATCCAAATCGGATATTAAACAAAGAAGATATGATCATGTGCAGTTTAACAGTTTAACAGATTATTGTTTATTCAAGTCCGCAGGAGGAAAATGTGAAATTACAAGCAATATAAATTATCTATAATAACAAGAACAGCAACACAAAACTTTAACAAAATGAGATCATACACAAATTATTCGCAAATATTATCAAGTTGAGAAATAATCTTTATGCAGAAATATCCATGATAGTTTTATCGACACTATTCATTATTAAATTACTATAATCGTTTGAGAATAGTTTTTTTAAACAAACATAAGGTAAACAAAGTTTCATAGAGTATTAGAGACTAAAAATGAGATCATTACAAATTATTTATAATATTATCAGAATGAGAAACAATATTTTTGCAGAAGCGAGCCAGTCTAATAAGGATAGCTTTATCACCACTATTCCTTACATTACTATATTTGTTTGAGTTAGGGTTGTTAAAGCTATTGTAAGGCAAATAGTGTTTTCTAAGATTTTTAAAAAAGAAACATTTGAATAATAATGAAATTCATCGCCTATTTCACCAGTATCACATATAATACATTTTCTATCGTGTCTACGAACTTCAAAAAAGCGATCATATTCAATTGACATACGATGGTTCATGAATCTACAAAAATAAGAATCAAATTTATAAGAATCTAAAACAGACAGATCATTTTCAATTTTATAATTTGTTTTATACATTCTATAGTTTAGACATTTCCTTTGTGTATCAAGTAAATCCCTCCACCTATCCACGACAGTATATAGGGCTCAGTATATATTGGTTTTTAAGTGTCTCCTTCAACTTATTGTTTAACATATTGACAATGGTTCTTTGTGTGAATTGATTTGACCATGTATCGTCCAGATTACAGTTTTGCATAGGTGTTCTAATACTATTTAACCATTTAGAATGATGAATATCAGCAGAGTCTAGGTGGTGCAGAACTATGTATAGCAAATTAGATATTTTTTCTTCTTTAAAAGATAACATTTTACTGTACCAGCGACTTATCATCCTGGTTTTTATGAAAATATTCAAAGGGAATCTACCCAATTCGCCATATACCATAATTTTTGATGTACATCCCTTAACATTAAGAATTGATTTGTAATACTTGAAATAAAAGATATCAATATTGTCAATATTTTCAAAACCCCAAAAGTTTAAGCTGTATATCTATAGACAATCCTAATTTCCTGGCTTATTTGGTAATCGAGAATGTTGCTTTCTAGCTTGATCTATTAATTTAAATCTATTTTGAGAAAAAGTGAAAAAGTGCCATGTTTGTTGAAGATGACACCCAGATAATTAAATTCAGTATCAACAACGTGCTTCAGTTGAAACGGATATGGGAGCGGCCATTTTGAGAGCAATGACATCACAGTTCTAAATGACCATATATGGAATATTTATAAATATGAACATTTACTGATTTATAGGGAATAAATGACAGCAACACTATAAAACATATGTAATACTTAATGGCAACAATGCTTTAAATGACCAGTACTTTTGTTTTGCATTCATTTGCAGTGATTTTTTTCGTTTTAAATGACTTTTATCAATATTCCATATATGGTAATATGGAACTATGACGTTATAGTTCTCAAAATGGCGGCTCCCATATCCGTTTTAGAACAACCTTTAAATGGCTGTATCTTTTGTGTTTATCATCCGATTTTAAAAATTCGTTCACCCTTTTCAAAGTTTTTCAGAACAAACTCTCAATAATAGCTTGTTTGGCTGTGTCGCTACATTCCCTTTAATCTTGGAATTGTTCAGATTTACTTTGAATTTCATAAAATCTGAGTTCAACAGTTCCATTTACCTTTCTGTACCTCGGAGACGAGTCTATATTTTTACTGTTTAGGGAAAAATGAGAGTCGGATATTTTATTAATAGACGACAATTTGCTTTCCTATCATGCTGTGTCTACCGTTGTGCATTTTCCAAACAAACGTATGAAAACATTTCCGATATCCGAAGAGTATGTGCTAATCATTATAAATCTTCCTTTAATGTTAAATAATCAAACGAACTATAAATATCATCTCTGCTATGATTTAGTTTGGTGAGTATTGTCGATCTGCCTTTACCGATACAAAGCATCGTTGTTTATGACTCGTTTGACATTAACAAAGGCTCTATTCTCGCACAACACCGGCATCGTCTACCTTACCTATGCCTGTATTGTACATAAGGCTCTTATCACTTACCCTAGCCATGGGAATGGCAAAGGTATCAACATCGTCAATAGATGACAAAACAGTCAAAAGCATTAGTGATCCAAATGTGATAACATGTACTACATCTACACAAGTATTAATGATATTCCGACGAGGTGTTAAGGACCTATCATTAAACACACATGCTCATATATTATGATACAATATTATATATTCTGTGATGAATTATAGAAATTTCCCAGTTTGAGAAAATCTATAACATATCCCTTCCTCTACTGTGCTATCTCGCCTAGTGCGCAAGATAGCACAGTAGCCAAATGTTATGAACTAAACGATAGACGTCACGATATTACGTCACGAATTGACGTCATAATATTACTCCGCGCTGTCGCCAAAGGAGTGACAGAAGAAGGAATACTTGTGTCAAAAGACGATTGGAAAGAAATTCATCACAGAATATATATTATATAGTTTAATTAACATTTTTGTCGTGATACGGAAAATAATTTACTCGTGAGAAATATTCTTGCTATATAGAAACTCGTGCGAAAGCGCACTCGATTCTATAGCGCAAGAATCCTTCTCACTCGGGAATTATTTACCGTATCACTTCAACAATGTTAATTAAACTCTAATTATCAATAAAAGCCGAGTCAGACATTATATATAAGTGTTTCACAATGTGTAGATTAAACTCAAACATAAGAGGTTTATTGTCTGCTGCATGCTATTGTGTATTTAATACAACGACACCAACATAATTACATTTCAGAAAAAGTAAAAAATACTTCAACCATCGATGAAATCAATGTATCAGATGAGAAATCCTCACCATTCAGAAAGCGAAATGGAAGGAGTGTAGCGACGACGGTACATTTCTATTGATTGTATTATTAGTATCTATGTTTATGCATTGCCATGTGCCTTAATACGATCAGGTGTAATTAAATATTCGGATCATGTACAGTTTAATTAAACTGATCGGGCTTTAGCTTAAATTAATACACGATTGGATATATACTGCTAATCCAGATGTAATACACAGAGGATGTGTGTTTGTAGTTATTTTCATCGAGAAGTGAGAAAACAAAATATTTTGACGAGTGCCTTTAAATAGAACGAATGCAAATATGCGAGTTTCCTCACTTCGAGATAAATATAAATCCTATATTCACGACAAACTAACAAATATTCTATTTGTTATATACTCACAACCTTGAAACATATGGGGAAAAAACATAATGCGCCGAAACAATGACGTCAATAGGCCTAACGTCAACGACGTCGAAATCCACTATTTCACTGGAACGTATAAAATACATTTAGACAATTTAAAGAGGATTTGATTTTTATAGGATCTGTGTTTGCATTGCATATAATATTCATGAAAAGAGATGAATTATGAATTAGTTCTTTTTTTTTACTTAACGATCCTTTTGGTAAGTCAAAATTCAAACATAATTTCTAACGAGATTTCTATATGGAATGAAGAGAGATTAAGCTATCTCGTGTCGTATACATAATGTGACATGTATGTACATGTATCTAGTGTCGTATACGTAATGGGACAAGTATGTACATGTATCTGTGTCGTATAAATAATGTGACATGTATGCACATGTATCTAGTGTCGTATACGTAATGTGACATGTATGAACATGCATCTAGTGTCGTATAAATAATGTGACATGTATGTACATGTATCTGTGTTGTATGAATAATGTGACATGTATGTACATGTATCTGTGTTGTATACATAATGTGACATATATGTACATGTATATAGTGTCGTATAAATAATGTGACAGGTATGTACATGTATCTGTGTTGTGTAAATAATGTGACATATATGTACATGTATATAGTGTCGTATAAAAATTGTGACATGTGTGTACATGCATCTAGTGACTTATAAATAATTTTACATGTGTGTACATGCATCTAGTGACGTATAAATAATGTGACATGTGTGTACATGCATCTAGTGTCGTATAGATGATGTGACATGTGTGTACATGCATCTAGTGTCGTAAAAATAATGTGACATGTATGTACATGCCTCTAGTGTCGAATAAATAATGTGACATTAATGTACATGTAACTGTGTCGTATACATTTAGTGTCCTATAAATAATGTGATATGTATGTACACTTATCTACTGTCGTATACATTATGTGATACATATGTACATGTATCTAGTGTCGTATAAATAATGTGACATATATGTACACGTATCGAGTGTCGTATAAATAATGTGACGTGTATGTATATGTTTCTGTGTCCTATAAATAATGTGACACATAGCTACTTGTATCTAGTGTCGTATAAATAATGTGACATGTATGTACATGTATCTAGTGTCGTATAAATAATGTGACATGCATGTACATGTATCTGTGTCGTATAAATCATGTGACAAGTATGTACATGTATCTGTGTCGTATAAAAGATGTGACACGTGTGTACTTGTATCTAGTGTCGTATAAATAATGTGATATGTATGTACATGCATCTAGTGTCGTATAAATAATGTGACATGTATGTACATGTATCTAGTGTCGTATAAATAATGTGACATGCATGTACATGTATCTGTGTCGTATAAATCATGTGACAAGTATGTACATGTATCTGTGTCGTATAAAAGATGTGACACGTGTGTACTTGTATCTAGTGTCGTATAAATAATGTGATATGTATGTACATGCATCTAGTGTCGTATAAATAATGTGACATGTATGTACATGTATCTAGTGTCGTATAAATTATGTGATATGTATGTACATGTATCTAGTGTCGTATAAATAATGTGACATATATGTACACGTATCTAGTGTCGTATAAATAATGTGACGTGTATGTAAATGTTTCTGTGTCCTATAAATAATGTGACACATAGCTACTTGTATCTAGTGTCGTATAAATAATGTGACATGTATGTACATATATCTAGTGTCGTATAATGTATGTACCCGCCTGTAATGTGTGTTTGTTGTGTCGCGTATTTCGCTTCCATTTATTTTACCTTGTAATTGTTGTCAGTTTTGAATTTGTGTTTTTGTTTGTTTCTGTGCGTGTTTTTGACTGACTGCGGTACTTAAATGCTACATTTCCTGTTCGACATTTATACCTACGTTTAAAAAATTCAAAGGTTATCGTATACAATCGTACTTACTTTATTTAGGCTGGTTCAGGATCAAAATCCAAAATGTCTGTATATAAAACGTATGATGGATATTGCTTTTATGTGTGAGATACAGATTTCATTGAGAAAACCAAATTGTGTTTTGTAAGCGTAGCATGAGCAAACATGTGAAAAGCTATTCGTTCCACAATCCATTTATTATTGTATGTAACATTTGTATATTAAGATTTCTTTTGAAATGAAATATGTTACACCCAGACATATTCGACATGAAATAAAATATGGTATTTACTTCACACAAACAACTGTTCTTTTATGCTGCACCTTAAAATCCCTTTATTGTGTAGAAAAATGACATTTTTACAATAATCTGTTTTCAAGACATCATCGGTTCTGTACAGACATGAGCAACGATGATGGCTCGAAAATTTCCTCATTTTGTTCGATCCTAGACGTCACAGTAGTGGAATCATTAAAAACCAGTTTAACCCATAAAGCCCTCCGTTTTGGTACCATGGTTTGATACTGTTCCAATTTTAGGCCATATGACATGTGCCGCGCTGAAACCCCAGAACGACTGTAAACCTGCTTAACTAAGTTTTTTCAACGATTGTCAACTTAATACCCATGACACAGTTTGCTGATGTCCCATTTATTGACTCATTTTTCCAGGACACTGGAGCCCCACGAGACTCAGACGTATTGACCGGCAGATTTAAGTACTCTTATATTTCAATGTAATATTCATGATGAAGGTTTACCGCCACCAATTGCATATAAATAATCGAGGTATCGTCGAATGCAGTGCCAATAACAAAAAATAAAGTTAGCGCCAAAACAACGAGTTCCAAGTAATATTTAGCCATACAAATTCAATAACCTTTTTATTGTATACTTTCATATTGTTTTCGATCAATGTTAACTGTATGACTATTACTTTTCATTGTATTTGTGTTATTTGTATAGCTTTTGATGGAATTCCTATCTTGTCATTCAGTTTCATTTTGTGTGGATGATTATTTTGCGCGAAAACGACGTCGACCTCGGATGACGTCATTAAAAACATCAAGCGATTTCTAGTTTACCATTCGATAACGTTAAAAACAGTGGGTGAGTGACCATTTCAATTATTTTACCAATTTCTGCCATAAAAGGTAGACATGTATTTTTTTTTGTTGACACTATAGGAAGGATTCCGTTATTTTATTTGAAAGTAGTTCCTTATTTATATTTCGCGGCTTTTAGCAGCACGAGAAAAAGTTCCGGTGCAATATCAATGTGTGCAATATCGTAGAATATTGCACACTTAGCTCAATGCAAACTAAACGGGACAATATTAAAGTATACAATAATAGTCTGAATCTGCATGTTTAGACTTCACAAGCACGCATGTAATGTTTTTGTAGTTATACTCAATATAATGTAAAGATCATTCAAGCTATTCTCCGTACAGCTGTCATCCAAGCTATTCTCCGTACAGCTGTCATCCAAGCTATTCTCCGTACAGTTGTCCGTTATGAGGCTGTATCAATATATATAGAAATTGTCTTGGTTTACAACAACTACATTTAAGAAAAGAGCAAACAGTTTAATGGGGAAAATTGGAATATATTTTGTTAGTATATACATTTTAGTGCTTCTATAAACATGATAAATGTAAACTAGAAAAAGTGGATGGTGCGCCATAGACAATACAATTTAACAACATTTTCGACCGACGAATCGTCTAACAGTTAAAATTGCAGACTCTTTAACCATATAGTAGTGCTTAAGGGCCACATCTGTTGGAAGAGAATAAACGGCAGGCTTTCTCCACTGAGCAAAATCAACACATATGCATTACATTTGTATTGTTCTGTATTTACAATAAAGTATCGATTGTCAGAAGAAACTACATATAGTACATCGTTATTTTAGACGCGTAAATAGATAAAGCAGAGGAAATAGAAAAAAACGACGTACAACCGATTTTATCATTATAAGAACCGAAAATGGTATCAATAAAAGAAATAACTATATTACATATTTACTGTGATTTGTATAGGAAATGATGGGAATAGAAAAGCTATATCTACTCGTTTGCTCTATTTCCCAGTACGGAACATTGCTCGGCCTTTTCCGTCAGTGACGGGAATGCCAACGTTCCGATTGTTTTACGGACGTCTTCGTCAGATTCCGCCACAAGGAAATAACGATTACGGAAATTAACGAAGAGTTCCGGTTCCACTTGTTTTGTTTGTATGACGTAACGTCGTCTTGGATGACGTAACGTCGTCTTGGCGTTCTCGTCCAAACTGGTGTAAAAAGGCGTGAATCATTAGAAATATTAATAAAAGATCATTTTAAATTATGTAATATTTAGTTTAATAACCAGTGTTTTTGAGATACTGAAAATATCTCCCTCGGTAGAGAAATGTCCCCGATATAAGAACTCGTGCTCCCTCGGTAGAGAAATGGCCCCGATATAAGAACGAGTGCGGAGCAGCACTCGTTCTTATATCGGGGCCATTTCTCTAACCTCGGGAGATATTTCCCGTATCTCAAAAACACTGGTTATTAAACTCTATATTGCAACCAGTAAAAAACATTTAGTTTACAATACTGTTTTGTGTATCTTTAAAATTTGAAAACCAAATATTCTATAAAAATAAAGAATGATACTTCTTATGAAAGTGTCGCGTATCGACATGCCGAGCAATACCTTTAGCATAGATAACAATTGAAAAACACAATAAAAAACACCATCACATGCGCCATCAAAAATCTAAGAAGCCTGTTTGCGTCTCAGTAGCCTTGTCTGTCAAGTTTACATTCCTACAATGATGTTGATACAATTTAGGATTGTGTTTAAACTTCATTATTATAATATTGATTAGCAATAAAGTTAAGACGGAGATGTAGAGAATATAAATAACTTTTTTCCATTGGCAAATTGTATCTGAAAAGTTCTTGAGGCCATGGTAGAACTTTACCCAACGGGAGTTCATCACCATAACGATGTGACTTAGTGACATTTGGCTCAGTAGTAATACTATTAGAACAGCGGTGTCCAGTGGGTCTACACAATTACATTTTAGCTTGACAATCGAGTCAATCAATCGTGTCATAGTGATATGGGAGTTAACATTTCCTATTAGTACATATTGCCCAATGCACCACATAACCATACATACAACATCCCATAACAGGTCATAGAGTTTCACATACGTTTTCTACAAGCAAAAATGTCCACGGGGTCAAACATTGCCGCACCCAGTAGACACATGATTTTATACACAGATAATTAAACAAGATAATTGTTATTAGTTACAACTGAACAATTGTTGAGCCAACTTGAATTGACGTTACTGGTTTTGTTTAAAATACAATCAGAGCAATAGTTCGACATAAACAAGAGGCCAAAAGGGCGTTGATACACCTGCTGGTAAAAATGGCTTACATACATTTAGCGACTGAGAGGATGTTATTTATTCATTATTGCCTCAAGGCTCCGGCTATATTTACCCCGGACTCAGAAAGCTGCTAGGGCGTTGGACTGTGTGTCAACGTTATTTTCCTGTTCATAAAACAACTGTATTTTAGTAAGAATACCGGGACGCAGTCAAATTGGTATACAGACATTTTATTGGTCTACTACTACTTGAATTACGTATCAATTTCAGGGATATTCTGTTCTCAGCATACGAATACATCTGGTCCCAAATCGGTAGCGTCACTGATTATTGATTGATATTAAACTTTATTAAAGGGACATACGGCAATCTTGATTTTTCAAAAGCTCGCCGCGCCCCGTTAGTTTTTCTACATATCTTGTATTTGTTCAATAATTTATATTGATTATAAGAATAATATAAAGGAACTTGTGTTTGCATATTACTATCTGTTTGTGTGTACAACTATATATATATATCTCTTTGGTGCTGTCGGATTTTAAAATAAGCAACAACTCTTCATTCATTAAACAGAGTTGATGACATTTTAACTGAAGCCTCTTCTAAACAGTTTGAATAGGTCTGCTCCAATACTACTTATTCTCATGAACTACTGATCAGAGTTCAATAATAAAAACTCATCTAACATTAAACCCTTTCTTCCAATGTAAATTTACATTGCTAAAAACTGCGATTACCTTTACATACGCTACTCTTTCAATCCAATTGCTATTATATTATCATTAAGTTGTCTTTTTGTTGTTATAACTATGATAATTTACCAATTCTTCACATTCTGACCATAACATTTTCCCAATTTCTCACATTCTAAACCATGAAAGAACCTATTTAGTGATCCATTGCGCATAATATTTCAGATGTCTATCATATTCATATTAATACATTATACAACACAGATGCCAAAATTAAAAACATGTTAATTTTTTTCTCATGAGGACTAGTTTATCTAGTGCTCAAATCTTTCATGATAAATGTGTTTTGATTGTTGACAATTAAATATATAAACATTATAGTATCTACGCACTGTTCATGAGGACTAGTTTATCTAGTGCTCAAATCTTTCATGATAAATGTGTTTTGATTGTTGACAATTACAAATATAAACATTATAGTATCTACGCACTGTTCGTTTATTTTTAACACATTATTTCCCCTTACGGTTTTCTTATGTAACTGTTCTGACCGGCTTGTGATACTTTGTATCACTGTTTTCTTGTATCAATTAGCAGCGGATTAACTAGGTATCACTGTAAACTGCAAAGAAATATCAAAGAAATATCAGAGATACAATTATGTTTCATTTGTTTGTTCAACTTGCATTTAGAGTTTAAACAAGCGGCACCACATTGAGTAGGTATGGTGCACACCTCGAAATTGGTGTACTTGATTCGAAAATAACTCAAATTGTAAGCGCTACACTGTAAATGTATGTATCGAGTTTCAAGTTTCACTTAATAAAGGACAATAACTATTTCGAAATTACCATGCCTTCTGTTAATCTGTGTGATTGTTGTTTGTTTGTCTGCGTGTTTGTGGTTGACTGTGGTACTTGAATGCTACAGTTCCTGTTAGACTTTTATATAATGTATACTTTTGCTTATTGTTGAGCTTATCCAAAATGTATTAACACAAACATCCGTGTACAGTTTGGTAACATTTCTTTAACAAGAGGCCATACAATGCTTGTATACCAATGTTACTAATATATTTTAATTAACCAGTGCAATAACTCGGTAACACACGCACCCAGTTTGCCAGTTGTTGAGATAATCTAAATCTTATGAAAAAAACATTCAAATCAAATGTGATACACCTTTTACTTTTTATTTAGTTTTGCTATGTTCGCGTCCATTTGCTCAATGTCAAACTGGTCCAAGATATATTCGGTAATATTCTGAACCACTTACTGAAATTGTCGTGTTCACATGCTGAACTATATTATATTTCCAATTAAACAAATAATAGTTAACGCTAGCGTCAGTTTCTTTTCATTGTAGAACTCCTTCGAAAAACAAACTTTAAAATGTGCATGACATCTGAAACAGTTTACTACAGTTATCGTGTCCAAGGGATAAATTTCCCCTATGTTAACATAATCAAGGCAATTAGTATGTAATACAAGCGTCAATTTTGTTCAATTTGGAACTTTTCCGATTTCAAGCAAACCTAAGAATGGAATAGTGTGACAATCCGTAGCCGTTTATATATATATAACAATAGCATTGCCTTTGCAGTGTGTATAAAACGTCTCTCCTTGCTTGAAGTTATGATCTTTGGAGATCTCTGAAACCGATATGTATATACATACATCGGTGGTACATTCTCAAATACTTTGTTCTCTTACATTAAGTTCTAATAGGTGTTCCAATACTCCGGTCGTTGAAGATTCTGGGTATTGCTTAATCAGCCTATGTTGTCTGTTTTAGTTTAGCCTTTTGATTGTAAATTGTGATACGCAGGCTTCATAACTCCTGCTCCATTTTGTTTTATTTCGCGTCCATTGTGTTCCCGTTTAGTAAGAAACTGGGACCATACGCCAGAGAACGGCAGCTACCGTTCATGAACAGTCTCAATCAAACCGATACTGCAATATTTTGCTATATTTATCGTGAATGGGGGGGGGGGGGGGGGGGGGTAACCAGGTTATAGGGTGCACCAAACCTCACACTTACCCTACTGTCAACCCAATAAAATGGGACAGTGTAAATAAAGAAATCCCCGCTATGAACTATTCTCTAACCAACAAGGCAGCATTAATAGGTAATATAAGTAAAACACAAAGATGCTCGTGTAAATACAAAAACAAAATAGCCTAGAAGGCCACAAAGAAGGTAACAGTGACTTGGAAGAAGCCAGAGCATCAAGAGAATAAACCATTGAGGGAACGAAAAGACATGACTGCAGACAAACATCAAACGTCACCGTCCTTTTGGGCTTTAGGTAGAAATCATCATAGGGTCAACAGCCTGTTCGTTCATCGCACAATCAAAGAGGAGGAAAGCATAGAGGCGAACTGTAAACGGGTCACCACCAAGCATGCAGTGCGTTGCAAACTGGTAGGGTCATAACCTCGTTTGATAAACCTTTTAACAAGTTTAACAAAGATAGTATGAAAGTGATCATGACCAAGGATCTTACGAAGTTTGTAAATCACGTCACCTTTGAAGTCACGTTGTGATATTCTTGTATATTTACTATTAAACGTTTACTGGGTAATTGTTCTCTAAATCGAATTTCCAGTTCGTTTTAGACTGTCACATTTATTTATAATTTGTAATAACGTAAATGTGATTTCGAAGTCTGAAATGAATCACTAAGAAGCGTTTTCTTTCCGACTGTCTCGTTCCTTCAGTAATCGTGTTACATAATCAACATCCCTCATTTAAAATCTCATTAATTTCAAAAGGAAATTTATTTCTGATAATTTAGACATCGATAGGTCCAAACTTCTATAGGTCGTGGTATGAAATAACAAAGTTTATAGAAATATGAATTGGTGCAATAGTTTCAAATTGCGACATGCAAACTAAAATCGCGAATAAAATAGTGTAAAAAACAACACAAACGAGATGCACACGATACGGTGTATACGCTAAACATAAATTGAACAGACATTAAACGCTTAGTGCATTTCAACACCAATAGTGACCCCCGTTACAATATCGATACTACACGTATGCATGTCCATAGACGAATGCAGAGTAATGCATTTTTTTGTATTTTAACATTTTTATCAACCGATAGGTTATGGCTATTGACACATTATTCTTACCAAACGTAGGTATTATTTATCTAAGTATTTTATTGTTTGTTTAACACGTTTTTCATAAGAACGCATGTGCAAAAACGAAATAAACTACCCAAGGTTTACGGAATAGTATAGATGCATATATAAAATATACCATTTTTGGACTAGGGGCTTTTCAAGCCCTAGCCCTTAGCAGGCGACAAAATTCGAGCACGCTAGAAATCGCAACAGATCGTCACTGACGAAATGTATCACTACGCTAACAGACATAGCGTCAGCTGTCATTCTGATTGCGTGTTCATTCGCATAAAAGAGGTAAACACATCCCACTCACTGTATGCATATTCATAGGGGCCCTGGCCTTGCGTAGAGAAGAAATAGTTCTCCGGATCAGACAAATACCATCTAAATAATAAATAAGCTGCGGGAAATGAAAGGAAAATTGAAGAATGTGATGTTTGGGCCTATACTTTTTTTCTACTAAGACAAGAAACAAGATGATATATTATATCTCGAAATATTATAAACCCCGTTTGGACCCCGCACATCCAGCTTTGCAAACTGGGATAAAGTAGCTCATTTGCATATTAATGTCGAAAGGACCAATGCTTCCGAGCAAAAGTAGTTATTTTTCAGCAAAAAAGAATTTGCGATATCAGCGGGAAAATGGAACATCCGTCACCTAATGGAGACAATCTTAAAGAAAGTCTTATGTTATAATTACAGAATTTACAAATTGTATTACTACGCTGTAGAAGCGGCATTTCAGACGCAATATATTGAACTGATCACGCGTTGATTTCATGACCCGCGATCACTATTAATCGAGTGGAGAAGATTTTTTTCGAATCCGACTTTGTACAGATATGAATAATGTTGCTCCAAATTTATAAATGATGGAATACATAACACAATAAAAAAAAAATGTTAACAATAATAAAATTAGATGTATTTTTCCAAAAAGGATAACTCATACGGCCCATATTTCTATCCGGTGCAAGCGTCGGAATTTAATAATTACAATCTGATCCCTTCGAACTCAAGAAGACGCTTTCCGCCAGTTTTGTCAACAGGTCAGTGCATACAATGTTCATAAATGCACTTACACCATGTACACTCAACAGAACTGTTCGATTTCCAAAGCACCTAGTCCATCAGTGCTTTCAGCACTTTGATTAATAACTTTGACAAATAGTGTTTGTATATTGGTTGCCAATGTACAACTTCTAAGTGAGAAAATGTCGATTCTTACGGATGGCGAAAGGTATACAGTACTGGATCTACCGAGGAAAAATGGTTTTGATTATGTTGAAAAGATTCCACTTCTGTTGTTTTACGCTGTAACTTTTGTCAAAGGTTTCCAACTTCCAATACAATATGATGTAACTGTTCGTTTCCATAACACCTCTAAAAGACTAGACAAAAGCACAATCACCGCATAGTTATGGTCTTTGATTTTGTCGGAGGAATGCAAAGAAATCAAAGTGAATGTAAACTTTCCGGATTTTCACCACGCTTTATACATTTATGCATATGTTTTTGTTCAAGATATATAGTGTACCGTGTCCATTTTCAATTGCACGGTCAAGGTAAGTGGTCAAGGATATGTAATTGGATGTTTTGTCCATCCGTCATATTTAAATTCGTGTTGATTGCACTCCAATTTAGATTTAAAACTGAAAACAAAATATCTCCTTGAAGCAACAAACACAAAACAGAGAAAAAGTCGCAGACTCGGTTTATTGTGCCTGTTGAGAGATAAGATATGGTGCAAACATGTACTAGTACTCCTTAACACAAGCTTAAGCGGTATTCTATTTTAAAGTCACAAGGAATGGACTCAAAGATAGAAATGCACCAGTAAGTCTGGTAATGAGAGGAAATAAGCGACATTACAACTGTACATAAATACTGAAAGGGGGATTCCTTGGAAGCAACAAGCAAGAGAAAAGTAGCAGATTCAGTTTTAATGTGTCTGTTAATGAGAGGTAATGTTAAGTTCAACACCTCTCACGCCTCCTAGCAACGGCTTAAGCGATATTCTGCTTTAAAGCTACAAATGTAAGCCGCACATATTGGCCTCGATAACACCAAAGAGAAAGTAAATAATATCACTACTAATGCGTAGTCGGTGCTGCTTGTTAAGCTCGTCACAAAGTCATATATATCATATAAGTCTAGTTAAGGTGGCGGGGTGACCCATTTAAATTGGACAAAAAATAAACATTTAACTGAATTAAAATGGGAAATAAGTGGCAAACATCAACGGTAAAAATATAATAACAAATATCATATATTGCTCTGATACTAGTGTACATGTGATTCTGTGTTATTTCGCATCCAATAAACAGAATACATAAAGCATCATGAGGCACACTAGTGCTTCTTTTGATTTAGGTTTAACAATGGGAATAATATTATAATCAGGTTTTAATAGGAAAACCTCTCTGAACATGAATTATCACATACTTTTGGTGTTGGGTTGTAATGAAGCTTGACATACATATCACAATAAACTATTGTAATAGATGTAAAAGAAAGACCTAATCATCGTTCGGTCTTTTCCGTTAAGCTTGGTTTGAAATCGGAACTGCCACTTCGATTTCCGAAACTGTTAGTTACGGGTAACGGAAATTAACGCAACGATTCCTTCCATTTGGCAACTGCTCGTACGAAGAAGACCGAGTCAACTATATTGGGAGCAATATTAATACTTGTACGTTATACGACATTTCTGAAATCCATACCTGGTCCCGCCTTAATTCTATTAAGCGATGGGAAAGCTTATATAAGCAGGATTTTATAACGGATATTTCGACAACAAAACATGTTTAAAATCATTTTTCACTGAGGAAAATGTGATAACCTGTTTAAAATTACCTTTAATTTTACAATATGCAAACATATTAAGCCGACCAACCAACCCCGTATTCGCTATAAGGGGTTGGGTTGGGTATGAAAGTTAATTTACGAACCACGTAATGAATGTGGGAAACATTGACTCTTACTATAGTTCCTATTTAATTTTGAATATATTAAACTCGTTGGGCACAATTAAGATGATACAAGCTCTGCCGATCATATAATGTTATCAAACTTTTCACGGTCTGGGACGCTTGTTTCAGCCAAAGGTTTTTAAGACTGTGCAGACAAAATAAATAAAATAAATGTTATATCAGTGTAACAGACATTTTAGTGGTAAATAAAAAATACCTTACTTTTCAAAATCGGTTGAGAAATAAAAAGTTTATGTATGAAAGCTGTTTTCGATGGGAAATTTTCAATGTAAAATTCTGCTGCATGGACATTTTGAAACAAACTTCTTTTTAGAATTTTTATCCGAAAATGGTCTTAAATTGTTGGATATTCGTAAATTAAGACAACCTGAACGTTTAATTGCAAAATATGAAGGCTAAATGAAGTTATATGAAATGTCTTAATTGTCTGCTGTCCCATCAAGAAAATTACATGGTAAAAGCACCATCAAAAATTCGTCTGAGTTGTAAAGTATTTATTTCGCAACCGATTTTCAAAACTAAGGTATTTTTTATTTACCACTACCAGTTTAATCGATTAATCGTCTATCAACAACAGAACGAGACATCCCATAGTTTCTCGCGTTGGTTCGTCATGAAGTAGTGTACGTCGGATCTTCAACTTTTTATCATTAAAACAGGTATAGTAGTTTGTTATAATCGGATTTCACCTATATCAGTTGAATTCTCTTTTATCGACCAACCTAAAGGTAGAGGAATATGGAAATTCAATAATAGTTTATTGAACGATCACGATTACTTTAATATTGTTAAAACAACCATAACCGAAACGGAAAGCCAATATACTTTATTTTATGTTTGCCAAATGATTATGATAATATTAACAGGTCATTAAGTATAAATGACCAACTATTTTGGGAAACCTTAACGTTAATGATTAGAGGGAAAATCATTTCGCATGCTTCATATGTAAAAAAGATAATGAACTACAGGAAACTGAAAACAAATTAAGGTCATTATATTTAATATTAGATAATGGACACTTTACAGTCAAAAACGAAATCGAAATATTAACAGTACGACTAAAAACTATGAGATTAACGAATTAAAGGTATTATTTTAAGAACAAAAGCAAAATGGAAAGCAGAAGGTGAAAAATGTACCAAATGTTTTTGTAATTTAAAGAAAAGGCAATACTCAGACAAAAATACACCAAAACTAATTTAACAAGACGGAATAGATACAAGTAATATAAAAGAGATTTTGACGGAACAGAACAGGTTTTACGATGATATGTACACATCAAAAATACATGGAGAGACGCAATTTGAAAATGAGTTTTTTGTTGAAAATAACCTATTTCTAAATAAACTTACTGATGAAGATCGCGAACTTCGTGAAGGGGAGCTATTTGCGCAAGAATGTTTAAAATGTCTTAAAAATATGAAAAATAATAAATCGCCAGGGTCTGAGGTTTTTCAGTAGAATTTTATAATTTTTTCTGGAAAGATATTGAAAAATATCTCATTAAATCGCTTAATTTTGGCTATAATTCTGAATCATTATCTGTAATTCATAAACAAGGTATCACAACGTGCTTATCAAATAGGACAAATCTTAATTTTATCTAAAGAAATTGGAAATCTATCTCGTTACTAAATGTAGATAATAAAATTGCTTCAGCAGCTATTGCATGCCGCCTGAAGACAATCCTTATTTCAGAAAGTCAATCTGAATTTTTGATTTTATTTAATTTTTGAACGGTAGATATATCGGAGAATCAACTAGATTGATATTTGACATTATTGAGAAAGTGTGAAGAATTAGATATATTAGACTTTGAAAAGACTTTCTATTCTCTTGAATGGGGTTTTATAGAAAAAAGCTTTACGCTTCTTCAGTTTTGGGGATTCTATACTCCAGTGGTTTAAAACGTTGTACAATAACATTGAGAGAGTTGTGTATTAAATAATGGTCACTGTACCGATTATTTTTCTATACAGCGTGATGTACGTCAGGGAGACCCTTTATCGCCATACCTTTTTATAATTTGTGTCGAAACAATTTAAGTGCGGCTTTAAAAAATAATCCTGATATTAATTGTATTAAAATAGACGGTTCACAATACCTTATAAATCAGTATGCAGATGATTCATCCCTTTTTCTTGACGACGATGTAAAGTCACTGAATGCTAGAAACTGTTGACAAATTCTCGTTATGTTCTGGACTAAAAGCAAACTTTGGTAAAACTGAAATTGTTTGGATTGGACATAAAAAAGGATGCAAAGACATATTAAATACACGCAAACCAATAACAAGAAATGAAAATGGTTCTTTTAAAGTTTTAGGAATAGAATACATTTTGAAAAACGACAACTTTGTGGTGCACAATTTTCACAGTAAATTCGATAAAACAAAAAATTGATAAATGATTGGTCGTTTCGAAATTTGTTCTGAATTCAAAATGCGATATTCGATTTTCTGTGGTCAGGTAAGCCAGATAAAATAAAATGTTATGTGATGATAAACATTATTCAAGAAGGGGCATTAAAGATCCCACACATTAAATCACTTAGTCACTCACTTAAATTATCTTGGATACATACGAGTTTAGACTCTGACAAATTCGCACCGTGGAAAACGATTATTTCAAACTATTTAGAAAAATTGAATTGAATTTGGGTTGTACGGCCCACCAACACAAGGGATGAACATGCAGTCTCATCCTCTATTTACATCTAGATAAAATATGGAGAATTGGTCTAGAACCTTCTAACCTGCAGAACTGCAGAGTTGCTGCAAATTATATTGTAGATACTCCATTTACGATGGAGCCACGTTTCCACATTTGCATATGCGGTGTCATGAAGAAGACCTTGAACGAGCATGATAAAAAAATGACAAAATGATCATGAGTGCGGGGGGGGGGGGAGTGGGGGGGAGTGGGGTGGGGGGGGGGGAGTGGCGGGGGGGATGGTGGTCCTACCCATCAGCTTCTATCGTGATTTGTAGTGCTTTATTCTACCCCGGCATCCATACGGGGAGATTTAGAAAAAAAGTGGATACAGAGTATGGCATTTTCATAAAGAAGGGCTCGTAAAAGTTGGTAATAAAATGAATAGCTTTTGGAAAATGTATTCCAGTCTTGGGCGCTAAAACAGGAAAATCATGTTAATACAGTTGAAGATATTCTATCTGAGCCACTCTTTCACAACCAAAATATAAAAATTAACAACAGAACGGTATTCTATAAAGACTTATGTAAAAAAGGATATATTTTTCATTAATGACATTGTTGATGACAATTGTATGTTTTTATCTTTTGGACATTTTGCAGCAAAATATGAATTAAGCATTCCTTTTTTTAAATTTATACAGGATTAGTTAGTGCAATTCCACGCATGAGAAATAATAATAAGATCGAGAATCTAATAAACAATTGCAAAAACGCTAGTAAACTTAAAACAGCTAAAAATTTAAATCAAACATTCTATCCCTCAATTTTTGAAGTCAGTAGTTGAAATTCCAAATAATTCTCAGATGAAATGGCAAACAGATTTGGAATGAGCATTGACTAGGGGCGATTGGGCAATTCTATATAAGCAGCCTTTCCGTATAACAGATGACTTATATCTTCAATCCTTACAATTTAAAATTAGTTATCGAATTATTTTCACAAATGCCAGATTATATAAATGTGAAATGTCTGAAAAGGAACTTTGCACATTTTGTAATAATTCAAAAAAAAACTCTGTTGCATTTATTTCATGAATGTATGTCAGCCAAGAACATATTAATAAAGTTTAGTGATTTACATGCAAAATCCAATATTTTAATAGAATTAAAACCAGAATCCATTTTTCTTTGCACACCATGCTCATCAGATATTGATTATATTTTGTATCTAGTTGTGCTCATCCATAATAATTATGTCTTTTCTTGCAAACTGAGAAAATGTCTACCTAACTAAACAATATGTTTAGTACAAGCGAAAAGTTACAGAGATATGGAACTATTCTCAACATGTATGTACCCTTTACACAAATTAATCTAATACAATCAAATCAAGGTGGAATGCAGTTCAAAATATGTTATGATGTAAGCTGTGCAAAATGTTTGTGATACATTAGCTTTAATGTTTAGAATTTACGACTGGAAGGAAGCTAAATCCATTCCACAAATTTAATGAAGTTATAATTTACTACAGGAGGAGGTAGACTATAATACATCCATATATGTACTGTATATAAATGTTTGTACAGTTGATATTTAAATAAAATGCTTAAAAAAACAAAACGTATTGTATGTCAAAATACAGAAGACTAACAGATAGTCTGCTCTGGCATTTATTTTGTCAATCATGACACTTTCCCATTTCTGTGGTCTTTCATGATTTGATAATCCGATGTTTGCCACATGGCATTGCGCAATGTCTAATGGACTTTCATTCGACGCTTCATTGTAATGCAACAGACATAATATGTTTTCCCGTGAGAATCGCTCTAATATGTTGCACTAATTTCTGGATTGCTCCAATTGTCCCATAACAAAAATGTGCAACAATTACGCATGCCGTTCACTTCCCTATTTAGCGACTTTAATGTATTTGTGTTTAGATGATTTCATACTATTTCATACTGACTTCATACTATCTTTGTTAAACTTGCTAAAAGGTTTATCAAAGTAGGTTATGACCCTATCATTTTGCAACGCACTGCATTGCTTTTCTCTTTGATTGTGAGATGACCGGACAGGCTGTGGCTTCTATGATGACGTTAACCTAAAGCCCAAAAGGACGGTGACGTTTGATGTTTGTCTGCAGTATTGTCTTGTCGTGCCCTCAATGGTTTATTCTCTTGATGCTCTGGCTTCTGCCAAGTCACTGAGTACCTTCTTTGTGGCTTTCTAGGCTATTTGTTTTTTGTATTTATATATACACGAGCATCTTTGTGTTTTACTATATTGCCTATTAATGCTGCCTTGTTGGTCAGAGAATAGTTTATGGCGGGGATTTCTTTATTTACACTGTCCCGTTTTATTGGGTTGACAGTAGGGTAAATGTGAGGTTTGGTGCACCCTAGAACCTGATTTAAACCCCCAGCGTTCTTTTTTGCCACTGACCGTTCCAAGGCGGTAGCCCTATTGTCAACCCTTATGTGTTTGTGATGTCTTATTTGGCATTTTATTCATTTTTAAATTTGTTCTTTGTTTCTGTGTGTGTTTGTGGTTGACTGTAGTCCTTGAATGCTGTTTTTCCTGTTCGATTTTTATATCTATATTAACATAATTTACCATACTGTCAAACTGAAAATCGGATTGCGGAGGGCCTTTGAAGAAATAATCTCACATTTTTGAAATTTAAAACGTGTTTAATCTTGCAATTGTTCTTCTATACCTTTAATAAGTTGGAATTCAGCAGTTAGATTTACCTTTCGATACCAAAGGGACGGGTCGACATACTATTGATTTGTTTCCTTCTGTTTAATGCAGAATTGAGACTGGACTATTTTTCTTAATTGACGTCCGTTTCCTTTCCTATGATGTGTGTCTACGATCGAGAATTTTCCAGACAAACGCCTGAACATAATTTCCGGTATCCGAAGGGTAAGCGCTGAAAGTCACATGACTTCCTTCAGTGTTAAATACAATAATTGTAAATGCCATCTGTACTCTGATTTAAATTGCTGAGATTCGTTTGCAGAGTCTTGTAGATCTACTTTCCATCTGCTTCCTCTACCTTATATAGCCATCTATTATTGCACAACATAGCACTGAACATGTCAAAAGTATCCATATTTGTCAATATATGTAAATACAACATTTTCAGTCGAAAGCACAGCTGAATCATCCAAACATGGTAAAAGGAACTACACCCACATAAATAGTTATAGAATTCCAACTATCGTTTGCATGCTGTTTTACCACTTTCTGTTTTGTATAGTTGCAAACACCACAATGACAAATCACTTTCCATTAGGTATGGTGTATGACTGTTTATATATAGAACCATCTAAATCAGGATGAATTTTAATGGTTAGTATTAGGTTTGCATGGAAATTGCCACTTTCGACGGAATAAAAAAATACACTCGCATGGATCTAATATAAAATCATCTGTATGAGTGCCTGGCATGAAAACAAACAATGATAATACAGCATTCGTAGCCGTTACCTTTAATTGGTCCATTAATTATTAAAAACATCATTGTGCGGATTGTTTATTCCTACCGCTATTTCCTGCTATTATTTATCAAGCATTCCCGGTTGTTTTTCGGCCGTTTTATTTTATGAACAAGCCATTATAACGTAGTGTTCGTTGCTTAATACACTGTGTTATTGGAATCTCATATAAACATCAAACCTTTACATTAAGTAATAGATAGAGTCTGATCTCAGCGAGTTGGCTTATTTAAACACCGAGATGGGCGTAGCCCATCGGAATGTTTAAATAACCAACGAACCTAGACAGACTCTATCTTTTTTGTAGCATGGTGTACTTAGTAACACTGTGACGTCATAGTGACCGTACTCTAAATTCCAATATCCGGTAGTTGTAGTACGGTATAGCCACGCCCCTTTAGTTACCTTAAATTAAGCGATTTAATGCTCTGCATTCATCAAAGGAAATTTCACCGACCATGCTACAATAAGTGATATTTATATCATTAACACATGACACATTAACACATGTCTGTGTGGTTAATAATTTAGTTAAGCTAGTTCAATTCGATTCAATTATGTATTTCCTCCACATTTAAGAGATCATTACAACCTATTCTGAACAACACAGTAAAAACACACACACGTACGTACATACAATTATGGGTATCAAATGTCGACATGGCTCGATTTAGTTTCTTTAACTAACAACTCATAATCTCGTTGTGCCGATGCTCACATCGAAGAGAAGGCACGTGTTGTCTTTAAAAATGGGTTAGTTGCGTAATGAGTCGATTTATAAGGCTTGAGCACAAAGCTGCGGCATACAATTCATTGGCAGTTTCACGTTAAAATATTGAAAATACACGGTCAATATGTCATGAACATATATATATAATATCAACGTATGAAAAAACTCATGACATTTCTTTCGAAAGCAAATAGTCGATTTGATTGATTGATTGATTGATTGGTTGATTGATTGGTTGATTGAATTATTCATAGATTGATTGATTGATTGAAAGATCGATTGATTGATAAGATTGATTGATTGATTGATTGATTGATTGATTGATTCATTCATTCATTCATTCATTCATTAATGATTAATTGATTGATTGATTCATTGAATCAGTGGTCTCCGGATTCAAAGTCCTGGGTCCGTAATCATAAAGCTTAACAATATCTTAACTTAAGTAAAATTTTATATATTTTTTAAAATCTTTTATTATCGATTTTAGACGTTTTCTTAATATTGTTAATTAGGTTGTGAATAAATAAAACCTACAGCTAACTATTTATCTTAAAATATATGGTTTGTAGTGTCACTGAGAGCTAAATAAGAATATTTAAAAAATATGAAAAAAATCTTAAATTTTGACTTATTTTCCACTTAAAGTTGCTTAATGAATACGGACCCAGTGTGCTATATACCCACTGAGCAACGGCGGTTCTTTGTTCGTTACCATTGTTCGTTTTAGCGATTTGTTTTGCTTTGTTAACGGTTCTATGTTTACATACGATGTTTAATCAAACGTGTTTGTTTATTTAAATGATATTTGATAAAGTCTATTATACCTATTTCATTGATTGAAATAAGTTTAATGGATGTAATAGAGAAAATTAATATACATTTTATCTTTTCTTCATTATTATATATTCGTTAAAAGAATCAATCACACATTTAGAAGGATGTTAATGCCAAATACACGAATGTTGTTTTTAAATTATCAAGACAGTTATGCTACGTATCTGCTACTACTTACTGACGAATGCTTCGTCGTGCGAGTAGTACATTTAGTGTGGTTTCTATGAAACGGTGTAAACATAACAAAGTAATAACCCGTTAGTGACATTTTGAACACACCTGCCATATTTATCGAATTGATTGAACGATCATTATTGTGTAATTCAATTGATGCTGTCCAACAATGGTCATAGTTCCTTATTATTATCGGAAATAGCCAGCTTTTGTACTATACTAGTGTCTGCAAATAAGTATATTTGCTTTTCTTTAAAATGAAGCCTTTCAAGCAGGATATATGGAAGATAAATTATTCATAGGGAGCCTTAAAAGAATACTTAACTTAAATGGATCGAAAACATTGAATACAAACTATACCAGACACGCGAGTTCTGACATAATTAATCCGTCATACCTTTTGCATTGGGTTCTAATTACAAAGACTAATTACATATATAGCTCAACATCGACATCGACCGTCATTCATAAAATAAATATGCTGAAAAAGACGTTAAATGCCAAACACCTCTAATTACATAGAGAAACTAGGTGTTCACGCTGACTATCAGGTATACAGTTCATAGCCGTGCATTATAGTATAAATCGATAGCAGAGGATATTTGTTGTTTTTTCAGTGGAAGACGCCATTCGTGGGAATACTGTTTTGGGGCCTCACTCGATGAAATAAAGTTGCATCTTAAACTGAAAACAACAACAACATATTTTCTTTTTGTTTTATGCTTCCGTTTTTTATTCACATTTGTATTCCCCACTGGTAGCCCCAATTTATAACCGCTTCACTACAGATCACAAGTTAATACACGACATACGCATACAATGTTGTTTAATACTTATCAAAATCAAGCTTTTGTTTTGTTTACAACAATGTTTAAAGGGACAATGTCCGTAACTTTTAGCTTATAAAACACACACTAATTACGTTCACAAACATTACACACTAAACATTTTTGAATATTTACTATTTAAATGCAAGATTGTTTAACGGAATTCAATCGTGGTGCAAAAGAAGAAGTGCCGCTTTCTGCGTTTGAACTCGCAGCCCAAACTAAAATTACACTCTCGGGTAATAATAGTGAGCGCGAGATTTTCTACATCGCTCCTGACTGAGCTAATCGGGCTATACATATTGCACAATACATACTAGATAGAAAATGGAAGTCACGTGATCAGCAGGTAAATAAAGTGGGTCGCACATTATTTACATATGATAATTAAAACTTTTTTTTTTCAAATTCACGAATGTATTACTACAGACTTCTTTGGGACTGTTCTCAAGTTTTTATGTATACATTTCACTGAATAAAAGTCAGAGAGTTATTTGGTTATGCTCAATAACTGCTTACTTACGGACAGTGTCCCTTTAAGTTTACATTGTAATTTCTATGCCAGAGATAACTCACGATTGGAAAATAAACGTTTTTCTAATAAATTATATTCACTAGTGTAGTTTGTTGAGTGATGAACGTCATTTTCCCGCACATCATCAGGCTATGTATGACGGTCACCTGTTCCTGTATATCTCCCGCCATCCGTAAGAATCGACACTTTATAACTTACAAATCGAGCTCCAAGTGGGATTCGAACCCGTGAGAGGCGGGAATGTTTCAAACGCAGCGTGGATTCAGTTACTTTCATTGGCTGTGTTTTGTACACCTTAAAGATTAAATTTCGTGACGAATCCAATTTAATGATCGTCCGTGCCAATCGGATATGAGTAACCGGTAAACACTGACTGTTACGGAAATTGACGAGGAAATTCCTTTTGTGATGGGTATGTTAAATGCGATAAAAATGGTTTAAATGTCTAGAAATTAGAAAATGAACATTTGGTTTTAAAGAAATAGACAATGCATTTCATCCCTAATAGTATATATATTCCATCTGAAACTATACATGCTCAACATGTTTCCATAGCATAGAATGGCAACAACTGACATGTGAGTATGACGTAAAAATACGTTACATACATTGTCTTACTAACTATGATGAACGGGGCATAGGCTGTTTATATTGTTTGACTACAGAAGCGCTCCACTTGCGCAATGGATTTACTGTACAGTAAGGACCTAGGGTGCAATAAGGTTAGGGTGCTGGGATTATGTTTAACCTTTATTTATATATCGTTAATATTATGTTGTTTCCGGGGTCGTAGACCTTGAAAGTTGTGCTTTTAAAACATAATCCAAACATGAAACATAGCATCAACAGGTAATTCATGTCAAGATGGCATTGTTTTTGGAAAATAAATCAATACAAATGTTATTTAAAATGAACATGTTGAAAATTAAAATGCATTCATTTGGTCTACTTTTCTTGTGAAATGTATCCTTGCCCACAAAGGTCAACACAAACATGTGTTTTTTTAATTTTATTTGGAAGAATAACAAAAACAAGAGGCCCAAGAGGGCCTGTGGACGCTGGCTAAGACGGCTTTTATATCAAGGGTTGTCAACCTAAAATTCCCATCAGTATTTCTTTTAAAACATTGCAAAAACAACAGGGCTAGGATCGCCTTAGGTCATCATGGGCAATAAGTCTGCTGTGTCTAATTTTAATTTGTCCCACATTCTTCTATGAAAGAAATATCATAAAAATGTGTGTGTGTGTGTGTGTGTGGTGGTGGGGGGGGGGGGGGGTGGGGGGTGTTATACAGAGATTATTTATAACTGCTGGGATCGATTATAGGGAAATCCTTCACGAGATGGTAGATGTATGGTTCTTTTTCACAAACGAGCTATGCGAATGCGTGAAAAAACAAAACACGTCTACCATCAAGTGACGGATTTCCCTATAATTGAACACAGCAGTTAGACAATCTATTTATTACATTTTAAATTAGTTTATGCATGATTTTAACCGAAATTATTCGCGTTATTGAACGTTATTATTTGCCTACCTAAATATAGTAACACATTTGTTATTAAACATTTTGTATTATGAAGTCTCTCGATTCATTATCGCATTTCGGCCCCCGTACAGCTGGGCCAAAAAGCGATAATGATAATAGTCCTGCCGTTTGAAAACGGTGACGTCACCAACCTTAATACCGACGTCATAGACTCGACATGTTGTAACTGTCCACAACTTTTAAAATAGATGACCGAATTCAATAAACTACGACTCATGTTCATATTTATGTTATTTTCAATCCAACGGTAAACTATCACAACCATTTTCTAAAAAAAAATTTGATAATTTTCATTGTGCATCAAACTTTCGTCTGTACAGATGCTTGATCCTATACATAACCAAGGATTACGACTCGCCTTAGGTGCCTTTCGTACATCACCAGCCGAAAGTCTACATGTTGAAGGCAATGAACCATCACTGTCTCATAGATGGGACAAATTAGCCCCTCAATATGCCATTAAATTAAAATCTAACCATTCAAACCCAACTTCGATAATGTTTTTAATCCTAGTTATGAACCTCTTTTGATCGAAAACCGAAGGCCATTCGATCATTTGACCTTCGTATTAAACCAAAATTAACAGACACTGAAATCGACCTAAACTTGATTTCCAAGTACAAAGTACCACAAATACCACAAATTCCACCGTGGACTTTGGAAACACCAACAATTATTTTTGATCTTGTTAAAATAAGTATTTTCCTTAAATGTTCAATGAGCATAACATAATTTCGACCGACCAATAACAAGACAAAAACCAGAGGCAAGCATGCAACACTTTTGACCATCCTTAAAACATATCGGAGTAAAGCATGCTTTTTTGTTTGAGCATTTAGGGGACTTTTTTCTTTTTTTCTTTACATATTTTAGGATCGCTAATTACACGAATATCGGGTATATATATATTGTTGCTTTTATTATTTAATATAAATCATTATTATATAACCTATAAATAGACGCGTTTTCATTGGCTAAAAAGTAATTTTTTAGAAAAAATATCTAGCGATATTGACCTGTTTTTTTGATATTGACCTGTTTTTTTGATATTGACCTGTTTTATATAATTGTTTTTTTGATATTGACCTGTTTTATATAATTGTAAATTGAGGGTTATATAATAAAACAGTTATGGACTTTTCAGCTGTTATACATGATGTTGATATGCACCAAAAAATCATTATTGACCTCGGCTATCGCCTCGGTCAATAATGATTTTTTTGGTGCATATCGCCTCGGTCAATAATGATTTTTTTGGTGCATATCACATCATGTATAACAGCTGAAAAGTCCATAATTGTATAATATAAACTGAAAATATTAAGACACATTATAACAGATCGTATGTATAATCGCAGAATTAATAACATGTCTACACGCAGATGTGTCACCACAGAACACAAGTATTGAGGAAATATCCATTATGCATCATGCAATTGATGATTTGGCAGAAAAAACGATAGTTGTCACAGATACTCTGGATACACTCATGAAAAAGGAGGACATTGAAAGTTTTGTAAAAACTGCGGTGAAGGAAATACTGGATGACTTCAACAAAAACATGGAATTTACCATAGCAACCAAATTGGAAGAGAAAACTAGAAGCTTGAACAAAAAGCTAGAAAGTGTTGAAAAAGAGAACGAGCAACTTAAGAAGGACTTAATAGCTCAAAAATCAAATCTCTCTGATTTGAAAAAAAGAGTTGAAAATTCGGATAGACGTTCAAAGGATGCAGAACAAAAAGCAAACTATAATGAACAGTACTGCAGAAAAAACAACATAAAGTTCATGAATGTTCCTGAAATACCATCTGAAACTGAGGAATCTCTCACTAACAAAATCTGTGAAATGGTAGCGACTACGGGTGTAACCATCAACCCCTCAAAGATCGTAGCCATACATAGGATTCCAGGAAAACCAGGACACCCAAAACCAGTTTTGCTTAAACTCATGAACAATAATGAGAAATCTAAGATCATGAGACACAGGCGCGAATTCAAACAAGCGGGTACACGACTGGTAGATGATGTTACGAAATCCAATGCCCAGCTGATTTCAAGCCTCCTTGATGACGACGCCATCGAGTCCGCTTGGTATTTCAACGGTGGCGTTTTTGGGAAAACGAAAATGGGCATCAGACACAAGTTCGACATACACGATGATATTGCGCACGTGATTAGGAAAAACTAACTGCTTTTCTGTAAAAATATGTTTTATTCCTTTTTTTTTTCTCTTCATAATCAGTTCGGAATAAACAAAGTGGTAATAATATAAACTAACTGCACAGACATTTAAAGTGATACATTTAGATAAATTTTCATTTTGCAATGATTTTCATGTGTTTAATATCTATATTCCTGGTGAAAAGGACATATTAAAGGACATATTATCCGAGCTGACTTTAAGCTTATTGACATTCAGGAGTCTGGATTATTTTGAGGTGCCACGCTTTTAACAGCAAGACTGCAATATATTATAATATATATATATATTTGATTGAATCATACATGTGTAAGGATTCTGAATTTACTAAATGGACATAAGGAGTTTTAATATTTAAATTGGAAACATGTAAGTTTGTTTATCCTCATTTCTTAAATTATTTTAGCAGACTTTCCTATGACCCCTTCGTTTGACAAAACAGCATACTTGACTATGAAGTAATTCTGTTTTATGTTTGTGTTTTTCTGCTAGAGAGAGAGAGAGATTTAAGTAATATAGTTTATTTACACCTTATACAGTTAGTCTATAAAGGGACACAACTGCTATTAAAATTTCAGTAAGAACAACAACTACTGTGAAATAATTATGTTGTTTGTTCTGGTAGAGAGAGATTTAAGTAATATAGATTATTTACACGTTATAGTTAGTTTACAAAGGGACACAACTGCTATTAACATTTCAGTAATAACAATTTTATATCAAGAAAAATCGAGATAAGAAAAAATGTTGTATATATAGACCTGTATACTCTTTATTGTTTATTTTTAGCTTTTAAAGCTGGTTCCTGATGTTTTTGTTGAGTTGATTTGCATTCACAACAAAAAAACAAAAAACAGAACTTCAAAAATTTAAATAAATATTTTTTTCATGTAAAAAAAATAAAAATACTGATACATATATATGTTAATCTTAAAGCTAATGAAAAATGTTGATTTGCCAAAAATTAAGAGTTTTTTTATATTCTCAAAATGCAGATATGTATCTTTTTACTGCATTTGATAATATTTTTCATTATTTCTGAAAACTGTTTATGTGTGGTCCACTTTTATAGTCATATTATAAATGACAGAGATTAAAATTTTGTCAGTTAATTGTCAAGGTCTTGGTTCAGCAGAGAAAATAGTTGATGTATTCAATTATCTTAAATCAAAAAAATGTCATGTATATTGCCTTCAGGACATCCATTCCACTGAAGCCACCGAAAAGTTTATTCGCACCCAGTGGGGTAATGAATGCGTATTTAGTTCAGGCACCTCAAACTCTCGAGTGGTTGCCATATTATTCAGCAAAAATGTAGAATATAAAATACATAGTCATATTTCAGATAATGAGGGTAATTTTCTGATTATGGACTTAACTGTAGATAACAACAGATTTACACTTATAACGCTCTATGGGCCAAACAATGATTCACCCACTTTTTTTGATAATATTCTACATAAAACTGAGCAATTTAATAATAATACTTGGATCATATGTGGCGATTTTAATTTAGTGTTAGACAAAAAGCTTGATTACTGTAATTATAAACACGTTAACAATAAAAATGCTAGAGAAAGATTATTAGAAATTATTGCACAGAATAATCTTATAGATCCTTTTCGAGAATTACACCCTGATTTAAGAAGATATACATGGAGACGCAAAAGACCTCTACAGCAAGCAAGACTTGATTTTTTTCTTGTATCCGAAACGCTTTTTCCGTCTGTAAGTAAATGCACAATTGAATCTAGCTATCGCTCTGATCACTCGATGACAATTTTGAATATAAATTTTACGCATTTTATTCGAGGTAAACCATTGTGGAAACATAATAACTCTCTTCTCAGTGATATTGAATACTTAAATATAATGAATTCAAAAATAGAGGAAGTTAAAGCACAGTATGCAGTGCCGATTTACAACAATGATAACATAAATAACATACCAAATAATGAAATACAATTTGTGATTGATGATCAATTATTTTTAGAAACACTGATAATGGAATTACGGGGTAAATCTATAACATATTCAAGCTACAAAAAGAGAACAAAAGAAAATCGAGAAAAAGAATTAATAAAACTCATTGAAGTTCTAGAACACGATCTATCATCCGACAAAATCCAATCTATGGAAATACTTAAACAAGAACTACAAAACCTAAGAAAAGATAAAATGCAAGGGTATTTGATACGATCACGAGCAAAACTAGTAGAAGACGGTGAAAAACCTTCGAAGTTTTTTTGTAACCTAGAAAAACATAACTTTGCATCTAAACTAATTCCAAAACTAGAAAAACAAAATGGAGACATAATAACAGATCAATTTGAAATTTTACAAGAAGCTAAGAATTTTTATAAAGATTTATACTCCAATAAAGATGAGTTACTAGAAGATATAGACTAAGCAAATGAGCTGTCGGGAGTAAACATACCTAAACTTACTACAATTGAATCCAACTCAATATAAGGTACCTTAACATACGAAGAATTAGCCTCGACGCTAAGAGCAATGTCAAATAATCGAAGTCCAGGGAGCGACGGTTTTGGAGCCGATTTCTTTAAAGCATTTTGGAAGCAGATTGGTCATTTTATTGTCCGGTCGCTTAATTGTGGGTTTAATATAGGGGAATTATCTATAACCCAAAAAGAGGGTATAATTACTGTTATACCCAAAGAAAATAAATCCAGGCTTAACATTAAAAATTACAGACCAATTTCACTTCTTAATTGTGTATACCGCAAAATTGCCTCGGGTGCCATAGCCAATAGATTTAAATCTACACTTGACAAATTAATTCATAGGGATCAATCTGGTTTTATTGCAGGTAGATATTTAGGTGAAAACACAAGATTTAAATATGATATTATGCAATATGCAGAAGAAAAAAATCTAAATGGACTTGTTTTTCTAGTGGATTTCGAAAAAGCGTTTGATTCACTTTCATGGGCATTTGTTTATAATGTGTTGAAGTTTTTTGGATTTGGAAAGTGTATTATTTCATGGATAAAATTATTCTATAAAAATGCCAAATTAACAGTTAATCAAGGCGGTAATCTATCAGAATTTTTTAATATTGGGCGGGGCTGTCGTCAAGGTGATCCATTATCACCGTACATTTTTATCCTATGTGCAGAAATCCTTGCTATCAAAATAAGAAGTAACAACAATATTAAGGGAATCAATGTTAATGGTACAGAAGTTAAACTATCACAATACGCAGATGATACATCTATGGTTTTAGACGGATCTCCATCTTCACTTAGAGAAAGTTTATCAGAATTATCGAAATATGCAAAATACTCTGGTTTAAATGTACACTTTGATAAAACACAAATAATATGGATAGGCAGAAAAAAGTATAGCCAAGACACAATTAAAACTAAGTGGAAATTAACTTGGGGGGAAACACAATTTAAATTATTAGGTATAAATTTCAATGTTGATCTAGATAAAATGTTAGACATAAATTATAATGAGAAAATAACAAAGATTCAAAATTTGATCAAGATATGGAAAAGAAGATATTTAACTCCATTAGGGAAAATAACAGTTATCAAATCACTACTCGTACCAATATTAAACCATCTTTTTATATCTCTTCCAAATCCTACAGAATCCATTATAGCAAAAATTAATGGCATACTGTATGAATTTCTTTGGGAAGGTCCAGCAAAAATAAAAAACACAGTTATAGTAAAGCAATATTCAGAGGGAGGTCTCAACATGATAAACTTAAAGGCTTTTATCTTCAGTCTAAAATCCACGTGGATAAGAAGATTAATTGTGAGTGAAGGTAAATGGAAACATGCAGTTGAAAGTTTCATTGATATTAAAAAATTAGCAGTTTTAGGCAAATGCTATTGTGAAACAATAATGAAGAAAACTAATAATAAATTTTGGATTGATGTTTTATCTGCTTTTGCCGCAGTCATTAACAGTAGTAAAATTGAATCTGTAGACACGTTTTTATTAAGTCCTATTTTTTACAATAACAGTATTTTAATTGACAGTAAGCCAGTATATTATAAAAATTGGTTTGATAAAAATATTTACCTAATAAATGACCTATTTAAAGATAATGGAGAACTATATTCCATTAGTGAATTCGAAGATATGTATGGTTTAAAAACAGATTTCTTACAATACAGTGGCTTAATATCAGTTATTAAATCCTTTCAAAAGAAGATATTGAAAACAACAGTTTCAAGTAAAATGCCACTTCCAAATATACCATCAAACATCACACCATTTATCCAAAACAGAAAAGGTTGCAAAATATTTTACAATATTCTAAATAAAAACAGCGATAAACCAACTTCAAAATTAAAATGGGAACTTTGTTATGACTTAGAGGAAGAAACATGGACAGATATATATGCTTCACCATTCAAAAGTACAATGAGCACAACGTTGCAATGGTTTCAGATTAGAATAAATCACAGATTACTTCCAACTAATCTTTACTTACACAAAATAAAAATAAAAGATACCCCCTTATGTTATTCTTGTAACGAAGAAGAGACCATTACTCACATGCTATGGACCTGTCCCACAACACAAACTTTCCTTCAACAACTACAAAGAATACTTGTATCAAAACAAATAATACTGCCATTTACAGAAGAACTTTTTATATTCAACATTGGAAAATGCTTAACAAAGATTGGGTTGCAAATATTGCTAGAAATCAAATATTATATTTTTTGCTCAAAACGACAAAACACACCATTATCCATACAGGCACTTAAAAATATACTTAAATGCTCTCATAACACACATAAACATATTGCAATAAAAAACAAAAATATGGAACAATTTAATAAAGATTGGGAGATGCTAAAACAAATATTTAACTAGGTACATAATAGATCAAATTAAAACTACTCACCTTCACTGAACCAAGAACTGGCTTTTTTTTTCATTTTGTACATCGATTAAATCAGAAAATTCAAGACATGGACCACACAGGCAGTTTTTAAAAGTATTACATTTCACTTCATTTTTTTTTTCTTTGGACTAAAAATAACTTCCACATTGCAAATCTCATTATTTTATTACAAAGCAAACATACAGTAATTTTCAAATGCTTATAATATGCTTGTATATATTTTGTAAGGTATGGCAAGGGATGGTCCTCCCCGACCCTTGTCTCACCATGTGACGGGGAGATTAAACGGGTCATCTTAAGATGGCTGAAAAGTAAAACAAAAAACAAAAACAAAAAAAAACATGTCTGTGGTCTAGTACAACTGCCTTTTGTAGAACTATTTCACCACTGTCAGGGGACCTGCCTACTCACTTATAGTTGTTTGGGTCGGAATACAGTAAACCAAAGAAAGATATAAAAATCGAACAGGGAAAGTAGCATTCAATGACGACAGTCAACCACAAAACACAAAAACAAACACGCAGACAAACGAGAAGGCAAAAGTAATAAAATATGCAAACGACATCACAAAAAAAAAGGGTTGACAATAGGGCTTCCGCCTCGGAACGGTCAGTGGCCAAAAAGGCCAATGGGGGTTTAAACCAGGTTCTAGGGTGCATCAAACCTCACACTTATCCTATTTCATCCCAATTAAATGGGACAATGTAAATAAAGAAATCCCCGCCATGAAATATTCTCTTACCAACAAGGCAGCGTTAAAATGCAATATAAGTAAAACACCTAGATGCTCGTGTATTTATAAATACAAAACAAACACAATCCTAGAAAGCCAAAATGAAGGTACTCATTGACTTGGCAGAAGCCAGAGCAACAAGGGAATAAACCATTGAGGGCACGACAATACAAGACCACGGACAAACATCAAACGCCACCGTCCTAATGGGCTTTAGGTAGTCGTCCACAGCCAGTCCGGTCATCGTACAATTAAAGAGGAAAGCGTAGTGGCGAACTGTAAAAGGGTCCACCACCAAGCATGCAGTACGTCGCAAAATGATAGGGTCATAACCTCTTTTGATAAACCTTTTAACAAGTTTAACAAAGATAGTATGAAAGTGATCATGACCAAGAACCTAATCACATCACCATAGAAGTCAGGTTGTGATAGTTCTTGTCGCAGAAGAGTCCTTAAATTGCTTTTATATTTGGAAAGAAGATCAGGGTTACGATGATAAAATTTTGCAAAGGTTTTACGAAGTTTATGGTAACGGTAACCCTGATGGAGTATCTTTTTAGTTATACAAAGATTACGAATATTAAAGTCCACAACTCGAGTACAAGCTCTTGAAAATAGAACAAGTTGAGACAAATAGACCCCATAAGAAGTTGCTCGGGGAACATCCCCATCTAAGTTGGGATAATTAACAGTCAAAATTAAAATCATCTCTCTTGTCATAGATTTTGCTAATAATTTCACCATTTTCAATAGAGAGATCTAAATCAAGAAAAGAAGCGTTATTATCAGAAATATTAGCCGTGTTAAGCTGAAGTTCTTTAGGATAAATATTATTAACCATAATTGGAAAGAAAGGGTTGTCAATGTTCAATATGTCATCCAGATACCGAGAGGTGTCATGAAGGGCTTCAATAACATTTGCCTGGGTATCTGGTGAAAGACTCAACATGAAATCTCTTTCATAGCAATATAAAAACAAATCTGCGACAAGTGGTGCACAGTTCGTACCCATAGGGATACCAACAATTTGTCTATAAACGGTGGTTGCATACCTGACGAAAATATTATCTAATAGGAAAATAAGTGCTCCACAAACCTCATGGCAAGTTCACATAGTGTAATTATCTAAACTGCCGTTAGTAAAAAACGCTTTAATAGTATTACAGGCCAAATATGCAGTATTTTCCCTAGCGAATGTTTTTTGAATGAGCGCAATAAGCTTGTCTTAAATAGATGATGTGGTAAGGGAGTATAATATAGTGTAGAGAAGTCATAAGTGCTTATTGACGAAACTTGATGTTTATTAAAAATGTTATCAAGGACATCTCTTGAATTTGTTATAGACCAAAATAAATTAATCCCAGAGTTTTCATAACACTTTTTAAAGATGGCCGTATTACTGAAGCGTCGGTGCGCAGATAGCACATTATTAGTTATTGGGTTTGTTACTGACACCCTACAGAAATATGTTGGGTCAGTAAGATTTATAGGGGGCGAGGCATTATGACCCCCTATAGAAATATGTGGGGTCAGTAAGATTTATAGGGGGCGAGGCATTAGCATTTAAGGCAAACACCGAATTTTAACCCATTTTAATGGAAAGTCAACGTCATTGAGACGTTCGCGCAATTTGACGTCATGACGTTGACGTCACGAACGGTATAGTTTAAGAACATTATTATCTTTACTTATTATGTTTGTTACTAACGCCTTAAAGAACTATTTGAAAATGATTTAAATTTTGAATAGGAATTGTAGTCCATATTGTTTTAGTGACCCTCTATGAAATCTACTGACCCACTATAGAATAATAGAGGGTCACAATGTGACCGCTCTAATCCAATGAAATTCCTAGGATTTTGTGCGAGGTGCAATAATAAATACGGTAACGCGGTCAGTGCCTTTTTCGTAAATACCTATTACATGTAACGCAGCTCGGTAATCAATTTCAAATAGAATTTCGAATAGAATTTAACACCACTATAACGCTTGTCTGAAAAAGGGTCATTGAATAGATCGGAAACATCTTGCCAGACAGTTCCGATGAATATATGTTAGCAAATAGCAGATTTGTGTCATTGAATTGAAAATGTTCCGGCACTATTATCGACTGCAGTCAACTTTACACTTCACGGTGTTAAATTAAAGTTGTCGGTTAGTCAATTTTTTTACAGTGAACGCGTTTAACCAGGATAATTTGAAACTAAATTATTCATAATATACCTAACTTCAACCTTAAGTTAAATTGGTTTTAAGTTATTTTTGGCAAACATGAAGCAAGACAATGTATGAGTACAGGTGAACTATTCAATAGGCAGGGTATGATAGTAGGGGCCATTCATGCACACATAGTAATAATAATAACTGAACACGGCAGAACTACAGTACTCCGACTGTGCATTCCAGAGTACCTAGACCGAGATAATTTTTTATTACTTTCTATATGTTTTCATACCTAGTAGGATTGAATAGATTGACAACGGGCGCTCCTGAATCTCTCGCTAAGCTTCGCAAAGCCAAAAATTCATTTCGACCCTCTGTTTACATGTGATTTTATTGACAGCCGAAACCAAAATGGCGACAGCGGAACATTCCATTTTTCCAGGGTAGGGTTACTTAAAAAATCAGTTGACCAATAGTGCTGTAAATAATAAAATATAAACGCAGTATACCAACCTTTTATTTGCTAGATAGAATGTTTTTCATTCCAAAATAAAAGTATGACTGATTGCTGGAGGTGCTGAACATTTAACAACAACACCAACCTGCATAACGTACGTTTTATTTGGTACATCCGAACCATAGAAACAGACATGCGCAGACGATACTTTTTAAAAATAATGCAGACATATGTTAATTTTTACACTATAAACAGTTAATTTTTACACTATAAACAAGGGGGTCAACATGAGCTGTAGGCTTTGTGAAGCGTAACTAATGGCTATGGGAAAATTGTAAATATATCCAGGAGCGTCTATTTTCATTCTATCTAACCATATCAGGTATGACAACATATAGCAAATGATAAAAAAAGCTCGATTCATATTTGACGTACAGGCACCTTGAAATTATGATATAAGGACATACATGCACACATATACTGGAGGACTTTAAAGGGGTTGATGCTTTTCAGCTTTCTTCAAGTTTGCCAGAGCCCTTTTAAATACATCTTGTTTGAAAATAGTGCATCAACCCCTTTAAACATGCCTCATGAATATAGCTTCAATATTGTTTACATGTAACTTTTAATTTCGCGATAGACAATGTATATCGCCTATTCATAACCGGTTTTTCACTTTATCTATAATCAATCTTGACTGTTTTATTGTTTGAAGAAGTGAAAATGAAATGATTTATTCGTATTCAAATAAGGTATTAAACATATAGTTATGAGATTGGAACACCTAGTACGTGCTTATACTTAGTTTTGATAGTGAGGATAACATGAGTCCACACCAATGTCTATGTCCTGCGTACCGTGCGTGTCTTAGGACATTTAGAGATCATGTTTTCAATTACCTATCAAAGGGTAACACGGCTCTCTTACTTTGTTTTCAACCAAACAATCAAGAATCTTTACATGCTGTTATAGGTGAAAGTCAAATAAGCTGGCGGCTGACAACAATGCAAGTTCAAAATAACGGATTTCGATAGACTGGGAAAAAAACTGCAGAATAATGTAAACCATTACAATTGTAAACCATGTATTCTTATTTTACTCACAATATATGACATAGGCTCTGATTGATATTAATGACCTCATTATTTAACCACAGGAGAAGATTTTGTTCAATTCAATTCATATTTATTTTCATATATACATAATTGTTATTTCAGTAAAACAAGCGGGACGCCTCTAGTTTTAGAAACAGTATGTAGTTTCTAAATGACTAATTGCTTTTTTGTTGTAAATTGGCTTTATAAGTATGGGAAAGTAGTCTATTTATATTCGATTGTGTTGCTGTATGTATAAGAAGTGTATTGATAGGTTTTACTGGATAATTGATGAGTATTTTCCAAATTTCGAATCTATGCATGCACGTTGTGGCAACTATCAATGAAATCGCCTGTACCCTTAACTTGTTTAGTAAACACACGAGAAATGTCTTACCTGTCTTGGTGATTTTTCACGTGGAAAACTATTTTTCTATATGAAAATTATACTGTTGCATTATCCATACTTGAGTTGAAGTTGCAGCAAATCATTAACATTTGACATTTTAACTTTGGTGTCAATGGTGAAAATAATGGGTGGTGTCATACCTACAACATATTATCACAAATAGTCCAGCTTTTGAATTGGGAGGCTAATAAGAGCCACATTATTCACTTGTATAGATTTTTGATTTATCTTGATGCGGGAACACGTGTGAAGCAGACCTCAGGACTGCATTCGATGCTTTTTTTTTTGTTGTAATTTTTTAAAAAAAAACACGTTTTGTTTGTTTGTTTGTATGGTGTTTTACGTCATTCTCAACACATGTAAGGTTATATATGACGGTTGACTTATTTTGTGGTGTACAGGCAGACCACCCACATTTCTAGAACAAGTACTGTACACCTCCCGCCATCAGTAAGAATCGACACTTCCACACTTACATGTCGAGCTCCCAATGGGATTTGAACCCGCAGCGGTGAGAGGCGAGAAGGTTTAAACGCATCGTCGTTAACCACTCGGCCACGGATACGCTACTTCGCAATATACAATCGACCACGCTCAACGTCTTAACACACCTCGACTACTGTTTTAACACACGAAGACCTTAATACCATACAGAGATTATTATATTATTAGTTTAAGAATTATAATGTAAATACGCAATTTCACACTGAAAAATATCAACAACCAGTATTTAGACAAATATATAAATACCTTTTTACTCCATATACCAGTGCAATTAAGTATTTTGTTCCAATCCTTATTATAAACATACATATAAAATGTGTTTGAAATGAACTATATCTGAACTAAATTTATCTCACCCAGTACGGCAGAGCATATATTGACACACCTTTATGTATTTCTAAACAATAATCGTCTCAACGGATGATATCTGATATCCCCATACTCTCACATCGTGTCCTTATTTGACAGACACACACTGAGATTCCCGTCCTTCTGTAGCCACGGTATATCCAACTCCATAGTAGAATTAACCCCAATCGTATTCATTTTTATACAAGATTGGATATTTTGTTCGGAGAACAACGGAGCATGCCGAGTGAGAAATAATTTGAAAGCTAATCAAAGAGTCTACTAATTCGTATTGGCTCGGTAGTCAAGGTAACAATTGAATTGAAATAAAGAATTAGACGTCTATGAAATTGGTTTTGTTTTATTAAAGAGATTATTATTATTAGTATCGGAAGTCCACAAAAACGGGATATAGTATAAAAGGGTTTGGATTTTATAGATAACTGATGCATTATTGATGTGTTAGTTAATGACTTCGGGATGATTTGTTCACGGTTTGTACTGAATGCAAATATTAAATGTTTAGGATTCCTAAGTGGATAGAGGCAGATAGACGTGTTTTTTTTTTGTAAATAAGCAAATCTTGAGACAGGGCATGTGTTTCATTATACAGTACGCTCATGGTGTGAAACATGGCTCTATCGCTGTTTTGGAAATCATTATGCATTCGAATATTTCGTTTCTGAGATAAAAAAGAAGAAGAAACTGATGCAAAGCATCAGGGCGGCGCAGAATGTTTTCAAAAGGGGGAAACAAACATGTGTTTTTATTTGCAATTTTTTATTATATAACAACAAAAATGTAGAAATATTTTAAAAAGTATAAAAAGTTATATGGCAACAGTAAGCAATAGTAATTTGAGAACAAAGGCACATACTTAAGATATCTAAACATATTTAAGTGTTTGCATTAATTGCTGATAATATATATTTCTAGAATGTTATGAAGATTTTTAGAATGCTGAGGTAGTTTGAATTAAGTAATAAAAATATAAAAAAAAAACTGGTATGATCAGTGTACTATGACAAATGGCTGGGTATCCGGACCATTATTCGGAAGAAGTGGTTTGTATTGGTTAGATATCATACAGTTTGGTTTTTTGAATGTTTGACACTGATTTTTGTCAGGTGTGTGCCACGTAGGGCTGATCATGAGATTTTCCTGGGTGGAAACCAGTATTGTATGGCCTGCGTCAGGAAATAGAATGCGTAAGCAAAGATTCACAGCTATTTCTGTTTTAGTTACAGAAAGAAGTGCACCTTAAAATAAAAATTAACCAGATACGCAGACGCCGATCAAGGGATGACAATAAGTCGTATTTTTTTCCAAAAACATACTGGCTAAAAAGTGGACCTTAACGGAAACCTTAACCAATAAACTAAGTTCAAAAAGGGCATAACTTTTGCAGAAAGCAGCACAGAGTTATGAAACCTGATATGCTGGGTCATGTTATGATGTAGAACAAATGTATAAAGTTTCAAAGTTGTAGCTGTAATAATTACCTAAAATATGGACCTATGACATAGCGCCAATTTCAATACAGCCATTTCAATACAACAACACGATCTTATGGCCAGTCTTTTACCCCCAACATTTTGGCCAGTATTTTACCCCCAACATTTTTAATCACGTGCTCCTCCATATGTCACGTGCTCCTCCATATGAAGTCAATCTTCACGCAGAGTTATCGTTCCTTGCACTCACATATATCTCTGCTAACTACTAAATTACAAGAGCCTGAAACTTATTTATTTCTTGTGAAAATATAATTTTCAGAATATCTGCAAATTAGATGTTGTAAGATTTGAAATAATGCATGAAAACAATTTAGTTTTAATCGGGACTATTTTACTACAAAAATAATACGTACTTAAGTCTCCTCAATCGAAAATTTCAAACCGAAGCTCGATAGCAGAAATTTACTTAAAAACATTCTCATAAAAATAAAAACTGAAAATATTTAATATAGGTCTATATTTTATCTTTGCAGATCACGCAAAAGGATTTATTGTAAACATCGTCAAACCTTTTTGAATAATCACGTGACCTAACCGTTCGTCCTACTTCCTTTAACGTTGACAGAGTCAAATGAGGAACGAGTGTACTCTGGGTAGAGATTGATATGAAGCATCAAAAAGCACATACAAATATAGACTGAAGGCGCGCCGCCAATGAACACAGTTCACCTTGTATGATGCATCCCTTGCATTGAGGGAGGTACGTTCATGGCAGTCCAGAAACCCTACCGTGAAAATTGTTTGCAATATTTTTTTTCAGGTGAGGCTCATTGAAGGTAGGACAAGTAGACTGGTACCCGGTACGCAGTGTAGTCTTATGGTCTCCGAAATCACACGTAACGTGCAGCAAGTTAAAGTATACACACAAAAATGCCGTTATACCATATTAACCCTTATTTTGTATTTAATCTACGAACAAATAAAATAACTGAATCTGAAGCAAATCATTTTAGATAATGTTGATAACTTATAATTGGTCTAAAGTAGCTGTAATTAATAAGATAATTAGAAGAAATATATATATCGTATTTTGCCCTGGTGATTTTGACGTTTATATATTTATAATAACTTCGCGTATTTTCGACAAATGTCGGTGATATGTATACTTAATTGTAAGGTTATATGGCGTTAATAAAAGTGCAGCTTTTGCTGACATGGAAAAGGATTATGCAGAACCGACCACACAACCATATTGAATCTCGCCATTCACATTTTTGTTATGAATGTTCAATTGTAAGCATAGAGTCGAACATTCGAAAACGTTCATCAGTGATCCAGTAAAACCTATTGATACGCTTCTTATACATACAATCACAAAATCGAATAGAAAGGGACAGTTTTCTCCTACTTATAAAGCCCATTTCCATCAAATATATAAACCTCCGAGGTGATCGAATAGAAAGGGACAGTTTTTCAGCTGCCTAAGGCAGCCGACTCTTATATGGCTCTAGAATATGTCTATGGTTAACAGACTGTGAATCATGTAGCCGAAAATAAGCATGCATTACAACTTCAATTCCTAGGGAACCCGTCTAAAAAACTTGAATGGTATACACATATTTTTCAATGTTCATAGCTTGCCGTTTTATTGCCTCAAATGACATTTTCGTAGAGCAGTCTACTAAAGTGTAAATTGCGGCAATATTTCCGGGATCTTCACGTCCGGGATTTTTTACGGAGCATAATGAAACTGAATGAAGCGCAAGTATTGGAATGGAATATGTGCAAATCTGTATTTTAATGGAATAATACCTTTTTATGGAATAATACCCATTTATAATGCGGTATTCTCGTAAATACCGCCATTTTATACACTAGTCGATTGGTTTATTCGCTGCCTATATGGTTTTGTTTTTCATAATTGCACATGTAATAGTAAGGTAGCAATGAACAGTTTCTTTGAGTTTTTTTCACTTTGATAACGCAATCTTATAATTACACATGGTAGCAGTGAGACGTAATGCACACGCTAACGCACACGCATCCCTTACATGTGAACACCTGTATTTCTGTGCTGATGTGAACTTCTAGCACGTCGTGCTCCAAAGTAGATCATTATGTAAGGCAAATCAAGGTATTTGAACAGAGAGAAGCGAGGTCGCCCACCTTGATTCAAAATGTTTGGTAGGAACTTCTGATGGTAAAACTCGGGAAGAATGTGTCGAGTAAGAAAAAAAACACGGTCGTGGCGTGTTTACGTCAACATTATTTTTTCAATATTGTTTTAACACCCGTGACTTGATATGTTATTATTTTAAACTTCTTTTCCAGTCCCTACCCAGATATATGCTATTTCCTCTCGGCAGCTATTTTACGCTTGCGTAAAACTTTGCTTGTCTCCTACTTATAAAGCCCATTTCCACCAAAGATATAAACCTCCGAGGTGTAGTCGAATGTAGTTCCTATAATAAAAAGGAATCCCTCCTATATTTTGTTAAAGTTTACCACCACCACCAATATTTTAGGTAGTGGTAAACCTTAACAAAATATTGGAGAGACGGTAGTAGGTAGAAACTGTGGCAATAACTCTAAGAAAAGGTTTGCGAGGCGAATGTGACGATAATATGCCCATATTCACTTAATGTAATATTTCTTTCCTGGACCGTTCATAATACTTAATGATCGCTTGAGTAGATATGGTGACGTGTTAAGTAAACATAATGACAATACATTTGTGAATTATCTGTGCATGTTTGCGTAATCGATATGGGAGAAATTTCCGTCATTATAGCAACATCAGCAACCTATAAAAATGCAATACAGATTTGTTTACATAAACAAACAATTATTGCAGTAGCACATTTTATGAGACTCGTATTTTAGTATAGATATTCATAATAAGGAAGGAAGCTTATGTAAAAGAATCATATATGAATAATAACGTCTCCGAGAAAAATAGGGTAGGGATAAAAGCCGTACTATAAGAAAAATAATGGGTAGGACTAAAACCCGTACCTGCGAACCAATCAAATTACATTCCTTTGTATTCACGTTTAAACGCTCTGTACTGCTACAGCTAACATACTTTATTAGTCCCCTACCGGTCTATACCGGAGGGGCTGTAGGATTGCACTCCGTCTGTCTGTCCGTCAGTCCACCAGTCTGTCACACTTTGTTTCCGCTCAATAACTTTAGCTAGGAATGAGATATTGGAATATAACTTTACGGGTATGTAGGTTATATAAACAGGCAGCTTGGGATTGCTTTTAAGGTCACTGGGGTTAAGGTCAAGGTCACTGTTACTAAAAACAGAAAAACGGTTTCCGCTCAGTAACTTCAGTTAGAAATGAAATATTAAAATGAAACATTATGGGTAGGTAGTTTATATGAAAAGGAAGCTTGGGATCTCATTTTGGGTAACTGGGGTCAAGGTCAAGGCCAGTATTACTAAACATATAAAAACGGTTTCCGCTCAGTTAGGAATGAGATATTGGAATGAATCTTTATGGGTAGCTAGCTTATATGGAAAGGAAGCTAGGAATTGCATTTGGGGTCACTGGGGTCAAGGTCACTGCTATTAAAATAGAAAAACGGTTTCCACTCAGTAACTTCAATTAGGAATGAGATATGTGAATGAAACTTTATGGTTAGGTAGCTTATATAGAAAGGAAGCTTGGGATTGTATTTGGGGTCACTGGGTTACTAAAAATAGAAAAACGATTTCCGCTCAGTAACTTCATTTAGGAATGAGATATTGGAATTAAACTTTATGGGTAGGTGGCTTATATAAAAAGGAAGCTTGGGATTAAAAATAGAAATTTCCTCTCAATAACTTCAGTTCAGAATGAGATATTGGAATGAAACCTTATGGGTAGGTAGCTTATATGAAAGAAGAAAGCTTGCGATTGCATTTGGGGTCACTGGGGTCAAGGTTATGGTTATAGACTGCTACTAAAGATAGAAAAATGGTTTCTGCTCAGTAACTTCAGTTACGAACGAAATATTGCTTGGGATTGCACTTGGGGTCACTGGGGTACAGGTCACTGTTATTAAAAATAGAAAAACGATTTCCGCCCAGTAACTTCAGTTAGGAATGAGATATTGGAACGAAACTTTATGGATAGCTAGCTTATATGAAAAGGAAGCTTGGGATTGCCTTTGGGGTCATGGGGTCACGGTCACTGCTACTAAAAATATAAAAAATGAGATATTGGAATGAAACTTTACGGTTAGGTACCTTATATAAGAGAAGGCTTGGGATTATATTTGAGGTTACTGGGACTGTTACTAAAAATAGAAATGACCGCTCAATAACTTCATTTCAGAATGAGATATTGGAATGAAACCTTCTGGGTTGGTAGCTAATATGAAAAGGAAGCTTGCGAAGGGAGATGAGGCGATCGACTATGTTTAATCTTGATTATCGGAGATGAGGTGCTTTATGGGTAGGTAGCTCATATGAAAAGTTAACCTTAGTCTCATAGGTTTCATTTGGAATTTTACGCTTCTAAATATAACACGCTATCTAATGCAGTAACGCATTAAATTGCCGTTACGTTTCATTATGCATTTACATGTTCATGTGTCACTTTATCCAAGGAGAAAATTAATTGTCCTCCATAAAAAATAAAAATGTCACACATTGACCGGTAGGGTAGATTGTATATACGCATAGCAATACTTCTTCTTGTTGTTAAGAGTTTGCATTCTGTTATAATGTTTTTATGCTTATGTGTTATTTCATATGTGTGTTTTCCCACTGTTTCACATTTCACGTTAAATCTGATTGCTAAATACATAATTGGTTACTTTATGTTGCCCCATAAGACCAATTTCAATTGCATATTCATCACCGTAGTTTGAAAATAGAAACTTTTCACTAACAATCATTTTCTGATTTTGACATATGTTACTGTTTCAAAATACCACTGTTCGAGTTTAAAATGCCTTAATGCAAAAACCGCTTTCGTCTATAATGCATCAGTTTAGAGTCCTAAATCATTACATAAACTTGTTTCATTTTGCTTTTGTTTTAAACTATCTTACAATGGGACTCTCTATTGATTCACTTGTATAGACTTAGTTCTGCGATTCACAATTATTACGCATACTTCAAGAATGTGCTATTTTATAAATTGATTCCGGCATTTGAATATCTGTAAATATATATGTCATCCCTCATCTTTTTTTCCGAATATGTAAATCTTCAATTTATTGAGACAATGAAGACAATTTATTGAGACAATGAAGACAATTTAGTCAATTTTAGTCAATTTCCTTTTATTTTGTACAAAGATGTGTTTGCAAATGAAAATAAAAGCTTTTTTTTTTATGGGCATCTTTCTCGTTGTATTTATTGCCCACTACTCAACATTACCTTATTTATGACCTATGTTGCCTAATTGAGCAATTTATTATTTAAAAGAGCTTTTGATCAGCTTTAAGAACACATTTAGTTTTTCACATTCATTGCAGCCCCTTTACTTCCTTTTTAAAACAAAAATGCGTTGTATTTGATGCCTTGCATCAAAATCCGTATTTTTCTTATCTTGAACAGTCTTCAAAGTGTCAAGACATAGCTTGAAAACTATAGAAGAATATTTACACTCATTCGACAAGAACGCAAGAACAATATATACGCGTCTACACAAGTTATATTGATATTTTCCTGAACATATCCTACTAAACATTTCACAAGTGTGACGTACAACCAACAGCCACACCTAAACAACTCAAAAACAATATGTTTTCCGTTTGCGGGAAGGATTGGGAGACGCACTATTGAACGGCTCGATGCATTTTCTTCATAAATTAAATGCGTTATCCTTGGTATTCAAGGAAGCCAGAGCAACAAGAGTACAAACCATTCAGGGCACGACAATACAATATTACAGACAAACACGCCATAGGCAGGAGCGAGGAGATTCGGGCTCGTATTCGTACGTAATGGGTCTAAGAAGTCCGTCATCATGAGCAATTTGAATACGTCTTTTATTGGTGAGGAATGGGAGTGGGGGGCAATTTTATGGCAGCATTCAACATTAGAACACACACATTATTTGATATACGATGAGGACCATAACACATTCATCTGTATCATTAGTTTGAAGAAGAGTCTATGGACTTCTTGCTTACTTGTTGCCGTAAGTACTTTACAACTCTTTGTCACTGGCATCGTCAGAGATGCTGGATTCTGTACTACCTACACAAATATGCTCTTGCAGCATCGACAGTTTCTTTTGTATCTTAAAGTCTGAAATGGTTCCGTAAACGATTGTTGTAAGATAACGTGCGTGTTTAACGTTTAGCACGTTCACATCTCATACACTATTCCACTTGACAGATTGCTCATGTAAGCTTGTCTGCCCATTCACTCAGGAAGGAGCACTTAAGCTTGACTTGTATATTCATGTATGATTTATCGTCAACGTCCCTGGAGGCTAGTATACTATACATATTCCATTTTACCACACAACCCATCTGGCAGTCATGATAATGTAAACATAGACGGTACATTGCGCAGGGATTTCTTAAGAAAATTGCAAAAACGACAAAATAGAACGCATCTCATGGAGTTATTGTAGTCTTTCAGTTGCAGAAGCAGAATGAACAAATGTCGATGGAGAGGATATAATTAATTAGCAGCCTCTTGAGCCGCTTGATCATCACATAATCCCCATCGTCTACTATCTTGGAAAATCAATATCGCGATAATACAAAACAGAAGCGCAAAACTCCACTAACAACACACTCTGTGAGTGACGAATATCCAATACCAGTTATAATGACCACAATTTCCGCAATGGATATCCCTTACTTTTATCAAGTTCGGTAACAGAGGTAAATAACATTCTAAACAACAACTGCAAAGCCGTTAATGAACTAATGGCCTCTACTGGCCGCAATAAATAACTAGAGCAAAGTCGATGGCTCTCCCGTTTCCTTTCTCACAGAAACCAGCTTAACTTAAAATGTTCCCAACGATCTTGCAGTTGGACCATTGATGATATAGCTTGATTATGTTTCCCTTTTTGACATTCTGACATGTACTTTCAAGACACCAGGTATTCGTTTAGCTTTGCAAACCAGCTTAATTTTAAGACCCATAGTCCCGAACACCTAGAACTCGATGCATAAAATTGTTAAAATTGTTAAGCAAACTGTTCAGAAAATTGTTTTAATTACGGTTTGAAATAGTCATAATAAGCGTATATTTTCGATGGTGTGCTAACCTTATTTTTACTTTTTTGACTTCAGTATTAATATGTGAACTTTGGCCAAAAAACAGCTAAGAGCTTTTTTAACGAATAACGTTTAAACGAACGAATTTACGGACATGCGTCCGCCGAACAAATGGCAGAATAGCTCACTTGAACTGTGATAAAGTGAGCTAAAACATAAAGCATATTCGTGTCTACAGTAATCAGGAAAGGTAGGTCTTTTAACATTATGTGAACGCAGGATAACCGACGCTATCCGCACTCAGTTCAAGATATCTCCATTAGCCCATAGGGAGAGCGAATTATCTCGTTAACACACTGACTGTTATCACGGAACTCGTCCTTGTCGAAATGACTTTCCGGAGGTTTCTCCCCGAACTTCAATACTGACAGATTAATTGCCAGCACATTGAACCTTCGTACCTAAATGACCTCATGCATACACATTTGGTTTCCGTTGAATGGCCTCATATATTATAATATATACTAACATATAAATAGAGAGAGCATCTGATAAATTAATATAATGGAACACGAAACCTCGATTTATTAGTAAAATCTCGAGTATACAGTAGATAACATCTGCGTTAAAAAAATCGCTACAATGTTGGAAGCACTGTTTTAAAAGAAATGTATAGAGAAGAATGACTAAGGTAGCAAGTGTTCTATTTCTGTGAATGATTTTTAACAAAAGTACGAAAGGAGAAATTTGGAAATCGTCGAACACAATAAATACAAAAAATATTGCAGTCTCGTTTTGATTGGGACTGTTCTTGAACGGCAGTGAAAAGTGCTTGCTACCGTTCACGCATTTTGCCCCGGGTTTTTAGCCTTATTACCTATTGACCGTTCCAAGTCGGTAACCCTGTCTTCACTACTCGTTGTGTTGTGTTTTGTCCTTTTCTTTGTACATTTGATTTGCTCTTTGTCTGTGGTGCAGTGCGGGCCTACGGTGCCAGTGGGTTTGGTTTGGTATCAACTGGACCATTTTTCCCATTTTCATAAAACGTCATAAAGAAAGACACACTATAGCGACGTCCTGATCAAACGCAACATTATGTTTATTAGAAAAAAACTGGCAAAACAAACAGAAAATGCCAATCTGCCTGATAGAAAGAATATCATAGCAGTTCATTGTATTATAAAGTGTACTGGGCTTGGCAGGAACACGCAGCATGGCTAGCAGAGCCTCGTCATTTGTTTTCTAAAACATAGAAAGTGGATCATTGGAGCTAACACAAACAAGAGAAAACAGTTTACGAGCGAGTGTATGAGAGGATAAATAAGGTGCAACACCCCTCATGCCCCCTAGCACGGTCTTATGCTAAATTCTACTTTAAACCTCGATGATATCAAAAGACCGGTAAGTATAACACTACTGCTTTTACAGCCGTCACAAAGCAATAAACAAACGCTTCTGTGAATATAAATAAATGCTTAAAATGGGATCCATTAACATTATAACCGTGTCTCGGCAGTAATATTTGAACCCACAAAACTTCCCAGGTTTAAACTATTTATTCGTCCAGGTTCGCAATATACGAATCAAACCATTATTTTGAGCCTGAAACATATAAGAACAACAACGGTAAAACTAAGTGAAAATCTATCAGATAAGCTAAACGGCTCAATTCAGCAAATGCAACATTTCACGTACATGTATACTATAAAAACACTTAAAACAGTCTTACCAGAATCGCTTCCATAATATGCGTTTCTCAATAAATATGCTCAAAGATAAGAGCTTATGTAATATGGCAAAGCCTATCTAGAAACTATCAATCTATAGCTAAGTTTGGTCTCGCGACCTTACCCACAGAAAGCTAGATGTAGAATGCCTCGTAGTTAGAGATAGGAAGGCGGGAGTTAGTAATTTTAGCGCCAATAAGGGGTTATCGGGTGACAACCCCGTGCATGCAGTGAGAACTTCTCATCCCTCGATAAACACTCTAAACCATTCACTCACACCATATCGACACAATAAACACAGAGACAACACAGTACGCAACATAGTACACCACGAAACAGTTAGTACGAGCGCTTGCCAGCTTAGCATATAAATATAGTTAAAACAATTGATATTATCATCAAAACACTTTATAAACACACGGTTACAAAATCGACAAACACAAACAAGTAAAATCGGAGCAGACTCGGTTTTACTGAGTCTGTTTCCGGGAGGTAATATAAGGTGCTAGCTGGCGTGAAAGGTTTTACGCCGTATATTAACTCTCATGAATGGACTTTTAGTAGTGTTCTATATTAAAAGGCACTAACATGATGTTATATATAATTATACAAAATAACCATTGAGGAATGATTGAGGATATTATAGACTAAGAACTTTACAGTAAAATACAGTTTACTATGAAATCATCTAGACAAATTAAACGGGTTGAATGTGTACAATACGGTGTTATCGGAGATGAGGCGATTGGCTATGTTTAATCTAGATTATCGGAGATGAGGTGTTTAAATCGGTAACATCCCATGAATATGAAGTTGATATATGGGTAAAATCTGACTTGATTGAAAATGATCTGGCCCCACATGTTACATGTATGCGAGATGAAGTGACTAACTGGGTGAAATCTGAGGTGATCCTAGATTAACGCGGTTAAATCGAAAACATCGGAGGTTATCGGAGATGGAAGTGGTTAAATAGCTCAAATTGTGTAGTGGTATATGAATTCAATTAGCATAACCATTCTATGTTTAAATACCATTCTTTGTTTAAATTTAAGGAATAGTGTAGAAGACAAAATCTATTTGAATAAGGTATATCTGTGGTGTCAATATATACTGCTTAAACCATTTAAAATACATTTTAATTACTATTAATATAGTTACGTAAACTATATTTGTATATAATATATGTGTGTATGTTAATCGTAGAACATGTGAACTCCAATATTCGTACTTCTGCAACACTTGTAAAGTTGTATTGATTTGGATTGTGTTTACATTGGATGTATGGCTTGTGTGTGGGTGTTTTCATTTGGAATATACGGTGTCCAGTTAGGTCCATCTTACCATCGGTAAGATGCGATGGTCGATAGTAAGATGCGATGGTAAGATGCGATGGTCGATGGTAAGATGCGATGAACCATCGACCATCGCATCTTACCATCGACCGTCGCATCTTACCATCGCATCTTACCATCGACCATCGCATCTTACCATCGACCATCGCATCAGTCGTAATGTACATTAGGCCTCTTCTTCGTTTTATCGACACCCCTCTCTCCTCTCTCTCTCTCCCCGCTCTGTCTCTCTCACTCTCTCTCTCTCTCTCCCTCTCTCTCTCTCCATATAATCTCAGGTTTGTCAGTGAAACAATTTTATTAAATATTAAATTGATAAATATGTTAAGACGAGTGTAATGAAAACTATTTAACCATGTTGGTTGGGTGGGTTGGTAGGTGAGCGGTAGGGTGGGTGTGGTTGAACAAAACCTGCTTTGTTCAATCTAATTAATTGTATATGAGCGTTCAACTTAGGCCTTGCAAAACGTAACCCGACCCTACTTACTTTTTTCTGGTAAAACCTAGCAATTTACCAGAAAAATATAAAAATCAAGGCTGTTTTGGGTATAAAATGCTATGTTCCAATATATATATATATATAAAAAATATATTTGAAATAAATCCGTACCTACCTTACCTACTACACTCAAGTGATATGAAAACGCAACCCAGGAATTTCCGCTATTGCAACACGGGAATTTCCGCTATATATTGTATGTACAATATGCTACTTTTAATCGAATGGTACATGGCTACGTAAGACCTTTCCTTTTGGAAACAATACTAAAACAACAAATAATACAGCAAATAGTATTCCTTCAATGTTTCATTATTCACAGAGTACGCGTTTGGCTCAATCATGTGAGCAAACTTACTTCAACATTTATGAAGTTCTTGTTACAAAGTGTAGTGTGATTAAAACGTCTACAACATCACAGTTGTGTCCTTTCTCTAGTTAACTGCAACTTTCTTTTTAAAAAACATCTTGGGATTTCTTTGGAATATTATGTGCAATTAAGTGTGCAGTATATACAATATTTAGCGGAAATTCCCGTGTTGCGTTTTCATATCACTTGAGTGTATTTTCTGGCATTTTACCCTAAACCTGGGATGAACATTGAAATATAGAGCCCTGCCTAAACACACACATTTTTTTGTTTGGCCTTATTACGGAATTATTGATCACCAATCTATCAGACTTCAAACTTCGGAATTCGGAATTCAGAAGTACAACAAACTTGGCTTTGTCACCCTTCTGTGTCTGGATTTGAGTAGGTTCCAGTGGGGAGAGGAAGGTGGCAGGGCGCGCCTATATAAATTGCGTTGTAAACCTTCTCGCCTCTCACCGCTGCGGGTTCGAATCCCACTGGGAGCTCGACTTGTAAGCGAGGAAGTGTCGATTCCTATGGTTGACGGGAGGTGTACAGTACTGGTTATACCCAGGTACAGTGGGTGGTCTGCCTCCACCACAAAAAAATCGACCGTCATATATAACCTGACATGTGTTGAAAATGACGTAAAACCCCATTCAAACAAAGCATCTTTTCTTCCGAAGGAAAGTATAATATACATTGTAAAAAAATCACTAAATTGTGTAAGACTTTCTTTTCTTTTGTTACATAATTAAGATACCTCTGGCATAATCATCCTCTCAGTTATAAAACCTGTTTTATTGCATAACACTTTCAATTTTCCACTATGCCAAATATATTAATTCTATAACAAACAAAAACTGCGTCCCTGTACACCTCCTTGAGAGTAGATCCAATATTACCCGTTTAAAGCAGATAATCATGCTTTATTACATAAGAACAGACGATGAACATTATCTGACTTTAGCTTGAGTTTAATTGATTAGAGCTGTCTGCATGGCACATCCCCTGCAATTGCAGTCAGGGAACTAAGCTGGTCTATAAATCGTCTATAATCGGTAAACTTTGAAAATGATATAACTTTTTAATTTCACTTCTCCCTTGGCTATATCAAAGCCTTTTATAATTATGATTTTGTTTCCATATGTTGTGCTTCGATTGCTCAAGTTAAACTCGAAGGCTCGGACAAAATAACAACGTTAACTGTATGATTTTATTTGAATATTAGGTCATTGTATATTTCATGTATTTAGTTTGTCTCCGAATGTTTCAGGGTGCATGGACTGTAGCAATCGTCAAAGAACAGAATACATCTAGGCAAGCAGTTTGTCAGATGTGTGCGCAAACATTTATCTGTTATCTAGTCACCAGGGAAATCAAAGAAATCCATATTTCGTAATCAAATGAACCACGTTTTCTATAGCATGGTAAGTACCATTCCGCATGGTAAGTACCATTCCGCATGGTAAGTACCATTCCGCATGGTAAGTACCATTCCGCATGGTAAGTACCATTCCGCATGGTAAGTACCATTCCGCATGGTAAGTACCATTCCGCCATATTTGTGTTTATGCTGTCTACCAATGTTTTGTAGATATTATGAAACAGGAAGTAATAAAAAGTGACCATTTTTCGAGGAGTAGCTTAGTGTTAGAGCGTCCACCTGACATACGGGAGTTCTTGGAGTCAATCCCCGGCCTGGTCAAACCAAAGACACCCGCTAATTCTAAAACTGGACGACCCGGTGATAGTATCATTACGTGTTCCAGCCTTAATTCCATTAAGCGATGGGAAATCTTATATAAGCAGGATTTTATAACAGATATTTCGACAATAAAACATGTATTACTTTGAAAATGCGATAACCTGCTAGAAATTACCTATTAAATGTTTAAATTTTACTATTAGTTTTAATATCCAAACCTTTTAAGCCGAAATTAAGGTTTTATTTCATACCCCAGCCAACCTCGTTTTCGCTTCTTAAAGAAGGGGTTGGATGAAAGTTAATACTCGGACCACGTAATGAATGTAACTCTATAGTATAGGGTATAACGGCATGTATCTAAGACTTGGTATTCCAATGTGGTAGCACTAAAATTGGGCATAGACCTCACTGCTATAAGTAGACCATCGTGATATGACTGACCGATTTTTAAAAGTGAATGTATACTCCATAACATACATATATACAAGTTTGCGGATATAAATGAGGTGCGTGCCTAAAGCGTTAATTTACAAATACTTCTTTCACAAACAAGTTCTTACGTTAACCACTCGTGAAAGAGTCCTGGGTAGGTCTATTTGTAAACAATGTGGATTAAATATCTTGCTCAAGGATAAATAACATGGCCACGGCGATGATCGAATCCACGACCTCTCGATCTGGGGTCCGACGCTCTACCACTGGACCATGCACACCACAAAGCACCTAAAGCCTAATGCATACATACCATACACGTTGACACTGTGAACATAATAGTATATATGAGATGGGAAAACTTTACATCTGACACACCTTTTTAAAGCACTGGATGCTAAAGATACAAAATAAAAACCCGGAGAAATAGTCAATCTAACTAACGTATTTTAAAAGCCATATCTTCAATAAAATGAACAGATAAGGGTACTAGAAAACAACAGTGAGGTAGACGCCATCATAAATCACCAATCTGTCCAGTCGGCGGGTACAGCCAAAGAGCAAAATCATAGTGGTCAATTGTCAGTGTCAGCCACTAAATAGATGCAATGCGTTTCAACACAATAAGGTCGTAACCGCTTTTGATATAATTCTAAACAGTTTTTCTTTTATAATTATCACATGAAAGGGATCAGGACTAAGAATATTTCTAAGTTTGTAAATCACATCACCACTGAAGTCAGATTATGATAGTCCATGGCAAAGAGATCTTTAATTACGTGTCAACGTAGATGGGAGTTTATCTTTCGAAATGTGTTAACGGTAGCCCCAATACAGAGCTGTTTAGTTATATAACGGTTACGAATGTTGAAGTAATCAATAAGACTATATGCTCTTGAAAATCAAATAAGTTGAGAATCGTATACTCCAATAGGATATCAATCTCAGCGCATCCCAATCTTGGGATGATAAACGAAGTGAAATTGAAATTGAAATCATCATGTTGTTTGTAAATCTTGTTAAAATGTTTTTCATGTTCTATATAAGCAACATAAACGGAATCTTTAATTTGCTTTAATGAAATTAGTATGCTCTTATATTGTTGCAGGCCAAGGTTGTTTAGCAATGTTGTATATGGCAAACTATGCATGCGTAGTAAATTATATCAAACACGTCTCTAGAATTTAGAATTGACCAACATAAATTATTTCATAAACGTCATCTCAAGACGAATTTGCGTTTATTTGTATAGTGGCTGATATGTGCCATCTCGTCTTTTCGTTATTTCGCCGCGAAATAACGCCGAGCGAAAAGACGCCGGGCGAAAAGACGCCGGGCGAAATAACGAAAAGACGAAAAAACGCCGGGCGAAATAACGAAAAAACGAAATAACGCCGAGCGAAAAGACGACAAATAGTCGAAACGCCGGGCGAAAAAACGAAAAGACGAGAAACGGGCACGCGAAAAGACGACGTTTTATACATTTAAATTTTCGTTATTTTGTGTGAAGTTTTTTCGTTTTTTCGTTATTTCGCCCGGCGTTTTTTCGTTTTTTCGTTATTTCGCCCGGCGTTTTTTCGTGTTTTCGTTATTTAGCCCGGCGTTTTTTCGTCTTTTCGTTATTTCGCCCGGCGTCTTTTCGCCCGGCGTCTTTTCGCTCGGCGTTATTTCGACGAGATGGCACATATCAGCCACCATATAGATAAAATAGATAAACTTTATTAATACAAAAGACCAAATGGCCTATCAGTATACAATACAAAATACACATCATATTTATAATTAAACAGTCAATGGTTAGCAGTCATCAGTTTTAATATTATTACTAGTATGAATATATTCATTTCAAACATGTATTTATACATATACTCGTTATAACCTTTTATTTTCTGATTTTCTTAAGGTAAGGCTTACATCAAAGTAAAAAAGTATATGACTTTTCACATCAGACAGATATGTCATTGACTTTATATGATAAATAAGCAAGTAAGAGGAGGAATTCCCCTATATTATATCGTAAGTTTCGTTTCTTTTTTGAAAGCTTTTAAAAATATAAATAGCGAGATTTCTAACAATTTTAACATTTTTTTATTGCAACAATTCTATAAATTTGGGTATATTTGGTCTTTTCCAATAAAACTTTTTAATATACACCTCTCTAAAATCATAATAAAGTGGACATTCTAGTATAAAATGAAATTCGTCCTCTAAAGAATTACAAAGTTTACATTTTCTTTCTGAAAGTGGTATTTTTGTAGGTTTGTGCCACCTTCCAGTCTCTATTTCAAGTCTGTAAGATGACACTCTAAGTCTAGTTAATGCTAATCTAAATTTTTTGATAGCAACGTTATCTAAGTAGGGTTTAAAACTGAATTCCGAGAATAAAATGTAACAATTGGCTCTAGTTGAATTTGATAAATTTTCGTTCCATTTCTGTACAAAAGTATCATTTAATCTCTGAGTAAATAGAGAAAGAAAACTATTTACATTTCCCACCCCTTGAAAAAAACATACATCATAAAATCCTAATCTTTCAAGAACATTTTTCACAGATCTCACCCAAGAAATCTTATTTGGATATTTGTCTAAGTCTGCTAACAGTGTATTATATGCAATTTTAATATATTTTAACTCATTGCTTTTCAAAAGTTTAAACCAATAACGAATAATAGCTCTCATTCTATATTTGTCGTTAACGACAATTACACAACGTCAGCACGCCAAGTATCAGTATTTGATTGACTGTGTTTTTTCACTGTGAATGCTATAGATCATGCTAGACATGTATAGCGACCTTTAATAATCGACAGGCACTTATATAAGTATAGGATAGAGCATGAGTTTTGCACGTGTACGGGGAGATAATGCACGAGCGTTAGCGAGTGCATTATCGTCCGTACACGTGCAAGACTCATGATCTATTTTATTTATACCACAATAACTAACATATGATGTGTATATATCCTCGGGTATTACACGATGCATAGTGTGTATTTAGGCTATTGTGGTATATTCAATAAAGCGGCCTTTATATGGTTGTTTATGTCAACTGGTAACTTATGAGTTTTACATTTGGTACAGTGGACTCTACCCAAAGCTTGAAAACGTTTAATACACTGAACAATATGCTCAGGAAAGAAAACAACATCATCCTCAGTGGATTTAACGAAAGTGAACGAATTAGCGTTACCTTGTTCCTCAGATAAAACGTTGATGTAATGCAGCCTTGAGATAATGATAGTAATATAGCTGATTTATCAGCAGAAACCGAAACGAACCGGTTGTAAAAGTCTTAGATTCCTGTTTTTAAAATTAAAATTTATCTCTCGGAGTCAGTAAAGAGGAAACGAGGAGTTGAATGTGTAAACATTGATAGGGTTTTTATTACATTACTTCTTTCAGTTTTCTAACTAAAGTTAAAAGGGAGATCGGATGTAAATATCACCTACAGTCATATTAGTTTCAGTTGAACTCGTTTTTTAAGTTTTCTCTGTATAGTTCTATATCAAATTAACATATAAGCGAAAGTGGCCTCTGGGTAAGTGTCGATAGTGGCCTCAAGATCATGGAGTGTATAAATTCAGTATAGCAACATAACACAATGCTACATACAAAATATCATAACTGTAGACATTTAAGGGTTAAAAGAAAGCAAAAAGCTTGTCCGTTTTATTCCGGTATACAATTTAAGAGCCCCGAGAGGGGCAAATTTTACCTCAGGTTCATCAAGGGAATACATGCAGTTCAGCATCATAACCAAATGCTACAAACAAGGTAGCCAAACTAGAGGGATAGGGCCAGGTCAATAGTGAACCCATGGTTACAGGTTCAGTTCAGCACCATAACCCACTTCTATATTCAAACTATCAAAATATCTGCGTTATAAGCACTGACTAATAAAACAAAATCAATTCGGAAACCCTCGGTGATTAATGTACGGAACGTTATCTAACGTCATAAAACGGCAAGAAGAAACAACAATATGACAGCGTCGAACGTGTAACATACGGTTAAATAAATAAGACTAGTAAACCATACAGAAAATGAGGATTATATACATACTACAAACATTATTATATCAGTGCCTTTTACTTTCAAGTTTATTTGGCTCGTCATGAAAACGGAGAATGGCTGGGCAGAGCCTCGTTATTCTTGATTCTTGGTTTGCGTAAGCCTCGCTTTATAACTTTGAACGTATACGTAAAAGGCACTGACATAATATTATCTTTATATATAATATGTGAAAGGCTGACTAACATACCTGAATAAATGTATAAAAGGCAAACATTTCATGTAAAATCGAATTCAAATGAAAGACAAGTTGTGATTTATGTATTCAAATAACATTATTGTTAAGTGTTTAATTTTGCTGTTTTTTCAGTGGTTAGTCTCCTAGGCTGACTTAGACATTTAGATATTAGCTCACGTTTTATTTAAAGATACGTGTTGTTTACTTAATGAAATTGGTTTTATGAAACTCGTTTTCCCACCTTAAACAAAACATAACCGGTGGATGATATCCAAAAATGATGTTTTGTGTGAATGAAGGTGTATAACACGATCATCAATAATACATTTAAGTAGGTCAGTGTGTTGTTATATGATATGGGAGATATTCTTAGACAAAGGCCAAACGTAATAACAAACTGTTGCCTATCAATTAAAAGAAAAAATAATAACCATTGCGTTCTAGACATGATATATATGATAAACATGTTATATTTATATTTATAAATAAATATAAGTGTACCAAGAGGGATAATTCTGTCTAGACTCAAGCCAAAGTTATAGTTATGGTCATAGTTATGGTTATAGTTATGGTTATAGTTATGGTTATTGTTATGGTTATAGTTATGGTCATAGTTATTGTTATTGTTATGGTTATATTTATGGTTATATTTATGGTTATTGTTATGGTTATAGTTATAGTTATGGTTATTGTTATGGTTATAGTTATGGTTATAGTTATGGTTATTGTTATGGTTATAGTTATGGTTATAGTTATGGTTATTGTTAGGGTTATAGTTATAGTTATGGTTCTTGTGCTCTACAAATCCTCCAGACCCATCAGTAGTTTTCAAGTTATGCTACAGACATGAAAATACAAGTAAGCCATTACAAAGGGCAATAACTGTAATTTGAATGAATACAGAGTCATAGTTCTTGCACTTTGGGAATTCTCTCATGACATTATATCATTATGTTAAGTTTTATCCTAGCCTCGTAAGAGGTTTGCAAGTTATTATTATGCCCTGGACAAGAAATATAAGAAATACATTACAAAAGACAATAACTCTAATTTGAATGAAGGAATTGAATTGAATGTTGTTTAACGGCTCACCAACACAGTATAGGTCATTTAGAGCCGCCCCAGGGAGCAGGAAGGATACATAGGAATCCGGGAACCGTGCCCTACTCTTATTATCGAATAGATTCCTATGGTTCTTTTACGTGCTCGGAGGATAGACCGATACACTGGACCAACCGGTTTACGTCCCCATCCGTCAGACGAACCCCCGGACAGAAGGATAGACAAAGCTTCGAATATATACTCCTCCGAAATTGTTCGAGGATTTTATGCTCTACCGAAACATTTCCGTGAGCATACATACAACTTAAATTATAACTAAATTAAAGTTGTTAAGTAGCTAAATATATAGTTTATGCTTATTTGTCGGTAAAATAAAGTATAAGGTTTCGTCTCTGTGGATCCATACATGAGACTGATAGTTTACATTGGATGGTGGTGTTTATCTTCTTACGAATCGGCAAACTACACTATCACTATATCAGACTATTTCCATCTGCTGTTTATCTATACGCACATTATTCATTGACAGTGCGTGCGCTGAATTCATCTTTTTCTTACATACAGGATAAGGTGATCCGTGTTTTTCATGGGTGCTGGAAAGCCTGATCTTACACATGGGGAAAGATAAAAGTCACGCGCTTATATAAACAATGACAGTTGCATGACCCTCGGTTCCAATAAAAAACAATTTTACATCGTGTTGGAATTCCCGATCTTCATCGGATACCCATGAAAGTTGCTTATAATCTACTCCCGCTAATTATTGTCACCACAATATAGACCATACCAACGGTTGCGTGCATGCTGAGAAATTAAAAAATGTTCAGAGAGAAATGTAGCTGCTTATCTATTAAAGCGGCTTTTTCATTTTTATATGTCCGGGTTTTAGTCATTCTATTAAAATAACTTTTTGTTTTTATACTTATAGGTTATTATATTTGTATTGGAATATATATTCTTTAGCGTATTAATATTGCGCGACAGTAGGTAAAGTCGCGCAATACTTATGCGCTAAAGAACGAGTGCATATATCCCAATATAAATCTAATAACCTTTTTATTGCACACGCATGTTAAATTAGAACAATAAAATAGGTTGTAACATTCAACATTCATTTGAAACAAACATATTGTCGTTACATCGTAGGAAATCAACATTGTTTACGTCACGTGACATACTCTCCTTGAATTGAACAGAGTAGTGCACCAATCACGAACGAGTATACATTACACACCCAATATGACTTTACTACACGTCAATATGAGCGAGCGAATATGAGCGAGCGAATATTGACGTTTCCTGTTACATTGAAAGTAAACGGACATTTTATTGCATTGTTTGAAACATAGGCATTCTCCTTGGACTTTGCTTATATTAAAGGTTGGGCAATTCCACCACATGCTTCTACAAGTTACTTGCAGATAATTTTATTATGACAGTGCAACGAGATAAAATGAAATTTTCGTTACAATTTCAAGTTCATATTGAAAAACTCACAAAAGTATATCGACATTTTAAGCTTTCATCTAAAAACACTCTCCTAGAAACCTACCAGATGAGACCAAGCACATATGTTATCCGCTCTCAATGTCGTATGATTTATCCCCTACCGCGTATTAAATACGAATTCGTGGCGTTCGGCAATATATTCGTGATTTTTTTACGGAGAAGAAGGACATTACAGGTGGCAAGGGGATTAAGCTTTTAACGAAACCAATTAAGAGAAAATGTCTGGGCATTGTAAAGTTACGTCAATAACAACTTGAACTGTTGTTTAAAGGCACATCGGCACATTATTTAGCGTATATAAGTACCTATTTTGAGATATCTGTATATAGGTACCCAAAATTGATTATAATATATCCATATTATTCAGTTTCATTTAGAACAGCCATATTAATCAATATTTAAATAAATAATCTGTTATTTTATTAGTGATATCCACAATGTATGTTTAGTTATCAGCAGTAGTGGTAACATAATAAAACCATAGTTTGAAGAGTTCCTAGCCAGGGACGGCATAGATTTTGCCCCTTTCCGACTGACGAAAAAGTAGGCCAAAGTAACCAAAGAATGTGTGATTAAGGAATGCCATTTTTACCTATACAAGTATATACGTTTACCACCACTAATTAAATGTAAACTTCCGAGGTGTAGCCGAATGTAGTTCCTATAATAAAAAGTAATCCCTCCTTTTTTGATGGAAATGGGCATTATAAGTAGGGGATAACTGCCCATTTCTTTTTGATTTGATGGTTGTATGTATAAGAAGCTTATTAATCAGGTTTTATTGGATCACTGATGAACATTTTCGAAATTTCGACCCTATGCTTACAGTTTGTGAGCAATGAAAACAGTCAATCAATAAAATTAGCTGTATTCTTGACCTGTTTAGTAAACAAAAAATAACTTTCTTACATGTCTTGTGACCACACATTTTCTGGTGATTTTTCAAGTGGAAAATTAGTTTTCTATATGAACTTTACACTACTGCATTTTCCATACTTGAGTTCAATTTGCAGCAAATCATTAATATGTGACACTTTAACATTGGTGTCTATGGAGAAAATAATTAGTTGTTTCATATCTATAGAGTATCTTATTATTAACCGCAGCAGTAGCATAGTGATAGAGCATCCGCCTTGAAAGCGAGAGACTGTGGTTCGATTGCTGGTCTGGTGATACGAACTACATCAGAAATAAATGATATATGTGTAGTAGCTTCTTTGCTTGACGTTTAACATATATAAATGACAGATCGACCTGGTTTCAGTATAATGTGACTGACTGCGGTATAATGGCATTTGTCTACGGCGTCCTATACATATGATTTGGCCCACTTTGCAGGCCGGGTAATATTGACACTACTGCGTGTGATTGTAAGCCATGCCATTTGGTAGCATGCAGCCACATTGTAGAACTGCTATTGACTCCCGTGAAAACATAGAGTTCGTTAAAGTCAATGGATGTTTGCGGTATTCTAAGCTTTTGTTTTTATATATTTATATATGCATGATCATCTATGTGTTTTACTTGCATTGCATAGTAGTGCTGTATTGTTTGTCAATGATATAGCCTGGTTATACTGTCCCGTTTAAATTAGATGACAATATGGTAAGGATGAGGTTTGGTGATCCACAAAACCAAGTTTAAATCCCCAGCGGCCTATTGTCAAAGCTTTTATAGGTGTCGCATATTTTACTTCTAATTTTTCTTGCAATTGTTGAACTGCGTTCAGTGAATTACAAAATTCCTGTTGAATTGTATATTACTGTTTTTTGCTAATGGATACAACCACACACTATGAAGACGTTGAGTCCAAACGGATTGGGATAATTCAAATATGTGTATCCGCGAGTGTGCAAGTAGTCATTTACGTAAATGTGGGCGTTTTATGATTATTACGTATTTCTGTGCAAGTGTAGATGGAGTCGTCAAGCGTATGTGCTCTTGGAATTAAGTTTCCATGCAGTGGAAGGAAGGTATCATGAATCATAAAAAATCCGTAAGGCTTTGAAACACTTCTGTAGTTATTTAGATAAAAATGGAAATTTGATTCTAAAGTCTGACCATAGCTATAAGTTTAAGAGACAAATGAAACTACTCGATATTGACTGATGCGATTTTGTTATATGGACGAAGAACGAAAAGGTTTGGCATGACAATACGTAAAGATGAAATATTTTCTTCACTCGTTTATTGTGGCAGAATTGTTCACAAACTTGGAAAATACTCCTGTAAATATGAGTTGTAGAATTAGGGCTAGTAAATTGGATATACAGATGTACTGATTCCATTCCACGTATATGTGTGAGGTAGTGAATCATGTAAGAAGGACGGTAACGAGTTATAGAAAAAGAATAACATGTAAAGACTCCTACTAAATACTGCCTCTTCGTTTATTACATTCAAAGTGTCTTGATTACATAAAACATTATACTTAGCACTATATATAATGTCATAATGTTATTATATATCTACATGCACTGATCCGTCAGATATTGCATAGTGTGTGTCGGATATTGTCGATTACACTACCATTACGTGGTCCTGTCTTAGTTCCATTAAGCGATAGTAAAGCTTATATTAGCAGGATTTTATAACGGAAATTTCGACAATAAAACATGTTTAAAAAAATATTCAGTCATTTTTACTGAAAAAATGTGATAAACTGTTTAAATTTACCTATTTTTCTTTTTTAATTTTACAATATGCAAACTTTTTAAGACGAAATAAAGGTTTTATTTCATTCCCCAGCCAACCCCGTCTTCGCTTCTTGGAGAAGGGGTTGGATGGGATATGAAAGTTAATACTCGGACGACGTAATGAATGACAACACGCCGTGCAGAATACAAGTTGTATTATACATTTATTGGACAAGTACCAATGACAAATGTGTACGCATGCTGTACGAAGACGTCTCTCTCTGGCATAAAATCAGCAATGCACTTATTATAATTGTTTCGTGACACGAATTATGAAATATTTGTCTGCTAGATAAAATGTGCTGAGAACGGCTACTTGGATAAATCTGGGCGAAGTAAGCACGGATTTTGTAGTTCGGCGTTCGAAATTCAGTTAAACTGTCCTATATGACCGGGGTGCATGAAACGAGCTCGAATGTCGGGTATGGCAGGGTCCAAATATAGAACTGCTTTATGGCATGATTTATTATAAGTGGTATCAGAGTCAAAACTTTTGGCCGGCATCTATATAAGAGATCATATAATAACTAAGGTAAGGGTCGAACGCCATATATTATTACGTGGTCCCGCCTTAATTCCATTAAGCGAAGGGAATGTTTTTATTATCAGGATTGTATAACGGATATTTCGACAACAAAATACCTTTAAAACATTTTTTTACTGAAAAAAATACGATAACTTGTTTAAAATTTACAATACACAAACTGTTTAAGCCGAAATTAAGGTTTTATTTCATACCCCAGCCAATCCCGTTTACGCTTCTTTGAAAATGATTTGGATGGGGTATGAAAGTTAATACTCAGACCACGCAATGTTCCCCATACCTGTAAGACAAGATTTTTGAGAGTCTATGACATGTTTATTAATTAATATGAGATATACAATACACTTTACTATATGGAGTAATATCCAAAAACAATAATGCTAATTCCTGTATATCTTAAATATTCATCTCTCTAACATAATGCAGATATTGTTCAGATAAGGGGAAATGGCCTCCTTTAGAGAAATATGTTGTATTACTTATAAGGTCTGATGCCAGGTTTAAATAGCAATACAATTAATACAAATAAATGTGTGGCCTAGGTTATTAAATATACGTTTCAGAAGCAACATCCCACTTGTGATATAGAGGTCTAGACCCTTGCATAAACATACCCACAACTGTGCATTCGCACATGTTTATAGAATGTAACACTGAGAGATATTTCGAACATTGAAAAAAAATCTAACTCTCGAAAATCATTACCAGTGGATCAACACCATTCTGTGTCATTGAACTAGATCCATAATGCGACCGAATTTAACCACATCCAGAATCCGAACTTTGATGAATTCGAAATTACTAAGTAGTTCATGTTTAATACTGCTCGAGTAAACATATTGATCCTAAAAGTATGTGCTATGGTACTGTGCGGTATGGTAAAGAGCTGTGTTAAATTTAAATGATTTGACATATGATTAGACGAGAATGAGATATCATTTGCCATTTTGCTTTAACAGAATCGATATAACGTGACAAGTTTTACTGTTGGTAGTCGTCGAGAATCACATGAATTTAGTCATATCCTCAAAATCGCTGTCAATTTGTTATAGTAAATGGAAATACGTCAGAACATAAACCCATATTAAATGGCGTCGTTCCACAGCGGTCCATATGGGGTCCATACTTGCAAACTGTATCTTTATAATATTGTTAATTTTTTTCCGTACCAATTTGTTCAGTGATTCTGTTACATGTTCGGCCTATACGCAGATGAGTATAATATCATGTATGTATCATGCACGTATACTTAATAAAACGTTTTTATCTAAATACTGAATATTGTGTTATTGTAAATGGGCACATGTCAGAAAGGTGGTTCTATTTACAGAGAGGCTGTAGTCCTGAGTACAATCTTTGTTGGGAAAATGTTATTTTTACTGTTTTAGATGTGAAATTTACAACAAACTTTTAAACTCATTGGTATGACTTACAGGGGTATTTGCTTAACACAGGCCTAGATGGATTAGAGTCGAACCCCAAATAAATGTCTTTATAAAGATTATAATACTACTATATGCTGACGATACCATTATCCTGGGTGATAACCCCGAAAGTTTCCAATTAGGTCTAAATAAATTCCACGAGTATTGTGTATCATGGAAATTAAAGTCAACTACAGCAAAACTAAACTAATTGCCTTTGGTGCCAGAAACATAAACCATTTCTCATTTAACAGAGGACTGGAAAAATCGAAATAACAAACAAATACAAATACCTAAGTAGGTATAAAAATCGAATATAAAATGTATCTTTCACAGAATACAGTCAACCAAAAGCACACATTAAAACAAACAAACATTACAATTTAATAACTTAAGCAAGACATGTGACATCCCAAATACAAACGGGTTGCCAATAGGGCTACCGCCTTGGAATCCCTAACCCCTATGTAATATCCTACGTTAATTTTGTATTTGCTCCTTACTATTTACATTTAGTTTTATAGAACCTGCACTACAGAGTGGAACCCAATCTATATAACACCATACTCGTCATGCATGGATATGTATCGTACCAGCGGGAAGAATATGTTTGTGTACTGCAACTGAAGTGTTGTTTATGTACTTTATTATTTTATTATTTAAGAAAATAGTTTTAAAGATAAATTGTGTTCATACATGATCGTATCAACCCCAGTTAAAATGGGGTTAAAAATGGGGTTAAAATGACTACCGTTACTAAAAATAGCCAAAACCTTTAACAATCCTGGAACCTCACCATAGATTAAGTTTTTGTCTCTACGAGGGTAAAACATAGTCCAAATATGCATATAGATATTGCGCATGTTTAACATGTGTTTTATTTAGGGAAAATATGTTAGCATCACTTTGTCTGAAACTGCTAAACCAATTTTGCTGAACTTTTATAAATATGCTTCTGTAATCAGGAATACCTTACAGGATAAAACAATAGGTAAACCCGACTTTTAAAATGGCGACTGAAACTAAAAGTATAAAAGAGACGTTAAGCATTATTCTTTCCAATAACCGGACTTTATTTCATATTTTATATCCATATTTCGACCATTCGTTTTAAAATTGATTGCTAAGTACTAAACTATCAAGTTGTTTGTTTTGTCTTCCAGGGTTCAAAAATTATCACACCAAGGAGGTCTAAAATCTATTTTATATTTGTATGTCTATGGAAATTTCACATTGTTTTACATAGACTTTTATAAGGAAAATATTTTAATTGTCTAACATAAACCATGCATTTATGAACAATGTGCTGTTATGAAAAGTTTTGGAAATTAAATTATCCTGTTAACGGTGTTTTAAATATTTAAAGAGACGCCTATAGTCCTCTACAAAGTGTGTTAAAGTGGTGACACAGTGGTCACATGTGATCCAACGCCTGGGGTCACACGTTTTACACAGCAGACGTATATAGAAAACAACATGGAAATCCTCCTTTTTTGAAACCACTAGGACTCTCATATATTTCATGCAGCATAAATCTCTACCAAAATCTATCATTAAATTCGGCCCCCTGTGTTCCCGTTGTCATTTCAACGAAATTAATAAACGTGAGAAAGTACGCGAATACAATCTCGAGTGGGAGTTGATTTTGGCCTATCCTGCCTATCTCTATTTTGTATGTTTACGTATAATGTATAGGCATAGTATCTATGTATTATTTTCTATTTATTTTTCTATATATACACTTATATATATACACTTATTCATAAATGTGTCTACTGAACGTATTGATCGCATGTGGCTTTTCGGTACGAAACAACAATTATGAGTTGATATATAAAGAAATATTTTATCAGAGACGTAATATTATATGATAAAATCTGATTTGATTAATGGATTTTTTAATTCCTATTTTGATAATTTCTCGTAAGCACATATTTTCTCAGTTTATATTGATATGTAAGTTCTTATGTGCAGACATAAACTAACACTGTTTAAATGAAATCATGCCGTGTTTATAGACAAATTGTTGGTATCCCTATGGGTACGAACTGTACACATCTTGTCGCAGATTTGTTTTTATATTGCTATGAAAGAGATTTCATGTTGAGTCTTTCACCAGATACCCAGGCAGATGTTATTGAATCCTTTAATGACACCTCCTGATATCTGGATGACATATTGAACATTGACAACCCTTTCTTTTCTACTATGGTTAATAATATATACCCTAAAGAACTTCAACTTAACAAAGCTAATATTTCCGATACTAACGCTTCTTTTCTCGATTTACATCTCTCCATTGAAAATGGTGAAATAATTAGAAAATTATATGACAAGAAAGATGATTTTAATTTTGATATTGTTAATTACCCCCATTTAGATGGCGATGTTTCCCCGAACAACTTCTTATGGGGTCTATGTGTCTCATCTTATTCGTTTTTCTAGAGCTTGTACTCGAGTTGAGGACTTTAATATTCGTAATAGTTGTATAACTAAAAAGCTACTCCATCAGGGCTACCGTTACCATAAACTTCGTAAAAACTTTACAAAATAGTATTACCGTAACCCTGATCTTCTTTCCAAATATAAAAGTAATTTAAGAACTCTTCTGCGACAAGGACTATCACAACCTGATGTCTATGGTGACGTGATTTACAAACATCCTAAGATCCTTGGTCATGATCACTTTTATACTATCTTTGTTAAATTTGTTAAAAGGTTTATCAAAAGAGGTTATGACACGATCATTTTGAAACGCACTGCATGCTTGATGGTGGACTTATTTACAGTTCGCCACTATGCTTCGCTCTTTAATTGTGCGATGACCGGACAGGCTGTGGACCCTATGATGACGTCTACCTAAAGCCTAAAAGGACGGTGACGTTTGATGTTTGTCTGCAAATTTGTCTTGTCGTGACCTCAATGGTTTGTTCTCTTGTTGCTCTGGCTTCTGCTAAGTCATTGAGTACATTCTTTGTGGCTTTCTAGGCTATTGTGTTTTTTTATTTATATATGCTCGAGCATCTTTGTGTTTTACTTATATTGCCTATTAATGCTGCCTTGTTGGTAAGAGAATAGTTCATGGCGGGGATTTCTTTATTTACACGGTCCCGTTTTATTGGGATGAGAGTAGGGTAAGTGTGAGGTTTGGTGCACCCTAGAACCTGCTTTGCCACTGACCGTTCCAAAGTGGTAGCCCTATTGTCAACCCTTTTGTGTTTGTGATGCCTTTTTTTGGCCTATAATTCATCTTTAATGTTGTTCCTTTTTCCTGTGTGTATTTGTGGTTGACTGTCGCTACTTTTCCTGTTCGATTTTTATATCTATATTTACAGTGCCATTCATGGTCGTCGTTTTTGCGCGTTTTTGGGTTTACTCTGTTCTATGAAAGCTGCATTTCCTGTTCGACTTTTATACTTATTTTTAAACTTACATGTTCATGTCACTATATTAACTATACACATAGCACAGACGGTACATGTATATACATATTTTTTTGAGAAACTGTGAACTCGGTTGAACTTTTTTATTTTATTTAAATAATGATGACTATGGATATATATTTCACCACAACAGCATCAACAGCTACTGCTAGAGCGTCCGACTCGCATCATTACGTGTCCGAGTATTAACTTTCATACCCCATACAACGGGGTTGGCTGGGGTATGAAATAAAAACCTTTATTTCGGCTTAAAACTCTACATATTGTAAAATTAAAATATTTGGTAGGTAATTTTAAACAGGTTATCACATTTGTTCAGTAAAAATTGTTTTTAAACGTTTTATCATGTTTATTGTCGAAATATCCGTTAAAAAACCCTGCTAATATAAGCTTGTCTATCACTTAATGGAATTAAGGCGGGACCACGTAATGTGGCGGAGTCGATGGTTAAATCCCGGGTAATGGTTAAGAAGCTCCTTTGCTTGGCGTTCAGCATATAAAGCGTAGGTCCGGTCGGTCCGGTGTCAATGTGACTGTGAGGGGAATTAAGATATGTGTCTATGGCGTGGTATTCCAGTGTGTCAGCGCAATACAGTTGAGCATCGAGCTGACATCGTCTGATTATATCTGAAATAGTCTATGTATTACTTAACCTCCATACTTATAACAACCTTTAATGATATCAGAACGAGAATACGCGCTATTACCCGAATGGTTGATTTTAATATGAACTGATGTATTACAGTGGCAGGGGCAGATTAATTGTTAGAGATAATTAATTCCTTAATGAGAATAGGTACCGTTACATTGTTTTATATTGATTTTATCTTACAGGAGTAAATCCAGCTGCCGTTATTTCCGTTTTGTACAAACATCAAAAGCATTTTTTTTGTTTTATTTTAGACGTTGATTTTCTATTTCGTTTCAAGATTTCAGGGAAAAAAGGAAAGGAAACTTTTGATTTTGTGTAAAATAAACGATTGTATTTGCAATCTGTTGAAATAATTTTATTTAAAAACCTTTTCGAAAATTGATATGTTGGTTTAATGTTAATGTATAGGAAGATGAGCTGTTGAACCCGTAAACATATATTATCTTAAACAGAAGGCATAATTACATGGCGAATGAAAACTTTCACATGTCATAATATCCGCTGAAGCAAGAATTATTACCCATCTGCACGAATCCAAATAGTCCATAATATACTCCTCAAAATAATTTAAGAACAACAAAATAGAACAGTAATAATTAAATAATCTTTAATACTATGGATTTCATATTCACATAAAAAAGTTAATACATGTGTGTCACGTAACGACTGCAAAAGAATACAAATAAACTTAAATATTTGCGAAAAGACAATAAATCGTACAATAACAGCACTTTAAAGGAACACGCGGCAATCTTGAAGTTTTTATCAAACATTAAAATTATCTTCACGATGTATTAATTCAGTGACATTTTGACTTTAAACCTGCTTGCATATCATTCAATAAAATTTTGAGTTTTCAATTTTCATCGTTATTTTATCAAATACTGAAATATATTATTGGTGCAATATAATCAAAAGTCAATAATATACAAAAACAAATTGCTTTATACTATTCTCATAATTAACATTAATGATTGAAATAATGCATGTTATGTAGAAAAACTAACGGGACAGCGCAAGTTTTTAAAAATCAAGATTGCCGTGTGTCCCTTTAAAAAATTGATACAAATCAAAACATGGTCTTTAAATTATTTTGACGAGTCTCAATACAATGTCTCTAATAACATTGTACATGCAGTCATCACAAATAATACTTTAAATAATAATGTGAATTAAAAGCAAGAACCTTTACTTTTTATAATTGAATAGCACAAAACATAATACTGAAAAATGTAAAATACGTACCTCCAAAAACATTTCCGAATGGTTTCCGTACAGAAGGGCTAAAATACATAGAACTTATTTTCCAGATAAAAAAACGCAAACAAATCTGATCTTCCTTTGTAATAAAAGATAACAATTTGCCTGCGGGTTATTCGCTAGGCTTCTATATAATCCAAGATCGTTAATTCCGTCAAACTTCTCACATCACTCTCTGCTCAGTTACTGAGGTGAGAATCAATTATTGGAAACTATTCTGTAAATTATCCAACTAAATTTCAGGTCGTAACGTTGCTAAACAGACCTAATAACAACTAGATTGGACACTACGAAAATTATCTATATTTCACGTGGCACAGTGCAAATAAATCACAAAATATTTCCCAACTTTAAACACACACATCATGAAGAGTTTTATAGATACAAGTTTCATTCATGCCAAATACCATCACAATTCTTTTTTTCCCAATACTATTATTTTGTTTTCTCTTACATTTAGAGCAAAAAAAGGAGTTTGACGGAAACTTTGACCATGTCAAAACCTTGATTTTTGAGAGAAAGGCAAACAATTATGATATATTTAATTTTAACCATCTTTTTATACAATTTCTTATGTTGAAAGTAAACATAAAGTATTATAATACCATTTTGCTATTCACTATGAATCTTTTGAATGTATTCTCATCAAAATCAGTGAATGATTGAGTGAGAAGAAAAGTTAAGGTGCCACGTGATATTTTGGTTGCTTCATTGGTTAAGGTAGGAAGTTTCCTATCTGTTTATTAATATGTCTGTGCGTTGCTCCATCGAATTTGTCGATATATTATATAAGGTCGATTTCGATTTCCGATTGTTATACGATAATATGTTCGCTCTCTCTCTCGGGAAAGTTGGCTTATAACCCGGCTACAAGAATACATATGGTAGTGTTGACTTAGGGTCAATTTAGAAAAACGTCTCGTGTACTTTGTAAACTCACACTTACTGCAAGTATAATACATTATGGGCAATTACTTGCCACGTTAGTTCAGACAATTCCCTTCAATATTGAACAATGCACTGCATATAAAGTCCAAAGTACTCTTATATGGCTTTAGAATATGTCTATGGTTAACATACTGTGAATCATGCAGCCGACAATAAGCTTGCATTACAACTTCAATTCCTAGGGAACCCGTCTAAAAAACATGAATGGTATAAACACATATTTTTCAACGTTCAAAGCTTGCCGTTTTATTGCCTCAAATGACGTTTTCGTAGAGCAGTCTACTAAAGTGTAGAATGCGGCAATATTTCCGGGATCTTCACGTCCGGGATTTTTTACGGAGCATAATGAAACCGCAAGTATTGGAATGGAATAAGTGCAAATCTGTGTTTTAATGGAATAATACCTTTGTATGGACTAATACCCATTTATTCTCGTAAATACCGCCGTGTTATACACTAATCAATGGGTTTATTCGCTGCCTATATGGTTTTCATAATTGCACATGTAATAGTAAGGTAGCAATGAACAGTTTCTTTGAGTTTTTCACTTTGATAACGCAAACTTATAGCAGTAAGACGTTTATCTCTTTTGTAATGCACACGCTAATGCACAAGCATCCCTTACATGTGAACACCTATATTTGTTTAAACATATTTATTTTACATCGATTGCGAAACAAGTTATTGCAACTTAGATTAATCACTCTCGATGGCTTCCTGGGTAGAACCAGCACTAAGCAATGTGGATTAATTATCTTGCTCAAGTATAAATAACGTGGTCGCGACGAAGGATCGAACCCACGACCTCTCGATCAGGAGTTCGGCGCTCTACCACTGGACCACGCACTCCACATCTATATTTCTGCGCTGATGTGTACTTCTAGCATGTCATGCTCCAAAGTTGAATTGTCATCAGTATGTAAGGCAAATCAAGGTATTTGAACAGAGAGAAGCGAGGTCGCCCACCTTGATTCAAAATGTTTGGTAGGAACAACTGATGGTAAACTGAATGTGTCTGGTAGGAAAGAAAACGGTCGTGGCGTGTTTACGTCAACATTATTTTATTCAATATTGTTTTAACACCCGTGACTTGATATGTTATTATGTTAAACTTCGTTTCCAGTCCCTACCCAGATATATGCTATTTCCTCTCGGCAGCTATTTTACTCTTGCGTAAAACTTTGCTTGTTACTATTGTATATAATTTTAAAAAATGGCATCGGGAGACAGTCATGGCGTTCTATATTAATACAGGGTTGTAATGTGGTACTTTTAGACTTAGTTTGATACAAAAGATCTCAACAAGGCTATTAAGTTTAATATTGTGTTGACTAAACTCGTTGGATAAGAAACATGATGATGCTCGGCAACTAGTTTAATACATTCAATATTGAACATGCACTCATGTAATATCCTCTATCATATTCCAACCCATGCGAGTGATTGAAACAAAAAAAACACGATTGCAATCGAGTGACAGATATCCCTATAATTAAACCCAGCAGTTAAATAAAATATTTATTTTATTTTAAATCAGTTTATATATAATTTTAACCTAATGTTCGTGGAATTTTTAAACTCACACTTACTGCATGTATAATACAGTATGGGTAATTACTTGCCACGTTAGTTCAGAAAATCACTTCAAAAGTTCAAATCGTCTCCTAATGTATATAATGTAGTGTACCATGTCTGTTTGATAACTAGTAAAAGTCCTAATAATGATGAAGAGTATCGTGACTTGTTTGGATAGCTAAAATAGGTCCTAATAAGTGTGTAGTGTATCGTGTCCTGTTTGATAACTAGTAAAAGTCCTAATAATGATGAAGTGTATCATGTCTTGTTCTGATATCTAAATTAGGTCCTAATAATTGTGTAGTTGCGTGTCTTGTTTGATAACTAGTAAAAGTCCTAATAATGATGAAGTGTATCGTGTCTTGTTTTGATAGCTAAATTATGTCCTAATAATTGTGTAGTGTATCGTGACAAGGACTATCACAACCTGACTTCTATGGTGATGTGATTTATAAACTTCGTAAGATTCTTGGTCATGATCACTTTCATACTATCTTTGTTAAACTTGTTAAAAAGGTTATCAAAAGAGGTTATGACCCTATCATTTTGCGGACAAATGGACTTGAAACATAGGCATTCTCCTTGGACTTTGCTTATATTAAAGGTTGGGCAATTCCACCACATGCTGCTACAAGTTACTTGCAGATAATTTTATTATTACAGTGCAACGAGAAAAAATGAACTTTTCGTTACATTTTCAAGTTCATATTGAAAAACTCACAAAATCATATCGACATTTTAAGCTTTCATCTTTAAACACTCTCCTAGAAACCTACCAGATGAGACCAAGCACATATATGTTATTCGCTCTCAATGTCGTTTGATTTGTCCCCTACCGCGTATTAAATATAAATTCGTGGCGTTCGGCAATATATTCGTGATTTTTTTACGGGGAAGAAGAACATTACAGATGGCAAGGGGATTAAGTTTAACGAAACTAATTAAGAGAAAATATCTGGGCATTGTAAAGTTACGTCAATAACAATTTGAACTGTTGTTTAAAGTCACATATTTTGCGTAAAGAAGTACCTATTTTGAGATATCTGTATATAGGTACCAAAAATTGATTATAAGATATCCATATTATTCAGTTTCATTTAGAACAGCCATATTAATCAATATTTAAATAAATAATCTGTTATTTTATAAGTGATATCCACAATGTATGTTTAGTTATCAGTAGTGGTAACATAATAAAACCATAGTTTGAAGAGTTCCTAGCTAGGGACGGCATAGATGTTGCCCCTTTCCGACTGACGAAAAAGTAGGTCAAAGTAACCAAAGAATGTGTGATTAAGGAACGCCATCTTTACCTATACAAGCATATACGTTTATCACCACTAATTACATGTAAACCTCCGAGGTGTAGCCGAATGTAGTTCCCATAATAAAAAGTAATCCCTCATATTTTGATGGAAATGGGCATTATAAGTAGGGGAAAACTGCCGATTTCTATTTGATTTTTTAGTTGTATGTACAAGAAGCTTATTAATCAGGTTTTATTGGATCACTGATGAACATTTTCGAAATTTCGACCCTATGCTTACAGTTTGTGAAAACAGTCAATCAATAAAAAGAGCTGTATCCTTGACCTGTTTAGTAAACAAAAAAGAACTTTCTTACATGTCTTGAGACCACACATTTTCTGGTGATTTTTCAAGTGGAAACTTATTTTTCTATATGAATATAACACTACTGCATTATCCATACTTGAGTTCAATTTGCAGCAAATCATTAATATGTGACACTTTAACATTGGTGTCTATGGAGAAAATAATTAGTTGTTTCATACCATAGAGGATCTTATTATTAACCGCAGCAGTAGCATAGTGATAGAGCATCCGCCTTGAAAGCGAGAGACTGTGGTTCGATAGCTGGTCTGGTGATACGAACTACATCAGAAACAAATGGTATATGTGTAGTAGCTTCTTTGCTTGACGTTTAACATATATATATATGACTGATCGGCCTGGTTTCAATATAATGTGACTGACTGCGGTATCATGGCATTTGTCTACGGTGTCCTATACAGATGATTTGGCCCACTTTGCAGGTCGGGTAATATTGACACTACTGCGTGTGATTGTAAGCCATGCCATTTCGTAGCATGCAGCCACATTTTAGAACTGCTATTGACTCTCGTGAAAACCTAGAGTTCGTAAAAGTCAATGGATGTTTGCGGTATTCTAGGCTTTTGTTTTTATATATTTATATATGCATGATCATCTATGTGTTTTACTTGCATTGCATAGTAGTGCTGTATTGTTTGTCAATGATATAGCCTGGTTATACTGTCCCGTTTAAATTAGATGACAATATGGTAAGGATGAGGTTTGGTGATCCACAATTACAGGTTTAAATCCCCAGCGGCCTGTTGTCAAAACTTTTATAGGTGTCGCATATTTTTTTCCTATTTTTTCTTGTAATTGTTGATTGTTTTAAGGTGCGTGGATGGATGAACTGCGTTCAGTGAATTACAAAATTCCTGTTGAATTGTATATTTACTTGTTTTTTGCAAATGGATACAGCCACACACTATGAAGACGTTGAGTCCAAACGGATTGCGATAATTCAAATATGTGTATCCGCGAGTGTGCAAGTAGTCATTTACGTAAATGTGGGCGTTTTATGACTATTACGTATTTCTGTGCAAGTGTAGATGGAGTCGTCAAGCGTATGTGCTCTTGAAATTAAGTTTCCATGCAGTGGAAGGAAGGTATCATAAATCATAAAACATCCGTTTAGCTTTGAAACACTTTTGTAGTTATTTAGATAAAATGGAAATTTGATTCTAAAGTCCGACCATAGCTATATGTTTAAGAGACAAATTAAACTACTCGATATTGACTGATGCGATTTTGTTATATGGAAGAAGAACGAAAAGGTTTGGCATGACAATACGTAAAGATGAAATATTTTCTACACTCGTTCATTGTGGCAGAATTGTTCACAAAGGTGGAAAATACTCCTGTAAATATGAGTTGTAGAATTAGGGCTAGTAAATTGGATATACAGATGTACTGATTCCATTCCACGTATATGTGTGAGGTAGTGAATCATGTAAGAAGGACGGTAACGAGTTATAGAAACAGAATAACATGTAAAGACTCCTACTAAATACTGCCTCTTCGTTTATTACATTCAAAGTGTCTTGATTACATAAAACATTATACTTAGCACTATATATAATGCCATAATGTTATTATATATCTACATGCACTGATCCTTTAGATATTGTATTGTGTGTGTCGGATATTGTCGCCGCTAATAATGGTTTGCTTACACTACAATGACAACGCGCCGTGCAGACTACAAATTGTATTATACATTTATTGAACAAGTACCAATGACAAATGTGTACGCATGGTGTACGAAGACGTCACTCTCTGGCATAAAATCAGCAATGCACTTATTATAATTGTTGCGTGACACGAATTATGAAATATTTGTCTGCTAGATAAAATTTGCTGAGAACGGCTTCTTGGATAAATCTGGGCGAAGTAAGCGCGGATTTTGTAGTTCGGCGTTCGACATTCAGCTAAACTATCCTATATGACCGGTGCATGAAACGATCATGCGAGCTATTGCCAGAGGCCGAATGTCGAGTGTGGCAGGGTCCAAATATAGAACTGTTTTATTGCATGATTTATTACAAGTGGTCACAGAGTCAACACTTCTGGCCGGCATCTAAATAAGAGATCATATAATAACTAAGGTGAGGGTCGAATTGTTAAAATTTACAATACTCAAAACTGTTTAAACCGAAATTAATTAAGATTTTATTTCATAACCCAGCCAACACGTTTTCGCTTCTTGGAGTAGGTGTTGGATGGGGTATGAAAGTTAATAATCAGACCACGCAATGTTCCCCATACCTGTAAGACAAAATTTGTGAGAGTCTTTGACATGTTTATTAATTAATATGAGATATACAATTGTATTTATATAAGGAGTAATATCCAAAAATGATAATGTTAATTCCTGTATATCTTTAATATTCATCTCTCTAACATAATGCAGATATTGTTCAGATAAGGGGAAATGGCCTCCTTTAGAGAAATATGTTGTATTAGTCATAAGGACTGATGCCAGGTTTAAACATCAATACAAGTAATACAAATAAATGTGTGGCCTAGGTAATTAAATATACGCTTCAGAAGCAACATCCCACTTGTGGTATAGAGGTCTTGACCCTTGCAAAACATATCCACAACTGTCCATTCGCACATGTTTATAGAATGTAACACTGACGGATATTTCGAACATTGAAACAAAATCTAACTCTCGAAAATCATTACCAGTGGATCAACATCATTCTGTGTTATTGAACTAGATCCATAATGCGACCGAATTTAACCACATCTAAAATCCGAACGTTGATGAATTCGAAATAATTAAGTAGTTCATGTTTAATCCTGCTCGAGTAAACATATTGATCCTAAAACTATATACTATGGTACTGTGCGGTATGGTAAAGAGCTGTGTTAATTTAAATGATCTGACATGTGATCAGACGAGAATGAGATATTATTTGCCATTTTGCTTTAACAGAATCGATATAACGTGACAAGTTTTACTGTTGGTAGTCGTCGACCAACACATAAATGTTACATGTTCGGCCTATATGCAGATGAGTATATATCATGTATGTATCATGTACGTATACTTAATAAATCTTTTTTTTATCTAAATATTGAATATTATGTTATTGTAAATGGGCACATGTCAGAAAGGTGATTCTATTTACAGAGAGGCTCTAGTCTGATGTTCATTCTCTGCGCCGAAATATAAGCAATATTACTAAGAAACAATCCAAATATAAAAGGTATGACTATTGATGAAAAATAATATTTAGTATCACAATATGATGATGACACAAATTTGACTCTAGATAGCTCCAGATAATCATTGTATAACTATATTAACATTACAACTTTATGCTAGAATCCCAGCCTTAATATCAATACAGGTAAAACGAAAGTGATATGTTTTGGATAAAGAATAAATAGTAACGTCAAACTATTTCCTGAGTACAATCTTTGTTGGGAAAATTTTATTTTTACTGTTTTAGGTGTGACATTTACAACAGACTTAAACTCATTGGTATGACTTACAGGTGTATTTACTTAACACAGGCCTAGATGGAATTAGAGTCGAACCCCAAATAAATGTCTTTTTAAAGATTATAATACTACTATATGCTGACGATACCATTATCCTAGGTGATAACCCCGAAAGTTTCCAATTAGGTAAATTAAATAATTCCACGAATATTGTGTATCATGGAAATTAAAAGTCAACTACAGCAAAACTAAACTAATTGTCTTTGGTGCCAGAAACATAAACCATTTCTCATTTAACAAAGGACTGGAAAAATCGAAATAACAAACAAATACAAATACCTAGGACTAATTTTTACTAGCTCGTGTAGCTTTCTAAACACAAGAAAACACTTGGCCGAACAAGCCAAGAAAGCGTAATTTCTACTTTATTAGAGAATCAATATCCTAGCCCTACCCTTAGACCTCCAACTTAAATTATTAGACCAAACAATTCTACCAATATTGACCTACAACTGCGAAATTTGGGAATACGAAAACTTAGATATAATAGAACGTGTACATACTGATTTTTTAAAAAGAATTACAAACAGTAAAAAAAGCACCACCCCTTCGTACATGCTATAGAATTAGGCAGACACCCAATCGCAGTCACTATACAAACGAGAATGATAAACTTTTGGAATAAATTGATCTTAGGTAAACTAACAAAACTTAGTTACTTACATGTATGTTATGAATCAATGGTTAACACATCTAATTACGAATAATGCAAGTGGCTAAAATACATTCAAAATATACTTAACAACACAGATAATTACGATATTTGGACAAATCGCCATTTATTGCATAGCAAATATCTCCATCGATCCATTAACAAAACTTTAATCGATCAATTTACACAATCGTGGAGGGCAGAATTATAACCTATTCAAAGACGACCTTTCATTTGCACCATATCTAAAGTTACCGAGAAACTCAAATTCCGAACAACTAACCATAGATTTTCTGTCGAAACTGGTAGGTTTGCGAACATCACGTACAACTTAAGGCGCTGTACTCTGTGTGATTCTGATATTGGCGACGAATTTCAGTATCTCTTAAAATGCCCTCTTTTCGACACTCTGCATAAAAAATACATTCCAAGGTATTTTTACCGTCACGCAAATGTTATAAAATATAAGGAGCTTCTAACTCATTCGTCAGCCAAAATACAAATCAATTTATGTGTCTTTGTCCGAATTCTATTACAAACGGTTAAACAATAAGTATATATATATATATTTACATGCTTCACATTTGAAGCTGCAATGTTATTCCATGCAACTGTTATCCCCTAACCTTTCCGACCATATCAAGTGGGGTTTGTGTGATCCTTTTTAATTCAAAATTAGTAATTGTATAATTTGTTGTATGCATAACAAGTCTCTCATGTTGTAACTCATGTTGCCTGAGATAGTACATAATAAAAGATTGTTCTGTTCTGTTCCGGTAAATATTATTTACGAGTCCAAAATTGAAGAAATAAAAAAAAAAGTTGCTGTTTGGTCTAAAAGGATACTCACTCATATTGGTAAAATTGTTGTTTTAAAATGTTTGACACTCTCGAAAATAAACGATAACCAAAAAAAAAAAAAAAAAAAAATCGGACAGGGAAAGCAGCACTCAATGACGACAGTCAACCACAAAACACAAAAACAAACACGCAAACAGACAAACGAGAAGGCAAAAGCAACAAAAAACGACATCACAAACACAAAACGGTTGACATTTGGGCTTCCGCCTTGGAACGGTCAGTGGCCAAAAAGGCCACTGGAGGGTTTAAACCCGGTTCTAGGGTGCACTAAACCTCACACTAACCCTGTTGTCATTCCAATTACACGGGACAGTGTAAATAAAGAAATCCCCGCCATGAAATATTCTCTAACCAACAAGGCAGCATTAAAAGGCAATATAAGTAAAACACCTAGATGCTCGTGTATATATAAATACAAAAAAAAAAGCATAGAAAGCCACAATGAAGGTACTCGATGACTTGGCAGAAGCAGCCTGTCCGGTCATCGTACAATTAAAGAGGAAAGCGTAGTGGCTAACTGTAAAAGGGTCCACCACCAAGCATGCAGTACGTTGCAAAATGATAGGGACATAACCTCTTTTGATAAACCTTTTAACAAGTTTAACAAAGATAGTTTGAAAGTGATCATGACCAAGAATCTTATGGTGTCTGTAAATCACATCACCATAAAAGTCAGGTTGTGATATTCCTGATCGCAGAAGAGTCCTTAAATTGCTTTTATATTTGGAAAGAAGATCAGAGTTACGACAATACAATTTTGCAAAGGTTTTTCTAAGTGGGGATAATTAACAATGTCAAAATTAAAATCATCTCTCTTGTCATAGATTTTGCTAATAATTTCACCATTTTCAATGGAGAGATCACAATCAAAAAAAAAAGAAACGTTATTATCACAAATATTAGCCTTGTTAACTTGAAGTAAAAACATAAAAATGAATCAGTTTGAAACCATGTTGAGTCAATACCTTGCTAGCTGTGGAACTGGGGTACAGAGATTTACTTCGTTGATTTTTCCAGTATCAAACTGTAGCAAATAAACTTAATGTTTTAATTCTGAGACATGCATGTTTAGCTCACCTTTCTAATCAGAAATAACATACCCTTTCTTATATCTTGGTATTTCTTAATCAACATCCTTTAAAAACTATCCTGAAACACTGTCCTTTGATAACAGATTTATTACTCAGGATGGGTTATTGTGTTTTTTTCTCTTTCCAAAAACAAAATATGAGAAAAAAATCAGTGAGCCTCGGAGTAGAGGCAGTGCATGGATTTCATAACATGAAACAATGTTTATTTTTGATACGATAACATTAAAATTATCTGTGTAAAATAAGTCTGTATGTAAATTACAATGTGGGCAGTACACTGCGGTTTGAAACAAAAAAATCTTTACATGATTTATTATTATTGTTTTTTTCTCCAAAGTTTATAGAGACTCACTGCAATCTTATATTACAGATGCAAATGAGGTCCGAATCACTGTGTTTGTATACAGTAAAACATTTAAATCCCAATTGTTTGCATGGTATATCATAAGATACGTTCAGACACCTTAACTATTTATCATTATCTGAAATCTTACTTCATAAAATGCATGTAAGTAACGTTAAATTGTGTTTAAAGTGTCGCATTATTTGTAGGGCGAACGCATTTACTATACTATTATACAGCCGCGTAACGTAGCGACGTCATGTAAACAAGAAAACGACGTCATGATTTCTCTTACAAATTACCGCCGTATATAAGGTAAATTGACAACATTAAAGTGAAACTATCACGTCGTAGGTGTGTTATGCGATAAACAGAATCTTACATTCGTGAATGTGTTTTATTGACTTTAATATGAAATATTTCAAATTCTAATTTATAAGGATATAATGTAGGATTTAAGATGGTAACATATCAAATTTTAAGCATTTTCTTTCTTCATATTTCTTTCGTCATTTGTGATCATTTTTTTTGTCAGCAAAATAGAGGGTATGTGTAGCTCTGAGTAGAATTTATCCTTTTGCTTTAAAATTAAGATTTTTGTTTTTCAATTGTGGAATAGATAATTGAGCCGAAACACGCGAAAACGACCCTTCAGACAAAATTTTGACATTTTATGTGTTTTTTATGTTTTTGAAAATTTCTTTAATTTATGTTGATATCTTAACTAAAAACGGTTTTATCTCAATTTGGAAATTAAAGAAGGTACACACCATTAATTTTGACGATGACGTCGGCATCTTGGACGACGTCGTTGATTAAATAACAACAACAAACATAACAATTTCTATAGCATCAACTATTTATATTAAGAAAACATATTCCCTATTATATAATATTTAGGTAAAACACGGAAGTGACGAGAAATTATTGATTACCGGCCGACGTCATAAATTGTTACTTTATGACGTTGTCGTCTGAACGTCCGAAGGGACGTTTTCGTGTATTGCGGCCCATATATAAAAGTAGATACTGAGCAAATTTTATATTCGATTTCTGTATCAGCAACATTGTGTGTACAGTATTTTACAGTGAAAATGTCAAGCTACATGTAACCCCAAAATATGTGTAATTTATAGAAATTGTAATACAAAATTCATTAGAGGCCTAGTGACCTGTATATATATTTTTACTGGTTTTGAAAGAAATGTCATAGGATCTTGTCATATACAAGTTTTAACAAAAGTTGAGCATTATAACATTCTTTTTTGTTATCTTGAAATATTTATTTTTTGTAAAAAAAGGGTGAGGTACGGTCCATATATGTTTGCTCTTTAAAGTAAAAAGTCGAATGAGGATGGTACGGACCATATATGTTTACTTTTTAAAGTAAAAAATCGAACGAGGATTACAATCGTTTGTGTATGTTTTGAAAGATATGTATTTATCACATAACGTCCCTTGTTAGCAGTGTCGAACACCCATTTAATATTCTATTGTATGACACACGTGTAATACAACCTGGAACGATTTTGATTGGTTGAGTTAAACCTGTAACACTGCGCAAGTTTATTAACTGAAACTATTTTATTTATTACAAATTCACCCAGATCTGAGTCATAAACTTATTATTTGTGACAGCTTATAAAAATAATGCACGTTATACGAAACATTGTTGTTGGTTTGTTAAAAAGTTGGCGTAAACTGTTATTTGGTAAAGAGGTAAAACACGAACTATTTTATACGCAACGTTATGTGTGAGACGCGACGTTACGACGTCACATATTTTATGACGTTTTGGCGCTAAAGTGTATCTGACGTCGTGGCGGTTCTATGTCCATCTGAATTAATTTTTACTAATTTGATTGCAATGTTATGTGATAAAAAGGATCTTAAACTCGTTCCCATTCCATATAAGATTTATGAAACTCGTTATGAATTATTTAAATTTTAACTCACCAAAAGGCTCGTTAAAATTAAAAAAATTATATGAAATAGGAACTCGTTTAAGATCCTCTATATATGTAATCGAACATTAAATTTATTTTTCAATAAATGTAATGTTATGGAAAAAAAAAAGTGAAAATGTTCAGTGACTCTGTTTTCCTCTTTTTAGTGAACTTTGAGTTAAAAATATATGTCATCTTCAAAGACGTCTAGTGGAAAAAAAAATGTGATGACCTACATGTTTTGATAATTTTGTATCTAAATGATACTAAAGAAGATTTAAGTATCAATTTAATACAAATCTCAGCACTACGTCCTTTCCCAGCCATCCTCCTTAAAATAGCAAACTGTATAATTGAGGATATTGATTGCACTCATCTTCCTTTTTACGTAAACAAAAGAGGACAGAGATTCACATGCACATGTTTGCAACATACAGCATTGCCTATTAACAGTGTTAACATTGATAACAGACAAAAAGAAAAGCCCAAGGTTTTATTGTTGCAGTTTTCGTTATTTTAAACTTTATTGTGTACGAAACTTTCAACAATTCTAATACACCAAATGCTAAAGTCTAGTTTGTAATTATCTCCAATAAGTATATGCGCATGACCTGGGAAAGATTTGTCGACATCGTACACTGATGTATTACATAGAAGTTCTCTAAGAACACGCTGGTAGTACTTTCGTTCGATGTTCCTAAAATATGCCAACTAAAATTATTTCGTCATCATAGTTTACTATCACCACAACCATCACCACAAATGCTTTTGCAAAATACATTTTTGAAATATGTAATGTTAATTTGTCGACATCGTACACTGATGTATTTCATAGAAGTTCTCTAAGAACACGCTGGAAGTACTTTCGTTCGATGTTCCTAAAATATGCCAACTAAAATTATTTCGGCATCATAGTTTACTATCACCACAACCATCACTACAAATGCTTTTGCAAAATACATTTTTGAAATATGTAATGTTAAGCTAGTGATGTACCGATTAATCTATTGTATAAACCCATCATCGGTTTGTTAGGCATCTGATTATGATCATCGGTTAAATGTAAAAGTGCACTTTATTAAATTAATATTCAAAATAGAAATACACATGATTATCTAGGAGACAACTCTTGTGAAAATGAGTATGATACACAAATAAACACATTTATATCAGTTGGAATAAGTTTGGAGAAAAAAATACAGACTTTTATGGAAGTGCTGCAAACTGGAGGCATTAGGATTTTTTGTTCTCGGTTTATACTAATCTAAATCAAAGACCAAGATTCATTCCAGAAGATTCCTTCAATTACTAATTCAATTAAACAATGGGGGCATGGCTGGGGTGCATCATTGATATAGGTGTAGATTTGATAAAACAAAACAACACAGACATATGTAAAAAAGCACAAAAATAACTTTCGGTTTATGATAATGATGGGGTGGTGGGATAGTTGTGGGGTGGGGGCGAAACATATTGATCAACTGATAAGACAAACCAACAAAGAGATATGTAAGTGGTGATGATGGGGTGGTGGGATGGTTACGGGATGGGGTGTGTGGGGTTAACATATGTGATAAAAACTTACCAGAACAACACAGAAATATGGGAAAAAAATGATAATAATAAAATAAAAAAATTGAGTTCCGAGTGTGTGTGAGTGTGTGTGTGTGTGTGCGTGTGTGTGTGGTGGAGGAGGGGTGGGGTGAGGTGTGTGTGTGTGTGGTGGGGGGGGCAGCAAATTAGCTATATGTGTAAGAATTGACCAAAACAACAGAAAAATATGTAAAAAAAAATTGAGTTTCGAGCGGGGGGGAGGGAGAGGCGAGAGTGTGGAGGAAGTGTTGGGGGGGGGGGGGGAGGGTGTGGGGCTGGAAGTGGGGCAACATATCTATGTAAGAATTGACCAAAACAACACAGAAATAATTTTAAAAAAAATTGAGTTTCGAGTGGGCGTGTGGGGGAGGCGGGTGGTTGGCGTGGGAGGTGGGTGGGGCGGGCAACATAGCTTTTGAATTGACCAAAAACAACAAAGATATATGTAAAAAAAATATATATATAATAATCGAGTTTCCAGTGGGGTTGAGGAGGGGCGGGGTGAGGATGTGCGGTGTGGAGGGGGTCAACATAGCTGTGTAAGGATTAACCAAAATAACACAGACATATAAAAAATAATAATCAAAAATCGAGTTTCGAGTGGGGGGGGGGGCAGAGGCAGGGGTGCGAAGGCTGGGAGGTGGGGGAGGGGAGCAACATAGCTCTGTGTAAGAATTGGCCAAAAGAACACAGAAATATGTAAAAAAATATATAAAAAAAGGGCGTGGCGGTAGAGTAGGGGGTGCAGGGAGGAGGAGGGAGCCCATGCCCCATTATGGGTAAAGTATGAATAAGATGCATAATGCTATAAGAAATCCCAAACCAAAATTATAGATATATATACAACAGCTTAATACATGCAAACCTAGATCTGCCTTTATTGCACATTATATGGGCCATCGCAATTTGGGTTTCATGGGAGCCCAAAATTTGCAGAAGACAAAATTATTTACGCAACCCTTTACAACACACTATAATGAAACCAATTCCACAATTTAGTTGAGCTAGAACAAGAAATGTAAGAGATACAGACCTGTAAACACAGCTTACACGCACAATTTGATGTGAAACAGACACAGAATGTGGGTTCCGTGGGAGCCTATGAGTTACAGGAACCAAAATTGCTTATGCAGTCCTTAAGATGATGCTATAAGGAAGGCCATGGCCAAATTTGGTTGTGCTAGGATAAGAAATGTAAGAGACATAGACTTGTTAACACAGCTTACACGCAAGCCGACGCCGGTGTGATTACATAAGCTCTCTTATTCTTCGAATAGTCGAGCTAAAATCAATTGAAGTTGTTCTATTTAGTCGTATTTATCGATTATTGGTAACTGGCGAGACAATTGGCCAGTATTGATTCATCCTCTCCAATTGCGGAAATTAACGAAGAGTACCGATGTCATTGATCGTACGTAGTCGGCCATTTCCGTCATTCTTCGGTGAACCCAAACCCTGGAGTGACGTTACAGAAGGGCAGCATTTTTTTATTATTATACCTCACATAAAACGCCCGTGCTAAATCCCCATAGACAACAATGTGTAATTTCTTACTATCTCACGCGAGGGTGATAGTACAGGGTGATAGTAAATCGCAGGGTGATAGTAAATAATTATCGCATGCGCAGCTTTGATGCGCGTTTGAGTGCGTACTGTTTCTGTGACGTCATCGGCTCAGTATGGTAAAATGCTATTTTTAATTCATCATAACTTCAAAAGTGCTTTACCGATTTTAATAAACCACCTCTCATTTTCTTAGTTACGTCATTTACAAGCCAACGATATAACTTTCATAGACATATTTTAAAAAAAGTTGTTTTTAAAGAAAGAAAGAAGAAAATATCCGGCAAAATGAAATCTGTGCTGAAAATGAATCTTATATTGGCACGAGCGGATTTCGGTATAATAAAATAAATATCACATTCATGAGAGGGTGATAGTAGGAATGTTAACCCTTCGGATGTTGATTATCACCCTCGGCTTCGCCTCGGGCGATAATCATATCCTCAGGATGAACATTCTTACTATCACCATCTCATGAATGTGATATTTATATAATGTTACCCTCCCAATCGCATCATCTCGGAATCAATGTATTTCTAATGATAAAATCCGACGTCACAGCAAGTTTGTTTGTTTGTTTGTTTGTATGGTGTTTAACGTCATTTTCAACACAAGTAAGGTTTTATATGACGGTCGATTTTTAGTGGTGGAGGCAGACCACCCACTTTTCCTGGGTAGAACCAGTACTGTACACATCTCGCCCTCCGTAAGAATCGACACTTCCTCACTTACAATTCGAGCTCCCAGTGGGATTTTCCTAAGGTTGACAATATCCAGTAGCCCTCACAGGGATGAAATATTTACGCTAAACATAAAGTTGGCTCCACCACTGCATACTGTTCATTCAGGAGTTTATAGTGCCGAACACCATAAATCTGTGTTGACCGTGTCAGGTTTAAAGCATTGCAAACTATTTTATTAATGTATCACATTCAAATTGGAATTATTTAATTGCATTCTTAGATGTTTACTTTTGGATCATTCTCCCTACTGACCGTTCTAAGTCGGTAAACCTGTCTTCACCATTCTTTGTGTTTTGTATTGTCTTTTTCATTGCATATTTAATATGATCTGGTGTGTGGTGCAAAGCGTATCTACGGTGCCAAAGTAAACATGGAAAACCCTCATATAGACCCACATTCTTTAGAATGGAATTTCATTGTTTGATCAATGACATAATGCATTACAGATGATGTCGGACGATACAATAATGATAAGATACACTAACTTGTATAGATTGCTCAGTGCGTGTGCAGTTCTCAAGCACTGTCCGCACATTCAAGAGATATTTAACCATCGAATCCGCCAGTGCGTGTGCAGTTCTCAAGCACTGTCCGCACTGATCAGAGATATTTAACCATCGAATCCGCCACATTACGTGGTCCCGCCTTAATTCCATTAAGTGATAGACAAGCTTATATTAGCAGGATTTTATAACGGATATTTCGACAATAAACATGATAAAAAGTTTAAAAACAATTTTTACTGAAAAAATGTGATAACCTGTTTAAAATTACCTACTAAATGTTTTAATTTTACAATATGCAAAGTTTTAAGCCAAAATGGAAATATCTCTTGAATAGTTAAACAATATCCAATCGATGCTGGGAAGATACCGTGTACGTTTACAATACTATCCCTGATGTTGTGTATACAAGTAGGTATAAAAATCGAACATAAAATGTACACAGTCAACCAAAAGCACACATTAAAACCAACAAGAATTACAATTTAATAAGCAAGACATGTGATATCCCAAATACAAACGGATTGCCAATAGGACTACCGCCTTGGAACCCCTAACCCCTATGTAATATCCTACGTTAATTTTATATTTACTCATTACTATTTACTTTTAATTGTATAGACCCTCTTTGTTGTTGAATGATCCTACTAACATTACGAGACTAAAACATTCACTACAGACTGGAACCCAATCTATATAACACCATACTCGTCATGCATGGATATGTATCGTACCAGCGGGAATAATATGTTTGTGTACTGCAACTGAAGTGTTGTTTTTGTACTTTATGATTTTATTATTTAAGAAAATAGTTTTAAAGATAAATTGTGTTCATACATGTTCGTATCAACCCCAGTTTACAACAACGGTGGCGTATTGGTAGAGGCTCCAGCTCGACGTATGACATTGTGGCACAACCATGTACACATTTTATTTCTTATCAAATATGGTTCATTGCGTTCGTCTGGACAACCATTCTTGTGAAATGTATACTTGCCCCACAGAAATACAGATGTCAACACACGCATGAGTTGTTCTGACAGAATTATATTCAGGAGAAAAGTAGAACGACACAACAATCGACCCCAGTCTGGATTTTTAGTATTATATTGGCTAGGCATGGTTCCATGCTAGAAGTTAGTTTTTCATCTGGTGGTAGCTCTTGTAAAATGAGCATTTTCCCTATTTATTCGAAGAAAGGCAAAATACCAGGCCTTTCACAACGACTCGACAGTGCAAACTCCGCTATTTGAGTTGCGTTCTACTGGCCAGCGCGCCCGTTGTCCGTCGATGTTGGCGTCGGTGTCGTCTTGGCATGAGCGTGAACGTTAGTAGCACGCTATCTAAAACCACGGCACCATTGCGTTCAAGTTGTATAGTGATGCTGCTGTATGTACCTACACTGAGGATAAATAAATAGGTCAAACGGACTTTTAAAATGACTACCGTTACTAAAAATAGCCAAAACCTTTAACAATCCTGGAACCTCACCATAGATTAAGTTTTTGTCTCTACGAGGGTAAAACATAGTCCAAATATGCATATAGAGATTGCGCATGTTTAACATGTGTTTTATTTAGGGAAAATATGTTAGCAGCACTTTGTCTGAAACTGCTAAACCAATTTTGCTGAACTTTTTAAATATGCTTCTGTAATCAGGAATACCTTACAGGATAAAACAATAGGTAAACCCGACTTTCAAAATGGCGACTGAAACTAAAAGTATAAAAGAAACGTTAAGCATTATTCTTTCCAATAACCGGACTTTATTTCATATTTTATATCCATATTTCGACCATTCGTTTTAAAATTGATTGCTCAGTACTAAACTATCAAGTTGTTTGTTTTGTTTTCCAGGGTTCAAAAATATCACACCAAGGAGGTCTAAAATCTATTTTATATTTGTATGTCTATGGAAATTTCACATTGTTTTACATAGACTTTTATAAGGAAAATATTTTAATTGTCTAACATAAACCATGCATTTATGAACAATGTGCTGTTATGAAAAGTTTTGGAAATTAAATTATCCTGTTAACGGTGTTTTAAATATTTAAGGAGACGCCTATAGTCCTCTACAAAGTGTGTTAAAGTGGTGACACAGTGGTCACATGTGACCCAACGCCTGGGGTCACACGTTTTACACAGCAGACGTATATAGAAAACAACATGGAAATCCTCCTTTTTTGAAACCACTAGGACTCTCATATATTCCATGCAGCATAAATCTCTACCAAAATCTATCATTAAATTTGGCCCCCTGTGTTCCCGTTGTCATTTCAACGAAATTAATTAACGTGAGAAAGTACGCGAATACAATCTCGAGTGGGAGTTGATTTTGGCCTATCCTGCCTATCTCTATTTGTATGTTTACGTATAATGTATAGGCATAGTATGAATGTATTATTTTCTATTTATTTTTCTATATATACACTTATATATATACACTTATTCATAAATGTGTCTACTGAACGTATAGATCGGATGTGGCTTTTCGGTACAAAACAACAATTATGAGTTGATATATAAAGAAATATTTTATCAGAGACGTAATATTATATGATAAAATCTGATTTGATTAATGGATTTTTTATTTCCTATTTTGATAATTTCTCGTTAGCACATATTTTCTCAGTTTATATTGATATGTAAGTTCTTATGAGCAAACATAAACTAACACTGTTTAACTGAAATCATGCCGTGTTTATAGACAAATTGTTGGTATCCCTATGGGTACGAACTGTGCACATCTTGTCGCAGATTTGTTTTTATATTGCTATGAAAGAGATTTCATGTTGAGTCTTTTACCAGATACCCAGGCAGATGTTATTGAATCCTTTAATGACACCTCCTGATATCTGGATGACATATTGAACATTGACAACCCTTTCTTTTCTACTATGGTTAATAATATATACCCTAAAGAACTTCAACTTAACAAAGCTAATATTTCCGATACTAACGCTTCTTTTCTCGATTTACATCTCTCCATTGAAAATGGTGAAATAATTAGAAAAATATATGACAAGAAAGATGATTTTAATTTTGATATTGTTAATTATCCCCATTTAGATGGCGATGTTTCCCCGAACAACTTCTTATGGGGTCTATGTATCTCAACTTATTCGTTTTTCTAGAGCTTGTACTCGAGTTGAGGACTTTAATATCCGTAATATTTGTATAACTAAAAAGCTACTCCATCACGGCTACCGTTACCATAAACTTCGTAAAAACTTTACAAAATATTATTACCGTAACCCTGATCTTCTTTCCAAATATAAAAGTAATTTAAGAAATCTTCTGCGACAAGGACTATCACAACCTGATGTCTATGGTGACGTGATTTACGAACATCTTAAGATCCTTGGTCATGATCACTTTCATACTATCTTTGTTAATTTTTTTAAAAGGTTTAACAAAAGAGGTTATGACACTATCATTTTGCAACGCACTGCATGCTTGATGGTGGACTTATTTACAGTTCGCCACTATGCTTCGCTCTTTAATTGTGTGATGACCGGACAGGCTGTGGACCCTATGATGACGTCTACCTAAAGCCTAAAAGTACGGTGACGTTTGATGTTTGTCTGCAATTTTGTCTTGTCGTGACCTCAATGGTTTGTTCTCTTGTTGCTCTGGCTTCTGCTAAGTCATTGAGTACATTCTTTGCGGCTTTCTAGGCTATTGTGTTTTTTTATTTATATATACTCGAGCATCTTTGTGTTTTACTTATATTGCCTATTAATGCTGCCTTGTTGGTAAGAGAATAGTTCATGGCGGGGATTTCTTTATTTACACGGTCCCGTTTTATTCGGATGAGAGTAGGGTAAGTGTGAGGTTTGGTGCACCCTAGAACCTGGTTTGCCACTGACCGTTCCAAAGTGGTAGCCCTATTGTCAACCCTTTTGTGTTTGTGATGCCTTTTTTGGCCTATTATTCATCTTTAATGTTGTTCCTTTTTCCTGTGTGTATTTGTGGTTGACTGTCGCTACTTTTCCTGTTCGATTTTTATATCTATATTTACAGTGCCATTCATGGTCGTCGTTTTTGCGCGTTTTTGGGTTTACTCTGTTCTATGAAAGCTGCATTTCCTGTTCGACTTTTATACTTATTTTTAAACTTACATGATCATGTGACTATATTAACTATACACAGAGCACAGACGGTACATGTATATACATATTTTTTTGAGAAACTGTGAACTCGGTTGAACTTTTTTATTTTATTTAAATAATGATGACTATGGATATATATTTCACCACAACAACATCAACAGCGGCGGTAACGAACTGCTAGAGCGTCCGACTCGCATCATTACGGGGTTGGCTGGGGTATGAAATAAAAACCTTAATTTCGGCTTAAAACTTTGCATATTGTAAAATTAAAACATTTAGTAGGTAATTTTAAATAGGTTATCACATTTTTTCAGTAAAAATTGTTTTTAAACGTTTTATCATGTTTATTGTCGAAATATCCGTTATAAAATCCTGCTAATATAAGCTTGTCTATCACTTAATGGAATTAAGGCGGGACCACGTAATGTGGCGGATTCGATGGTCAAATCCCGGGTAATGGTAAAGAAGCTCCTTTGCTTGGCGTTCAGCATATAAAGCGTAGGTCCGGTCGGTCCGGTGTCAATGTGACTGTGAGGGGAATTAAGATATGTGTCTATGGCGTGGTATTCCAGTGTGTCAGCGCAATACAGTTGAGCATCGAGCTGACATCGTCTGATTATGGCTGAAATAGTCTATGTATTACTTAACCTCCATACTTATAACAACCTTTAATGATATCAGAACGAGAATACGCGCTATTACCCGAATGGTTGATTTTAATATGAACTGATGTATTACAGTGGCAGGGGCAGATTAATTGTTAGAGATAATTAATTCCTTAATGAGAATAGGTACCGTTACATTGTTTTATATTGATTTTATCTTACAGGACTAAATCCAGCTGCCGCTATTTCCGTTTTGTATAAACATCAAAAGCATTTTTTTTGTTTTATTTTAGACGTTGATTTACTATTTCGTTTCAAGATTTCAGGGAAAAAAGGAAAGGAATTTTTTGATTTTGTGTAAAATAAACGATTGTATTTGCAATCTGTTGAAATAATTTTATTTAAAAACCTTTTCGAAAATTGATATGTTGGTTTAATGTTAATGTATAGGAAGATGAGCTGTTGAACCCGTAAACATATATTATCTTAAACAGAAGGCATAATTACATGGCGAATGAAAACTTTCACATGTCATAATATCCGCTGAAGCAAGAATTATTACCCATCTGCACGAATCCAAATAGTCCATAATATACTCCTCAAAATAATTTAAGAACAACAAAATAGAACAGTAATAATTAAATAATCTTTAATATTATGTATTTCATATTCACATCAAAAAGTTAATACATGTGTGTCACGTAACGACTGTAAAGAATACAAATAAACTTAAATATTTGCGAAAAGACAATAAATCGTACAATAACAGCACTTTAAAGGAACACGCGGCAATCTTGAAGTTTTTATCAAACATTAAAATTATCTTCACGATGTATTCATTCAGTGACATTTTGACTTTAAACCTGCTTGCATATCATTAAATAAAATTTTGAGTTTTCAATTTTCATCGTTATTTTATCAAATACTGAAATATATTATCGGTGCAATATTATCAAAAGTCAATAATATACAAAAACAAATTGCTTTATACTATTCTCATAATTAACATTAATGATTGAAATAATGCATGTTATGTAGAAAAACTAACGGGACAGCGCAAGTTTTTAAAAATCAAGATTGCCGTATGTCCCTTTAAAAAATTGATACAAATCAAAACATGGTCTTTAAATTATTTTGACGAGTCTCAATACAATGTCTCTAATATCAGTGTACATGCAGTTATCACAAATAATACTTTAAATAATAATGTGAATTAAAAGCAAGAACCTTTACTTTTTATAATTGAATAGCACAAAACATAATACTGAAAAAGGTAAAATACGTACCTCCAAAAACATTTCAGAATGGTTTCCGTACAGAAGGGCTAAAATACATAGAACTTATTTTCCAGATAAAAAAACGCAAACAAATCTGATCTTCCTTTGTAAAAAAAGATAACAATTTGCCTGCGGGTTATTCGCTAGGCTTCTATATAATCCAAGATCGTTAATTCCGTCAAACTTCTCACATCACTCTCTGCTCAGTTACTGAGGTGAGAATCAATTATTGGAAACTATTCTGTAAATTATCCAACTAAATTTCAAGTCGTAACGTTGCTCACAGACCTAATAACAACTAGATTGGACACTACGAAAATTATCTATATTTCACGTGGCACAGTGCAAAAAAAGTCACAAAATATTTCCCAACTTTAAACACACACATCATGAAGAGTTTTATAGATACAAGTTTCATTCATGCCAAATACCATCACAATTAATTTTTTTTCCAATACTATTATTTTGTTTTCTCTTACATTTAGAGCAAAAAAAGGAGTTTGAGGGAAACTTTGACCATGTCAAAACCTTGATTTTTAAGAGAAAGGCAAACAATTATGATATATTTAATTTTAACCATCTTTTTATACAATTTCTTATGTTGAAAATAAACATAAAGTATTATAATACCATTTTGCTATTCACTATGAATCTTTTGAATGTATTCTCATCAAAATCAGTGAATGATTAAGTGAGAAGATAGAAGGAAAAGTTAAGGTGCCACGTGATATTTTGGTTACTTCATTGGTTAAGGTAGGAAGTTTCCTATCTGTTTATTAATATGTCTGTGCGTTGCTCCATCGAATTTGTCGATATATTATATAAGGTCGATTTCGATTTCCGATTCTTATACGATAATATGTTCGCTCTCTCTCTCGGGAAAGTTGGCTTATAATCCCGGCTATAAGAATACATATGGTAGTGTTGACTTAGGGTCAATTTAGAAAAACGTCTTGTGTACTTTGTAAACTCACACTTACTGCATGTATAATACATTATGGGCAATTACTTGCCACGTTAGTTCAGACAATTCCCTTCAACATTGAACAATGCACTGCATATAAAGTCCAAAGTACCACGTATATTGTTATTCAGCTGCCGAAGGCAGCTGTCTCTTATATGGCTTTAGAATATGTCTATGCTTAACAAACTGTGAATCATGCAGCCGACAATAAGCTTGCATTACAACTTCAATTCCTAGGGAACCCGTCTAAAAAACTTGAATGGTATAAACACATGTTTTTCAATGTTCAAAGCTTGCCGTTTTATTGCCTCAAATGACGTTTTCGTAGAGCAGTCTACTAAAGTGTAGAATGCGGCAATATTTCCGGGATCTTCACTTCCGGGATTTTTTACGGAGCATAATGAAACCGTAAGAACCGCAAGTATTGGAATGGAATAAGTGCAAATCTGTATTTTAATGGAATAATACCTTTTTATGGAATAATACTCATTTATTCTCGTAAATACCGCCGTGTTATACACTAATCAATGGGTTTATTCGCTGCCTATATGGTTTTCATAATTGCACATGTAATAGTAAGGTAGCAATGAACAGTTTCTTTGAGTTTTTCACTTTGATAACGCAAACTTATAGCAGTAAGACGTTTATGTCTGTTGTAATGCACACGCTAATGCACAAGCATCCCTTACACGTGAACACCTATATTTGTTTAAACATATTTATTTTACATCGATTGCGAAACAAGTTATTGCAACTTAGATTAATCACTCTCGATGGCTTCCTGGGTAGAACCAGCACTAAGCAATGTGGATTAATTATCTTGCTCAAGTATAAATAACGTGGTCGCGACGAAGGACCACGCACTCCACATCTATATTTCTGCGCTGATGTGTACTTCTAGCAGGTCGTGCTCCAAAGTTGAATTGTAATTAGTATGGAAGGCAAATCAAGGTATTTGAACAAAGAGAAGCGAGGTCGCCCACCTTGATTCAAAATGTTTGGTAGGAACAACTGATGGTAAACTGAATGTGTCTGGTAAGAAAGAAAACGGTCGTGACGTGTTAACGTCAACATTATTTTTTTCAAATTGTTTTAACACCCGTGACTTAATATGTTATTATGTTAAACTTCGTTTCCAGTCCCTACCCAGATATATGCTATTTCCTCTCGGCAGCTATTTTACGCTTGCGTAAAACTTTGCTTGTTACTATTGTATATAATTTAAAAAAATGACATCGGGAGACAGTCATGGCGTTCTATATTAATACAGGGTTGTAATGTGGTACTTTTAGACTTAGTTTGATACAAAGGATCTCAACAAGTCTATTAAGTTTAATATTGTGTTGACTAAACTCGTTGGATAAGAAACATGATGATGCTCGGCAACTAGTTTAATACATTCAATATTGAAAATGCACTCATGTAATATCCTCTATCATATTCCATTCCATGCGAGTGATTGAAACAAAAAACACGATTGCAATCGAGTGACAGATTTCCCTATAATTAAACCCAGCAGTTAAATAAAATATTTATTTTATTTTAAATCAGTTTATATATAATTTTAACCTAATTTTCGTGGAATTTCTAAACTCACACTTACTGCATGTATAATACAATACTTGCCACGTTAGTTCAGAAAATCACTTCAAAAGTTCAAATCGTCTCCTAATGTTTATAATGTAGTGTATCATGTCTGTTTGTTAACTAGTAAAAGTCCTAATAATGATGAAGTGTATCATGTCTTGTTCTGATAGCTAAATTAGGTCCTAATAATTGTGTAGTTACGTGTCTTGTTTGATAACTAGTTAAAGTCCTAATAATGATGACGTGTATCGTGTCTTGTTTTGATAGCTAAATTATGTCCTAATAATTGTGTAGTGTATCGTGACAAGGACTATCACAACCTGACTTCTATGGTTATGTGATTTATAAACTTCGTAAGATTCTTGGTCATGATCACTTTCATACTATCTTTGTTAAACTTGTTAAAAAGGTTATCAAAAGAGGTTATGACCCTATCATTTTGCGGACAAATGAACTTGAAACATAGGCATTCTCCTTGGACTTTGCTTATATTAAAGGTTGGGCAATTCCACCACATGCTGCTACAAGTTACTTGCAGATAATTTTATTATTACAGTGCAACGAGAAAAAATGAACTTTTCGTTACAATTTCAAGTTCATATTGAAAAACTCACAAAATCATATCGACATTTTAAGCTTTCATCTTTAAACACTCTCCTAGAAACCTACCAGATGAGACCAAGCACATATATGTTATTCGCTCTCAATGTCGTTTGATTTGTCCCCTACCGCGTATTAAATATGAATTCGTGGCGTTCGGCAATATATTCGTGATTTTTTTACGGGGAAGAAGGACATTACAGATGGCAAGGGGATTAAGTTTAACGAAACCAATTAAGAGAAAATATCTGGACATTGTAAAGTTACGTCAATAACAATTTGAACTGTTGTTTAAAGTCACATCGGCACATTATTTTGCGTGAAGAAGTACCTATTTTGAGATATCTGTATATAGGTACCAAAAATTGATTATAAGATATCCATATTATTCAGTTTCATTTAGAACAGCCGTATTAATCAATATTTAAATAAATAATCTGTTATTTTATAAGTGATATCCACAATGTATGTTTAGTTATCAGTAGTGGTAACATAATAAAACCATAGTTTGAAGAGTTCATAGTAGGGACGGCATAGATGTTGCCCCTTTCCGACTGACGAAAAAGTAGGTCAAAGTAACCAAAGAATGTGTGATTAAGGAACGCCATCTTTACCTATACAAGCATATACGTTTATCACCACCAATTACATGTAAACCTCCGAGGTGTAGCCGAATGTAGTTCCTATAATAAAAAGTAATCCCTCATATTTTGATGGAAATGGGCATTATAAGTAGGGGAAAACTGCCGATTTCTATTTGATTTTATAGTTGTATGTATAAGAAGCTTATTAATCAGGTTTTATTGGATCACTGATGAACATTTTCGAAATTTCGACCCGATGCTTACAGTTTGTGAAAACAGTCAATTAATAAAAAGAGCTGTAACCTTGACCTGTTTAGTAAAAAAAAAAGAACTTGCTTACATGTCTTGAGACCACACATTTTCTGGTGATTTTTCAAGTGGAAAATTATTGTTCTATATGAACTTTACACTACTGCATTATCCATACTTGAGTTCAATTTGCAGCAAATCATTAATATGTGACACTTTAACATTGGTGTCTATGGAGAAAATAATTAGTTGTTTCATACCATAGAGGATCTTATTATTAACCGCAGCAGTAGCAGAGTGATAGAGCATCCGCCTTGAAAGCGAGAGACTGTGGTTCGATAGCTGGTCTGGTGATACGAACTACATCAGAAACAAATGGTATATGTGTAGTAGCTTCTTTGCTTGACGTTTAACATATATATATATGACTGGTCGGCCTGGTTTCAGTATACTGTGACTGACTGCGGTATCATGGCATTTGTCTACGGTGTCCTATACAGATGATTTGGCCCACTTTGCAGGCCGGGTAATATTGACACTACTGCGTGTGATTGTAAGCCATGCCATTTCGTAGCATGCAGCCACATTGTAGAACTGCTATTGACTCTCGTGAAAACCTAGAGTTCGTTAAAGTCAATGGCTGTTTGCGGTATTCTAGGCTTTTGTTTTTATATATTTATATATGCATGATCATCTATGTGTTTTACTTGCATTGCATAGTAGTGCTGTATTGTTTGTCAATGATATAGCCTGGTTATACTGTCCCGTTTAAATGAGATGACAATATGGTAAGGATGAGGTTTGGTGATCCACAATTCCAGGTTTAAATCCCCAGCGGCCTGTTGTTAAACCTTTTATAGGTGTCGCATATTTTGTTCCTATTTTTTCTTGTAATTGTTGATTGTTTTAAGGTGCGTGGATGGATGAACTGCGTTCAGTGAATTACAAAATTCCTGTTGAATTGTATATTTATTTTTTTTGCAAATGGATACAGCCACACACTATGAAGACGTTGAGTCCAAACGGATTGCGATAATTCAAATATGTGTATCCGCGAGTAGTCATTTACGTAAATGTGGGCGTTTTATGACTATTACGTATTTCCGTGCAAGTGTAGATGGAGTCGTCAAGCGTATGTGCTCTTGAAATTAAGTTTCCATGCAGTGGAAGGAAGGTATCATAAATCATAAAACATCCGTTTAGCTTTGAAACACTTCTGTAGTTATTTAGATAAAATGGAAATTTGATTCTAAAGTCTGACCATAGCTATAAGTTTAAGAGACAAATTAAACTACTCGATATTGACTGATGCGATTTTGTTATAATATGGAAGAAGAACGAAAAGGTTTGGCATGACAATACGTAAAGATGAAATATTTTCTACACTCGTTCATTGTGGCAGAATTGATCACAAACGTGGAAAATACTCCTGTAAATATGAGTTGTAGAATTAGGGCTAGTAAATTGGATATACAGATGTACTGATTCCATTCCACGTATATGTGTCAGGTAGTGAATCATGTAAGAAGGACGGTAACGAGTTATAGAAAAAGAATAACATGTAAAGACTCCTACTAAATACTGCCTCTTCGTTTATTACATTCAAAGTGTCTTGATTACATAAAACATTATACTTAGCAAGTACCAATGAAAAATGTGTACGCATGGTGTACGAAGACGTCACTCTCTGGCACTCTCTGGCATAAAATCAGCAATGCACTTATTATAATTGTTGCGTGACACGAATTATGAAATATTTGTCTGCTAGATAAAATTTGCTGAGAACGGCTTCTTGGATAAATCTGGGCGAAGTAAGCGCGGATTTTGTAGTTCGGCGTTCGACATTCAGCTAAACTATCATATATGACCGGGGCATGAAACGATCATGCGAGCTATTGCCAGAGGCCGAATGTCGAGTGTGGCAGGGTCCAAATATAGAACTGTTTTATTGCATGATTTATTACAAGTGGTCACAGAGTCAACACTTCTGGCCGGCATTTAAATAAGAGATCATATAATAACTAAGGTGAGGGTCGAATTGTTAAAATTTACAATACACAAAACTGTTTAAACCGAAATTAATTAAGATTTTATTTCATAACCCAGCCAACACGTTTTCGCTTCTTGGAGAAGGTGTTGGATGGGGTATGAAAGTTAATACTCAGACCACGCAATGTTCCCCATACCTGTAAGACAAAATTTGTGAGAGTCTTTGACATGTTTATTAATTAATATGAGATATACAATTGTATTTATATAAGGAGTAATATCCAAAAATGATAATGTTAATTCCTGTATATCTTTAATATTCATCTCTCTAACATAATGCAGATATTGTTTAGATAAGGGGAAATGGCCTCCTTTAGAGAAATATGTTGTATTAGTCATAAGGACTGATGCCAGGTTTAAACATCAATACAAGTAATACAAATAAATGTGTGGCCTAGGTAATTAAATATACGCTTCAGAAGCAACATCCCACTTGTGGTATAGAGGGCTTGACCCTTGCAAAACATATCCACAACTGTCCATTCGCACATGTTTATAGAATGTAACACTGACAGATATTTCGAACATTGAAACAAAATCTAACTCTCGAAAATCATTACCAGTGGATCAACATTATTCTGTGTTATTGAACTAGATCCATAATGCGACCGAATTTAACCACATCTAAAATCCGAACGTTGATGAATTCGAAACTACTAAGTAGTTCATGTTTAATCCTGCTCGAGTAAACATATTGATCCTAAAACTATGTACTATGGTACTGTGCGGTATGGTAAAGAGCTTTGTTAATTTAAATGATCTGACATGTGATCAGACGAGAATGAGATATTATTTGCCATTTTGCTTTAACAGAATCGATATAACGTGACAAGTTTTACTGTTGGTAGTCGTCGACCAACACATGAATTTAGTCATATCCTCAAAATCGCTGTCAATTTTTTATAGTAAATGGAAATGCGTCAGAACATAATCCCATTTACTGGCGTCGTTCCACAGCGGTCCATATGGGTCCATACCTGCAAACTGAATCTTTATAATATTGTTAATTTTTTTCCGTATCAATTTGTTCAGTGATTCTGTTACATGTTCGGCCTATATGCAGATGAGTTTATATCATGTATGTATCATGTACGTATACTTAATAAATCTTTTTTTTATCTAAATATTGAATATTATGTTATTGTAAATGGGCACATGTCAGAAAGGTGATTCTATTTACAGAGAGGCTCTAGTCTGATGTTCATTCTCTGCGCCGAAAAATAAGCAATATTACTAAGAAACAATCCAAATATAAAAGGTATGACTATTGATGAAAAATAATATTTAGTATCACAATATGATGATGACACAAATTTGACTCTAGATAGCTCCAGATAATCATTGTATAACAATATTAACATTACAACTTTATGCTAGAATCCCAGCCTTAATATCAATACAGGTAAAACGAAAGTGAGATGTTTTGGATAAAGAATAAATAGTAACGTCAAACTATTTCCTGAGTACAATCTTTGTTGGGAACATTTTATTTTTACTGTTTTTGGTGTGAAATTTACAACAGACTTAAACTCATTGGTATGACTTACAGGGGTATTTACTTAACACAGGCCTAGATGGAATTAGAGTCAAACCCCAAATAAATGTCTTTATAAAGATTATAATACTACTATATGCTGACGATACCATTATCCTGGGTGATAACCCCGAAAGTTTCCAATTAGGTCTAAATAATTCCACGAATATTGTGTATCATGGAAATTAAAAGTCAACTACAGCAAAACTAAACTAATTGTCTTTGGTGCCAGAAACATAAACCATTTCTCATTTAACATAGGACTGGAAAAATCGAAATAACAAACAAATACAAATACCTAGGACTAATTTTTACTAGCTCGTGTAGCTTTCTAAACACAAGAAAACACTTGGCCGAACAAGCCAAGAAAGCGTAATTTCTACTTTATTGGAGAATCAATATCCTAGCCCTACCCTTAGACCTCCAACTTAAATTATTAGACCAAACAATTCTACCAATATTAACCTACAACTGCGAAATTTGGGAATACGAAAACTTAGATATAATAGAACGTGTACATACTGATTTTTTAAAAAGAATTACAAACAGTAAAAAAAGCACCACCCCTTCTTACATGCTATAGAATTAGGCAGACACCCAATCGCAGTCACTATACAAACGAGAATGATAAACTTTTGGAATAAATTGATCTTAGGTAAACTAACAAAACTTAGTTACTTACATGTATGTTATTAATCAATGGTTAACACATCTAATTACGAATAATGCAAGTGGCTAAAATACATTCAAAATATACTTAACAACACAGAAAATTCCGATATTTGGACTAATCGCCATTTATTGCATAGCAAATATCTCCATCGATCCATTAACAAAACTTTAATCGATCAATTTACACAATCGTGGAGGGCAGAATTATAACCTATTCAAAGACGACCTTTCATTTGCACCATATCTAAAGTTACCGAGAAACTCAAATTCCGAACAACTAACCATAGATATTCTGTCGAAACTGGTAGGTTTGCGAACATCACGTACAACTTAAGGCGCTGTACTCTGTGTGATTCTGATATTGGCGACGAATTTCAGTATCTCTTAAAATGCCCTCATTTCGACACTCTGCATAAAAAATACAGGTATTTTTACCGTCACGCAAATGTTATAAAATATAAGGAGCTTTTAACTCATTCGTCAGCCAAAATACAAATCAATTTATGTGTCTTTGTCCGAATTCTATTACAAACGGTTAAACAATAAGTATATATATATATAATTACATGCTTCACATTTGAAGCTGCAATGTTATTCCATGCAACTGTTATCCCCTAACCTTTCCGACCATATCAAGTGGGGTTTGTGTGATCCTTTTTAATTCAAAATTAGTAATTGTATAATTTGTTGTATGCATTACAAGTCTCTCATGTTGTAACTCATGTTGCCTGAGATAGTACATAATAAAAGATTGTTCTGTTCTGTTCCGGTAAATATTAATTACGAGTCCAAAATTGAATAAAAAAAAAAGTTTCTGTTTGGTCTAAAAGGATACTCACTCCTATTGGTAAAATTGTTGTTTTAAAATGTTTGACACTCTCGAAAATAAACGATAACCAAAAAAAAAAAGAAATAAAAATCGGACAGGGAAAGCAGCACTCAATGACGACAGTCAACCACAAAACACAAAAACAAACACGCAAACAGACAAACGAGAAGGCAAAAGCAACAAAAAATGCAAACGACATCACAAACACAAAACGGTTGACATTTGGGCTTCCGCCTTGGAACGGTCAGTGGCCAAAAAGGCCACTGGAGGGTTTAAACCAGGTTCTAGGGTGCACTAAACCTCACACTTACCCTGTTGTCATCCCAATTACACGGGATAGTGTAAATAAAGAAATCACCGCCATGAAATATTCTCTAACCAACAAGGCAGCATTAAAAGGCAATATAAGTAAAACACCTAGATGCTCGTGTATATATAAATACAAAAAAAAAGCATAGAAAGCCACAATGAAGGTACTCGATGACTTGGCAGAAGCCAGAGCAACAAGAGAATAAACCATTGAGGGCACGACAAGACAAGACCGCGGACAAACATCAAACGCCACCGTCCTAATGGGCTTTAGGTAGGCGTCATCATAGGGTCCACAGCCTGTCCGGTCATCGTACAATTAAAGAGGAAAGCGTAGTGGCGAACTGTAAAAGGGTCCACCACCAAGCATGCAGTACGTTGCAAAATGATAGGGACATAACCTCTTTTGATAAACCTTTTAACAAGTTTAACAAAGATAGTTTGAAAGTGATCATGACCAAGAATCTTATGGTGTTCGTAAATCACATCACCATAAAAGTCAGGTTGTGATATTCCTGATCGCAGAAGAGTCCTTAAATTGCTTTTATATTTGGAAAGAAGATCAGAGTTACGGCAATACAATTTTGCAAAGGTTTTTCTAAGTGGGGATAATTAACAATGTCAAAATTAAAATCATCTCTCTTGTCATAGATTTTGCTAATAATTTCACCATTTTCAATGGAGAGATCACAATCAAAAAAAAAAGAAACGTTATTATCACAAATATAAGCCTTGTTAACTTGAAGTAAAAACATAAAAATGAATAAGTTTGAAACCATGTTGAGTCAATACCTTGCTAGCTGTGGAACTGGGGTACAGAGATTTACTTCGTTGATTTTTCCAGTATCAAACTGTAGCAAATAAACTTAATGTTTTAATTCTGAGACATGCATGTTTAGCTTACCTTTCTAATCAGAAATAACATACCCTTTCTTATATCTTGGTATTTCTTAATCAACATCCTTTAAAAACTATCCTGAAACACTGTCCTTTGATAACAGATTTATTACTCAGGATGGGTTATTGTGTTTTTTTCTCTTTCCAAAAACAAAATATGAGAAAAAAATCAGTGAGCCTCGGAGTAGAGGCAGTGCATGGATTTCATAACATGAAACAATGTTTATTTTTGATACGATAACATTAAAATTATCTGTGTAAAATAAGTCTGTATGTAAATTACAATGTGGGCAGTACACTGCGGTTTGAAACAAAAACATCTTTACATGATTTATTATTATTGTTTTTTACTCCAAAGTTTATAGAGACTCACTGCAATCTTATATTACAGATGCAAATGAGGTCCGAATCACTGTGTTTGTATACAGTAAAACATTTAAATCCCAATTGTTTGCATGGTATATCATAAGATCCGTTCAGACACCTTAACTATTTATCATTATCTGAAATCTTACTTCATAAAATGCATGTAAGTAACGTTAAATTGTGTTTAAAGTGTCGCATTATTTGTAGGGCGAACGCATTTACTATACTTTTATACAGCCGCGTAACGTAGCGACGTCATGTAAACAAGAAAACGACGTCATGATTTCTCTTACAAATTACCGCCGTATATAAGGTAAATTGACAACATTAAAGTGAAACTATCACGTCGTAGGTGTGTTATGCGATAAACAGAATCTTACATTCGTGAATGTGTATTATTGACTTTAATATGAAAAAGGCACAGCCTAAACGGGGATTTATCCAGCTTGAGTAATAAACTTAAGGATGTTGGCTTGGCAAGTTTTGACGTTTTCAAGTCTAAGAATTTTATTTTTTAAATCATAGTTTTATTTGACAACATTGTTTCATTTTTCAAATTCTAATTTATAAGGATATAATGTAGGATTTAAGATGGTAACATATCAAATTTTAAGCATTTTCTTTCTTCATATTTCTTTCGTCATTTGTGATCATTTTTTTTTGTCAGCAAAATAGAGGGTATGTGTAGCTCTGAGTAGAATTTATCCTTTTGCTTTAAAATTAAGATTTTTGTTTTTCAATTGTGGAATAGATAATTGAGCCGAAACACGCGAAAACGACCCTTCAGACAAAATTTTGACATTTTATGTTTTTTTTATGTTTTTGAAAATTTCTTAAATTTATGTTGATATCTTAACTATAAACGGTTTTATCTCAATTTGGAAATTAAAGAAGGTACACACCATTAATTTTGACGATGACGTCGGCATCTTGGACGACGTCGTTGATTAAATAACAACAACAAACATAACAATTTCTATAGCATCAACTATTTATATTAAGAAAACATATTCCCTATTATATAATATTTAGGTAAAACACGGAAGTGACGAGAAATTATTGATTACCGGCCGACGTCATAAATTGTTACTTTATGACGTTGTCGTCTGAACGTGTGTTGCGGCCCATATATAAAAGTAGATACTGAGCAAATTTTATATTCGATTTCTGTATCAGCAACATTGTGTGTACAGTATTTTACAGTGAAAATGTCAAGCTACATGTAACCCCAAAATATGTGTAATTTATAGAAATTGTAATACAAAATTCATTAGAGGCCTAGTGACCTGTATATATATTTTTACTGGTTTTGAAAGAAATGTCATAGGATCTTGTCATATACAAGTTTTAACAAAAGTTGAGCATTATAACATTCTTTTTTGTTATCTTGAAATATTTATTTTTTGTAAAAAAAGGGTGAGGTACGGTCCATATATGTTTGCTCTTTAAAGTAAAAAGTCGAATGAGGATGGTACGGACCATATATGTTTGCTTTTTAAAGTAAAAAATCGAACGAGGATTACAATCGTTTGTGTATGTTTTGAAAGATATGTATTTATCACATAACGTCCCTTGTTAGCAGTGTCGAACACCCATTTAATATTCTATTGTATGACACACGTGTAATACAACCTGGAACGATTTTGATTGGTTGAGTTAAACCTGTAACACTGCGCAAGTTTATTAACTGAAACTATTTTATTTATTACAAATTCACCCAGATCTGAGTCATCAACCTATTATTTGTGACAGCTTATAAAAATAATGCACGTTATACGAAACATTGTTGTTGGTTTGTTAAAAAGTTGTCGTAAACTGTTATTTGGTAAAGAGGTAAAACACGAACTATTTTATACGCAACGTTATGTGTGAGACGCGACGTTACGACGTCACATATTTTATGACGTTTGGGCGCTAAAGTGTATCTGACGTCGTGGCGGTTCTATGTCCATCTGAATTAATTTTGACTAATTTGATAGCAATGTTATGTGATAAAAAGGATCTTAAACTCGTTCCCATTCCATATAAGATTTATGAAACTCGTTATGAATTATTTTAATTTTAACTCGCCAAAAGGCTCGTTAAAATTAAAATAATTATATGAAATGGGAATTCGTTTAAGATCCTCTATATATGTAATCGAACATTAAATTTATTTTTCAATAAATGTAATGTTATGGAAAAAAAAAAGTGAAAATGTTCAGTGACTCTGTTTTCCTCTTTTTAGTGAACTTTGAGTTAAAAATATATGTCATCTTCAAAGACGTCTAGTGGAAAAAAAAATGTGATGACCTACATGTTTTGATAATTTTGTATCTAAATGATACTAACGAAGATTTAAGTATCAATTTAATACAAATCTCAGCACTGCGTCCTTTCCCAGCCATCCTCCTTAAAATAGCAAACTGTATAATTGAGGATATTGATTGCACTCATCTTCCTTTTTACGTAAACAAAAGAGGACAGAGATTCACATGCACATGTTTGCAACATACAGCATTGCCTATTAACAGTGTTAACATTGATAACAGACAAAAAGAAAAGCCCAAGGTTTTATTGTTGCAGTTTTCGTTTTTTTAAACTTTATTGTGTACGAAACTTTCAACAATTCTAATACACCAAATGCTAAAGTCTAGTTTGTAATTATCTCCAATAAGTATATGCGCATGACCTGGGAAAGATTGGTCGACATCGTACAATGGATTATTACATAGAAGTTCTCTAAGAACACGCTGGGATTTTGTTAAGTACTTTAGTTCGATGTTCCTAAAATATGCCAACTAAAATTATTTCGGCATCATAGTTTACTATCACCACAACCATCACCACAAATGCTTTTGCAAAATACATTTTTGAAATATGTAATGTTAACGCTAGTGATGTACCGATTAATCTATTGTTTAAACCCATCATCGGTTTGTTAGGCATCTGATTATGATGATCGCTTTAGTGAAAGCCCATAATCGATCATCGGTTAAATGTAAAAGTGCACTTTATTAAATTAACATTCAAAATAGAAATAGACATGATTATCTAGGAGACAACTCTTGTGAAAATGAGTATGATACACAAATAAACACATTTATATCAGTTGGAATAAGTTTGCAGGAAAAAATACAGACTTTCATGGAAATGCTGCAAACTGGAGGCATTAGGATTTTTTGTTCTCGGTTTATACTAATCTAAATCAAAGACCAAGATTCATTCCAGAAGATTCCTTCAATTACTAATGCAATTAAACCAATGGGGGCATGGCTGGGGTGCATCATTGATATAGGTGTAGATTTGATAAAACAAAACAACACAGACATATGTAAAAAAACACAAAAAAAACTTTCGGTTTATGGTAATGATGGGGTGGTGGGATGGTTGTGGGGTGGGGGCGAAACATATTGATCAACTGATAAAACTAACCAACAAAGAGATATGTAAGTGGTGATGATTGGGCGGTGGGATGGTTAGGGGATGGGGTGTGTGGGGGTAACATATGTGATAAAAACTTACCAGAACAACACAGAAATATGGAAAAAAAATGATAATAATAAAAAAAAAAAATTGAGGTCCGAGTGTGTGTGTGTGTGTGTGTGTGTGTGTGTGTAGTGGAGGAGGGTGGGGTGAGGTGTGTGTGTGTGTGGTGGGGGGTGGGGGGGGGCAGCAACATAGCTATATGTGTAAGAATTGACCAAGACAACAGAAAAATATGTAAAAAAAATAGAGTTTCGATCGGGGGGGGGGGGGAGGGAGAGGCGAGAGAGTGTAGGAAGTGGGGGGGAGGGGGTGGGGCTGGAAGTGGGGCAACATAGCTATGTGAGAATTGACTAAAACAACACAGAAATAGTTTTAAAAAATATTGAGTTTCGAGTGGGCGTGTGGGGGAGGCGGGTGGTTGGGGTGGGAGGTTGGTGGGGCGGGCGGGCAACATAGCTATATGTGTAAGAATTGACCAAAAACAACACAGATATATGTAAAAAAAAATATATATATAATAATCGAGTTTCCAGTGGGGGTGAGGAGGGGTTGGGTTTGGATGTGCGGTGTGGAGGGGGTCAACATAGCTGTGTAAGGATTAACCAAAATAACACAGACATATAAAAATAATAATCAAAAATCGAGTTTCGAGTGGGGTGGGGGGGGGGCAGAGGCAGGGGTGCGAAGGATGGGAGGTGGGGGAGGGGAGTAACATAGCTCTGTGTAAGAATTGGCCAAAACAACACAGAAATATGTAAAAAGATTATTAAAAAAAGGGCGTGGCGGTAGGGTAGGGGGTGCAGGGAGGAGGAGGGAGCCCATGCCCCATTATGGGTAAAGTATGAATAAGATGCATAATGCTATAAGAAATCCCAAACCAAAATTATAGATATATATGCAACAGCTTAATACATGCAAACCTAGATCTGCCTTTATTGCAAATTATATGGGCCATCGCAATTTGGGTTTCATGGGAGCCTAAAATTTGCAGAAGACAAAATTATTTTCGCAGCCGTTTACAACACACTATAATGAAACCAATTCCACAATTTAGTTGAGCTAGAACAAGAAATGTAAGAGATACAGACCTGTCAACACAGCTTACACGCTAAATTTGATGTGAAACAGACACAGAATGTGGGTTCCGTGGGAGCCTATGAGTTACAGGAACCAAAATTGCTTATGCAGTCCTTAAGATGATGCTATAAGGAAGCCCATGGCCAAATTTGGTTGTCTAGGATAAGAAATGTAAGAGACATAGACTTGTAAACACAGCTTACACGCAAGCCGACGCCGGTGTGATTACATAAGCTCTCTTATTCTTCGAATAGTCGAGCTAAAATCAATTGAAATTGTTCTATTTAGTCGTATTTATCGATTATTGGTAACTGGCGAGACAATTGGCCAGTATTGATTCATCCTCTCCAATTGCGGAAATTAAGGAAGAGTACCGATGTCATTGATCGTACGTAGTCGGCCATTTCCGTCATTCTTCGGTGAACCCAAACCCTGGAGTGACGTTACAGAAGGGCAGCATTTTTTTATTATTATACCTCACATAAAACGCCCATGCTAATTCCCCATAGACAACAATGTGTAATTTCTTACTATCTCACGCTAGGGTGATAGTACAGGGTGATAGTAAATCGCAGGGTGATAGTAAAAAAGTATCGCATGCGCAGCTTTGATGCGCGTTTGAGTGCGTACTGTTTCTGTGATGTCATCGGCTCAGTATGGTAAAATGATATTTTTAATTCATCATAACTTCAAAAGTGCTTTACCGATTTTAACAAACCACCTCTTATTTTCTTAGTTACGTCATTTACAAGCCAACGATATAACTTTCATAGACATATTTTAAAAAAAGTTGTTTTTAAAGAAAACAAAAAGAAGAAAAAATCCGGCAAAATGAAATCTGTACTGAAAATGAATCTTATTTTGGCACGAGCGGATTTCGGTATAATAAAATAAATATCACATTCCTGAGAGGGTGATAGTAGGAATGTTAACCCTTCGGATATTGATTATCACCCTCGGCTGCGCCTCGGGCGATAATCATATCCTCAGGATGAACATTCTTACTATCACCCTCTTATGAATGTGATATTTATATTATGTTACCCTCCCAATCGCATCATCTCGGAATCAATGTATTTCTAATGATAAAATCCGACGTCACAGCAAGTTTGTTTGTTTGTTTGTTTGTATGGTGTTTTACGTCATTTTCAACACAAGTAAGGTTTTATATGACGGTCGATTTTTAGTGGTGGAGGCAGACCACCCACTTTTCCTGGGTAGAACCAGGACTGCACACATCCCGCCCTCCGTAAGAATCGACACTTCCTCACTTACAATTCGAGCTCCCAGTGGGATTCGAACCCGCAGCGGTGAGAGGCGAAGGTTTACAACGCAACGTCGTTAACCAGAAGTTTGTAAATAAATATTGCTTTAACCCCATGACCGCCACTTTATGGGTAAATAAATCGTTGAACACTTTATTAGAATATGTATTATGTTATTTATAGTTTTAAAATGTTAATGTAATGTGCAATATTATTTAAATATATGAATAATACTGTTTTTGTTCACAATAACGTGTTATTTAAATCAAAACTGCTTAAAAAATACATAAAAAGCATCCGCTTTTCATAAGAACGAAATGGACCTTTTTTCAGGATTCAGCTTTTCGGTAAAATAAAATTAATATTGCATCCCAGTGAGGGTGACAGTGGATATTGTGAAACTTCGTTCGACATTGTTTTCCTAAGGTTGATAATATCCAGTAGCCCTCACAGGGATGAAATATTTACGCTAAACATAAAGTTGGCTCCACCACTGCATACTGTTCATTCAGGAGTTTATAATGCCGAACACCATGAATCTGTGTTGACCGTGTCAGGTTTAAAGCATTGCAAACTATTTTATTAATGTATCACATTCAAATTGGAATTGTTTAATTGCATTCTTAGATGTTTACTTTTGGATCATTCTCCCTACTGACCGTTCTAAGTCGGTAAACCTGTCTTCACCATTCTTTGTGTTGTGTATCATGTGTATTGTCTTTTTCATATTTAATATGATCTGGTGTGTGGTGCAAAGCGTATCTACGGTGCCAAAGTAAACATGGAAAACCCTCATATAGACCCACATTCTTTAGAATGGAATTTCATTGTTTGATCAATGACAGAATGCATTACAGATGATGTCGGACGATACAATAATGATAAGATACACTAACTTGTATAGATTGTTCAGTGCGTGTGCAGTTCTCAAGCACTGTCCGCACTGATTAGTCTTTGGGAAATATCTCTTGAATGGTTAAACAATATCCAATCGATGCTGGGAAGATACCGTGTACGTTTACAATACTATCCCTGATGTTGTGTATACAAGTAGGTATAAAAATAGAACATAAAATGTATATTTCACAGAACACAGTCAACCAAAAGCACACATTAAAACCAACAAGAATTACAATTTAATAAGCAAGACATGTGATATCCCAAATACAAACGGATTGCCCATAGGACTACCGCCTTGGAACCCCTAACCCCTATGTAATATCCTACGATAATTTTATATTTACTCATTACTATTTACTTTTAATTTTATAGACCCTCTTTGTTGTTGAATGATCCTACTAACATTACGAGACTAAAACATGCACTACAGACTGGAACCCAATCTATATAACACCATACTCGTCAAGCATGGACATGTATCGTACCAGCGGGAAGAATATGTTTGTGTACTGCAATTAAAGTGTTGTTTTTGCACTTTATGATTTTATTATTTAAGACAATAGTTTTAAAGATAAATTGTGTTCATACATGTTCGTATCAACCCCAGTTTACTACAACGGTGGCGTATTGGTAGAGCCTCCAGCTCGCTGTATGACATTGTGGCACAACAATGGAAACACATCTTATTTCTTATCAAACATGGTTAAATGCGTTCGTCTGGACAACCATTCTTGTGAAATGTATACTTGCCCCACAGAAATACAGATGTCAACACACGCATGAGTTGTTCTGACAGAATTATATTCAGGAGAAATGTAGAACGACACAACAATCGACCCCAGTCTGGAAAATTATATTGGCTAGGCATGGTTATTGATATAAATGTATATCACTGACTTATAGTTTTTCATCTGGTGATAGCTCTTGTAAAATGAGCATTTTCCCTATTTATTCGAAGAGAGTCAAAATACCGGTCCTTTCACAACGACTTGACAGTGCAAACTCCGATACTTGAGTTGTATTCTACTGGCCAGCGGGCCCGTTGTCCGTCGATGTTGGCGTCGGTGTTGGCGTTGCATGCGCGTGAATGTTAGCAGCACGCTATCTGAAACCACAGCACCATTGTGTTCAAGTTGTATAGTGATGCTGATGTATGTACCCTAAACTTAGAGTAAATAAATAGGTCAAACGAACTTTTAAAATGACTACTATTATTAAAAATAGCCAAAACCTCAAGGAACCTCATCATAGATTAAGTTTTTGTCTCCACGAGGGTAACATATAGCCGCGTCCCATAGTCCAAAATAGGCATATAGAGATTGCGCATGTTTAACATATGTTTCATTTAGGGAAAATATGTTAGCAGAACTTTGTCGGAAACAACTAAACCAATTTTGCTGAACTTTTATAAATATGCTTCTGTAATCAGGAATACCTTACAAAATAAAACAATAGGTAAAGTCACCTTTCAAAATGGCGACTGAAACTATATAAAGAAAGGTATAAAAGAAACGTTAGGCATATTCTTCTCAATAACCGGACTTTATTTCATATTTTATATCCATATTTCGACCGTTCGTTTTAAAATTGATTGACAAGTACTAAACTATCAATTTGTTTGTTTTGTCCTCCAGGAGTCAAAAACTATCACACCAAGGAGGTCTAAAATCTATTTTATATGTGTATGTCTATGGAAATTTCACATTATTTTACATCGACTTATATAAGATAAATATTTTTATTGTCTAACATACACCATGCATTTATGAACAACGTGCATTTATGAAAATATTTGGAAATTAAATTATCCTGTAAACGGTGTTTTAAATGTTTAAGGAGACGCCTATAGTCCTCTACAAAGTGTGTTAAAGCGGTGACACTGTAGTCACGTGTGACCCAACTCCTGGGGTCACACGTTTTACATAGCAGACGTATCTAGAAAACAACTTGGCAATCCTCCTTTTTTGAAACCACTAGGACTCTCATATATTCCATGCAGCATAAATCTCTACCAAAATGTATCATTAAATTTGGCCCCCTGTGTTCCCGTTGTCATTTCAACGAAATTAATAAACGTGAGAAAGTACGCGAATACAATCTCGAGTGGGAGTTGATTTTGGCCTATCCTGTCTATCCCTATTTGGTATGTTTACGTATAATGTATAGGCATAGTATGAATGTATTATTTTCTATTTATTTTCTAGACGAAAACTATTGTGTATATAGTATATTGGTCTAATTAAAGCAGGGTCCCAATGATCAGTACATGAAAAATACTTATTAACTAGTAATTGTTGTTGTCCATGGGACAAAAACGTATGGCTCCCTCACTCGCCCGAAAAGACATAATTGACAACCCTAGGTCCAACCGTTCTCAATTTATCAGAGATCGTTTTGATATTCAATATCCCTGTGACTGTATCTACTATGTATCAGTAATATCTACTGGTCATGACCAACCATCCTTTTAAGTTTGAGCACCCTAGGTCCAACCATTCTCTAGTTATTGACCGGACATCGTTTTGATTGTCAAGGTCACCGCTACCTTGACCTTTGACCTAGTGACCCACCGCGACCTTAACCTTTGACCTAGTGACCCCAAAATCAATAGGGGTCATCTACTGGTCATGGTCAACCATCCTTCCAACATTGAGGACCCTAGGTCTAACCATTCTCTAGTTATTGATCGGACATCGTTTTGATAGTCAATGTCACCGAGACTTTGACCTTTGACCTAGTGACCCCAAAATCAACAGCCGTAATCTACTGGTCATGACCAACCATCCTTCCAAGTTAGACGACCCTAGGTCTAACCATTCTCTAGTAATTGATCGGACATCGTTTTGAAAGTCAAGGTCACCGCAACCTTGACCTTTGACCTAGTGACCTCAAAATCAATAGAAATTATCTACTGGTCAAGACCAACCATTCTTCTACGTTTAAGGACCCTAGGTCCAACCATTCTCTAGTCATTGATCGGACATCGTTTTGATAGTCAAGGTCACCGCGACCTTGACCTTTGACCTCGGGACCCTAAAATCAATAGGGATCATTTACTGCTCATGACCAACTATCCTGTCAAGTTTGAGGAACCTAGGTCAAACCATTCTCTAGTTATTGATCGGACATCGTTTGTGATACAGACCCACACACAGACCTACAGAAAGCACAACATCAACATGGCTCCCCTACCACACTTTGTACTTTGTGTGGGGGAGCCATAATAAATGCAGACAATTCTCAAGTTTTTGCGTCTGTGTGACCAAGATCGATTCAGGACGTTTCGGCACCAACCCATTTCGACACCTAGACGAATCGGCACCTAGACGTTTCGACATCAAACCATTTCGGCATATATTTATATTTTTACCCTAGACGTTTCGGCACTCATTTATATTTGAGTATTATAATGAAGTAAAGAAGTAAAGAAATTAAATATTTTATATAAGATCACTTGTAATTCATTTAAAATGCAAAGTGATTGCCTTAACGGCAACTCCGAAGCAGTTTTGAGCCTGAATACAACTAAAAAACATGAACTTGCAAAATTTAAGCAAATATTACTTTTATATTATAATGTATCATGGTCACTGAAATTCCCTTTGTAATAGCTCAGGGGTAAATCGTTTAATTGAAAACACTTGAATATGTTCCCTTTAACATGTATCATAATGTATACCTAAGAGCAACTTTAAACTTATCTGTACTCATACAGTATCTTTTAATTCTTCACTTCTCCATATCGACGACTTGAACAAAGACTCCACAAACTAACCCATTATTAAAAATCGTCTACATATAACGCATGCGTTATACTTTTCTTGTTCTATATATACACGTATTCATAAATGTGTCTACTGAACGTATTGATCGCATGTGACTTTTCGGTACAAAACAACGTAACATATGAGTTGATATATAAAGAAATATTTTATCAGAGACGTAATATTATATGATATAATCCGATTTGATTAATGGATTTTTTATTTCCCGCTTTTCTCGTTAGCACATAGTTTCTCAGTTTATATTGATATGTAAGTTCTTATGAGCAAACATAAACTAACACTGTTTAACTGAAACCATGCCGTACAATATGGGTACGAACTGTGCACCCCTTGTCGCAGATTTGTTTTTATATTGCTATGAAATATATTTCATGTTGACTCTTTCACCAGATACCCAGGCAGATGTTATTGAATCCTTTTATGACACCTATCGGTATCCGGATGACATATTGAACATTGACAACCCTTTCGTTTCTAATATGGTTAATAATATATACCTTAAAGAACTTCAATTTAACAAAGCTAATATGTCCGATACCTACGCTTCTTTCCTGGATTTACATCTCTCCATTGAAAATGGTGAAATAATTAGCAAAATATATGGCAAGAGAGATAATTTTAATTTTTATATTGTTAATTATCCCCATTTAGATGGCGATGTTCCCCGAACAACTTCTTATGGGATCTATGTGTCTCAACTTATTCGTTTTTCTGGAGATTGTATTCGAGTTGAGGACTTTAATATTCGTAATATTTGTATAACTAAAAAGCTACTCCATCAGGGCTACCGTTACCATCAACTTCGTAAAACCTTTGCAAAATGTTATTATCGTAACCCTGATCTTCTTTCCAAATATAAAAGTAATTTAAGAACTCTTCTGCGACAAGGACTATCACAACCTGATTTCTATGGTGACGTGATTTACAAACATCGTAAGATCCTTGGTCATGATCACTTTCATACTATCTTTGTTAAGTTTGTTAAAAGGTTTATCAAAAGAGGTTATGACCCTATCATTTTGCAACGCACTGCATGCTTGGTGGTGGACCCATTTACAGTTCGCCACTATGCTTTCCTCTTTAATTGTGCTATGACCGGACATGCTTTGGACCCTATGATGACGTCTACCTAAAGCCCAAAAGGACGGTGACGTTTGATTTTTGTCTGCAATTGTGTCTTGTCGTGACCTCAATGGTATGTTCTCTTGTTGCTCTGGCTTCTGCCAAGTCATTGAGTACCTTCTTTGTGGCTTTCTAGGCTTTTGTGTTGTTGTTTTTTATTTATATATACTCGACCATTTTTGTGTTTTACTTATATTGCCTATTAATACTGCCTTGTTGGTAAGAGAATAGTTCATGGCGGGGATTTCTGTATTTACACTGTCCCGTTTTATTGGGATTAGAGTAGGGTAAGTGTGAGGTTTGGTGCACCCTAGAACCGGGTTTAAACACCCAGCGGCCTTTTGTGCCACTGACCGTTCCAAGGTGGTAGCCCTATTGTCAACACTTTTGTGTTTGTGATGTCTTATCTGGCCTATTATTCATATTTAAAGTTGTTCTTTTTTCTGTGTGTTGTTTGTGGTTGACTGTCGCTACTTTTCCTGTTTTATTTTTATATCTATATTTACATTGCCATTCATCATTGTCGTTTTTGCGTGTTTTGGGGTTTACTGTGTTCTATGAAAGCTGCATTTCCTGTTTCGACTTTTATACTTATTTTTAAACTTACATGTTCATGTAACTATATTACCTACACACAGCGCACAGACGATACATGTATATACATGTACATACTTTTTTGAGAAACTGTCAACTCGGTTGAACTTTTATTATTTTATTTAAATAATGATGACTATACTATGGATATATATTTCACCACAACAACATCAACAGCGGCACTGACGATCAGCTAGGGCGTCCGCCTCGCATCATTACGTGTCCGAGTATTAACTTTCATACCCCATCCAACCCCTTCTCCAAGAAGCGAAAACGGGTTGTCTGGGATGTGAAATAAAAACCATAATTTCGGCTTAAAACATTGCATATTGTAAAATTAAAACATTTAGTAGGTTAAACAGGTTATCATATTTTTTCAGTAAAAAATGTTTTTAAAAGTTTTATCATGTTTATTGTCGAAATATCTGTCATAAAATCCTGCTAATATAAGCTTTTCCGTCACTTAATGGACTTAAGGCGGGACCACGTAATGTGGCGGAGTCGATGGTTAAATAGAGAATATTATGTCAGTGCCTTTTACTATCAAGTGTATTAGACGAGGCTTAGAAAACGTGCCGAGCCTAATAAACTTGATAGTAAAGGGCACTGACATAATATTATATTTATCATGTAGATTATCCACATTTTCTGTATGAATTACTATTATTACCCATTTCTCCGAATGTTACGCTTATCGAGGACGCCGCCATGTTGTTGTTTTTTGTTTGTTTTGGCGTAAGGCAACGTTACGTGCATGACGTCAGATAACGTTACGTACAATAAACGCCGAAGGATTCCGCATCGATTTGCTCTATTGGTCAGCGGCAAATTAAGCAAAATTTAATAGGTCACCCCTTTATTGGGCAGAAAAGTGCATATCTGCATGATAAATCCCGGGTAATGGTAAGAAGCTCCTTTGCTTGACGTTCAGCATATAAAGCGTAGATCTGGTCGGTCCGGTGTCAGTAAAATGTGACTTGGTCGGGAATTAAGATATGTGTCTATGGCAAGGTATTCCAGTGTGTCAGCACAATACAGTTGAGCATTGAGCTCACATCGTCTGATTATGACTGAAATAGTCTATATGTATTACTTAACCTCCATACTTGTAACAACCTTTAATGATATCAGAACGAAAATACGCGCTATTACCCGAATGGTTGATTATAATATGAACTGATGTATTACAGTGGCAGGGGCAGATTAATTGTTAGAGATAATTAATTCCTGAATGAGAATAGGTACCGTTACATTGTTTTATCTTGATTTTATCTTAAGGAGTAAATCCAGCTGCCGTTATTTCCGCTTTGTATAAACATCAAAAGTAAATTTTTTTGTTTTATTTTAGACATTGATTTACTATTTCGTTTCAAGATTACAGGGAAAAAAGGAAAGGAAATTTTTGATTTTGTGTAAAATAAACGATTGTATTTGCAATCTGTTCAATTAGAAACCTTTTCGAAAATTGATATGTTGGTTTAATGTTAATGTATAGGAAGATGAGCTGTTGAACCCGTAAACATATATTATCTTAAACAGAAGGCATAATTACATGCCGAATGAAAACTTTCATATGTCATAATACCCGCTGAAGCATGAATTATTACTCATCTGCACGAATCCAAATAGTCCATAACATACTCCTCAAAATAATTTCAGTACGACAAATAGAACAGTAATAATTAAATAATCTTTAATATTATGGATTTCATATTCACATAAAAAAGTTAATACATGTGTGTCACGTAACAACTGTAACCGAATACGAATAAACTTAAATATTGCGAAAAGACAGAAAATCGTACAATAACAGCACTTTAAAGGGTCACACGACAGTCTTGAAGTTTTTATCAAACATTTAAATTATCTTCACGATGTATTAATTCAGTGACATTTTGACTTTAAACCTGCTTGCATATCATTAAGTAATTTGAGTTTTCAGTTTTCATCGTTATTTTATCAAATACTGAAATATATTATTGGTGCAATATCATCAAAAGTCAGTAATATACAAAAACAAATGGCTTTATACTATTCTCATAATTGACATTAATGATTGAAATAATGCATGTTATGTAGAAAAACTAACGGGACGCCGCAAGAATTTAAAAATCAAGATTGCCGTGTGTCCCTTTAAAAAATTGATACAAATCAAAACATGGTCCTTAAATTATTTTGACGAGTCTCAATACAATGTCTCTAATAACAGTGTACATGCAGTTATCACAAATAATACTTTAATAAATAATGTGAATTAAAAGCAAGAACCTTTACATTTTATAATTGAATAGCACAAAACATAATACTGAAAAACGTAAAATACGTACCTCCTAAAACATTCAAGAATGGTTTCCGTACAGAAGGGCTAAAATACATAGAACTTATTTTCCAGATAAAAACCCCGCATACAAATCTGATCTTCCTTTATTATAAAAGATAACAATTTGCCTGCGGGTTATTCGCTAGGCTTCTATATAATCCAAGATCGTTAATTCCGTCAAACTTCTCACATCACTCTCTGCTCAGTTACTGAGGTGAGAATCAATTATTGGAAACTCTTCTGTAAATTATCCAACTAAATTTCAGGTCGTAACGTTACTTTACTCCATCGAATGTGTCGATATATTATATAAGGTCGATTTCGATTTCCGATTCTTATACGATAATATGTTTGCTCTCTCTCTCTCGGGAAAGTTGGGGCTTATAACCCGGCTATAAGAATACATACTGTAGTGTTGACTTACGGTCAATTAGAAAAACGTCTCGTGTACTTTGTAAACTCACACTTACTGCATGTATAATACATTATGGGCAATTACTTGCCACGTTAGTTCAGACAATTCCCTTCAATATTGAACAATGCACTGCATATAAAGTCCAAAGTACCACGTATATTGTTATTACTACTGTATATAATTAAAAAAATGACATCGGGAGACAGTCATGGCGTTCCATATCAATATATGGTCTTGATGTGGTACTTTTAGACTTAGTTTGATGAAAACGGTCTCAACAAGTCTATTAAGATTAATATTGTGTTGACTAAACTCGTTGGATAAAAAACATGATGATGCTCGGCAACTAGTTTAATAAATTCAATTCTGAACATGCACTAATGTAATATCCATCATATTCCATCCCATGTGAGTGAGTGAAACAACAAAATCCGACTACGATCGAGTGACAGATTTCCCTATAATCAAACCCAGCAGTTAAATAATTTATTTATTTTATTTTAAATCAGTTTATGTATAATACCTCAATTATTCGCTTTATTGAACGTTCTCGGCGAATGACGGCGACGTCAACAACACGTTTATGATGTCATAAATCAACGTCACAGTTCGTGTTCGGAGTTATTAATATTAATATTTAGCCATTATGAATATTCTTTCAGTGAGAAATCCCAATCGTTCACCCATAAAAATGTAATAAAATTAAGATAAGACCCAAATATTCAGCTTCATGTTTCATAGTTTAACCTTAACATACTACTAAATAAATATGCTTTTATTTAAAATAAGAAAACCTATCCCGTTTAATTGAAATGTATGGAGGAGTGCTCTGAATATTAAGTGAATACTAATTATTTTTAGTTTCTGTTATTTTTGTATCACATATTTTAAGGCCTGTGCGTGTAATAACACAATTTTTGTTATTTTCGAAAATCCATTAACTAAGTGAGATTATGAGGTAAATATAATCCCACATTCGTGCTAATTTATTAGTATAATTTATTAATCTCGTTGACAAAAATATTATAGTTCACGTTAAGTCGTAATAATCATAATAACACATCGGCTCAAGTATTAGATTCTCCAATAAATTAATCAATTGTAAGGCAACGTGTGCTATTTACGCTATTTACCAACGAAAGGTACACCTCAAGTACAATGTATGAACTAACGGCTGTGTATATACAGTAAATATAGAGTTCAATCAACATTGTTGAAGTGATACGGGAAATAATTCCCGAGTGAGAAAGATTCTTGCGATATAGAAACGAGTGCGTTTTCGCACGAGTTTCTATATCGCAAGAATATTTCCCACGAGTGAATTATTTTCCGTACCACGACAAAAATGTTAATTAAACTATATAATATATATTCTGTGATGCATTTCTTTCCTATCGTCTTTTGACACAAGTATTCCTTCTTCTGTCACTCCTTTGGCGACAGCGCGGAGTAATATCATGACGTCATTTCGTGACGTAATATCGTGACGCCTATAGTTTAGTTCATAACATGTGTCTACTGTGCTATCTTGCAAACTAGGCGAGATAGCACAGTAGAGGAAGGGATATGCTATAGATTTTCTCAAACTGGGAAATTTCTATAATTCATCACAGAATATATAATATAATATAGTAAATACTCTGATATGAAAGTATGTTCCCATATAATTTTCAAAATGTCGATAATAATTATATATTATTCAGATATTTGACAATGGAGATATTTAGTCATTATTGGACAATTTAAACAATACATAACATATACCGCTTTGATTTAATTTACAATATCAAAGCATTAAAGTAAAGCATGAAGAGAGAACACATATTGATAAATTCCACCTCTCCGGTTATCTGTTAAATATGTGATATGGCCAAAAGCAATAGACATGACCTACATAACAGCAATGCATGCAAGGAAAGTCGTATACTAGTTTCAAATAAGGCCCCATTAGATAAAAAATAAATGAACACACAATATAAAGTTTTCGTTTGATGGCGTATACAGTATTAGTGAAAACTCGTAAAACAACGTTATTATGCTATATATGATTTACATGCAACCATACGGGTAAAGTAACACAAATTATCCATTTTGATTAATGAAATCTGCATGGATAAGCAATATGATCAAACAGGCTGTCTACATCACAATACATATTACCGGTAACAATTTTTTCTAAATGAAGTTTTCCGTTTATTCTGATGCAAAGAATGATGACTATGGTAACATATAATAAAAGGGGTGGAGGGTTTCAGGAGGTTGGATGGAATGTCATTAGAGTACATTGCGCACGTTTTGCGTTTACTATTCCGATAATGAGAACAAGATGCGGTTTGCAACTAATTCATTTGAGCACAGAACTTTAAACCAATGATGTAATGACAAAGTCTCCGTAGTGTTTTCTTTAATTATACCTGAATAAAATACATCCATCCCATGTTTTATTAAGTAGGAAAATATCGCCCCATGAAAATCCTTAGAAAAATATGGGAAGCCATAACCGTCAAAATGTGAATATTTACAAACCATTCAATGACAGGCCATTTAATTCAACATGAAGTCATTTGATGACGTACATATTGATTCGATGCGACGTGTAATCTCTGTTTATTCGTTACAAAATGAATTGATACGGTTCGAAGTGAAATGATACGGTGTAAAATTTCAAACCATACGACGCAAATAGAAATCATTCAGTGCAATGACAAACCATTTGGCAAAAAAAACTAATGCAATACAATCAAATACAAGTCGGTACGATGAAAACTTACACGATTCATCGAAAAATGTGAAGTGATACAGAACAAAGTAAATCAGCATGATGCAATATGAATCAGTTTAACGCAAACACATTTAGTCAGGTGGTAAGTAAAATGATCGGGCGAAAACAAAGACGTGCAATGCAAACGCAATCTGTTAAACATAAACTGATTTCATTACGTGCAAAGTGAAACGGTGCGACATCTGGTGACGATATTTGCCACTTCACTTGCAGGGTTATTTCCCCTACATATTTACTGGCCATTTGATAAATCAAAGTACTGAAAGTACTGAGAATGCAAGGTTTGATAGGAAAGACTGTTTCAATATTTGCACGATCAAATTTCAATAAATTTGACATACATGTAGTATTAGCCAACTTGGCGATCTTGGGCGACCTACCAAAATCTTAGAGGGTCAATCCATTCCAAATATATTGTGATTAATTGTCATTAAACTGTTTCAAATCTAGACTAGAATATTATTTTATGAAATTGCTGATGGATAGACAGATTTGTGTTTTATGGCCAAACTGTCGCTCAAGATGACCTCCATGTCTAAAATTATGTCATTTACAGAGTGGCGTGTATTAAGTAGTCTTCCGGGAACAAGATGCTCAAGAAGGCCTGTATCACTCTACTGGCTTGAATAGTCTAAGGCCTACCGGAAAACAGTTTTTAAAAAATCAAAGGCTATAACTCTGATGTGTCTAGTCTGATGCAAGTGGTTTTGAACTTGTCCAAGTTCAGTGGCGTAACCTAGAAAACGTCTTCTGCTGCAGGGACAAATAACTTAACAAGAGGCACTACCTGTTGATTCAACATCCCTATGTCTGTCCCACACATTGAAAAGAAACTTTACTGTAGTATTTACTAAAAAAATAAAATACAAATTTGTTGGTGGAAAGAAGAATTGAAATTGACTATAAGTAAATACAGGGGTAAAAGTGACCATAATTTTGATATATAAACAACAACAAGAAACAGAACAGAACCTAGCTGGACGAAGTAGGTTAAAATGCTGCAGCCATGTGCAGTTTCAAACGGTGTCCGGTTGGGGCTAGATACAATGTCGCATTGTCGTGCGACACCCGGCAATGCGACATCGCGACATTGCGATAAATATAACAATGCGATATTGCGTTGCGACAACTCGACATTGAGAAACGACAACGCGACATTGCAATACGACATCGCGACATAATTGTCGCGATGTCATATCGCAATGTCGCGATGTCGAAATGCAATGTCGAGTTATCGGGTGTCACATTGTTGCCCACGACAACGTGACATTGTATCGCATTCATACGCATTGTCGTAATGTCGCCCACGACAACGTGACATTCTTTTAATTGTCGTAATGTCGCCAACGACAACGTGACATTCTTTCAATTGTCGTAATGTCGAATTGTCGCGATGTCGACCTTATCATTTATACTGGATTTTTTTTTAAGGTGGCACCGCCTTCTTCACGTGTTATATTCGTGCCGGTGTTACGTTACAAACTACTGAATATAAATGATCAGGTCGACATCGCGATATTACAACAATTGAAATAATGTTGCGTTGTCGTTGGCGACATTACGACAATGTACATATCTGGCCCCAACCGGACACCGTTTGAAACTGCACATGGCTGCAGCATTTTTACCTACTTCGTCCAGCTAGGTTCTGTTCAGTTTCTTGTTGTTGTTGTTTATTTATCAAAATTATGGTCCCTTTTACCCGTGTATTTACTTATAGTCAATTTCAATTCTTCTTTCCATCAATAAATTTGTATATTTTTTTTAGTAAATACTACAGTAAAGTTTATTTTCAATGTGTGGGACAGACATAGGGAAGTTGAATCAACGGGTAGTGCCTCTTGTTAAGTTATTTGTCACTGCAGCAGAAGACGTTTTCTAGGTTACGCCACTGAACTTGGACAAGTTCAAAACCAGTTGCATCAGACTAGACACATCAGAGTTATAGCCTTTGATATCAGAGTTATAGCCTTTGATTTTTTTAAAAACTGTTTTCCGGTAGGACTTAGACTATTCAAGCCAGTAGAGTGATACAGGCCCTCTTGTGCATCCTGTTCCCGGAAGACTACTTAATACACGCCACTCTGTAAATGACATAATTTTAGACATGGAGGTCATCTTGAGTGACAGTTTGGCCATAATACACAAATCTGTCTATCCATCAGCAATTTCATAAAATAATATTCTAGTCTAGATTTAAAAAATAGTGTATGAAAGTGACCTGAACAGGATCTAATCAGGTCACCATAGAAGTTAGGTTGTCATAGTTGTTAAGAGTTCTTAAATTACTGTTACAGTTTAAAAGTAGATCAGGTTTACGTTAATACATATTTGCAATTGTTTTTGAAGTGAATGTTTACGGTAACTCTGGCAGAGTAGCTTTTTGTTTATACAAAGTCTACGAATAATGAAGTTCCCAACCCGACTACAAGTTCTAGAAAAAAACAAATACACCGAGAAATATACAGAGAGATGTAAAGCGACAAAAGAAGAGACACTATCAGAAATATTACCCTTCTTGAGGTGAAACTCTTTTGGATAGATCATATTATTAACCAATGATATATGGTTCCTAATGAAAAAGAATGAGATTGTCAATGTTTAAATATCCTCCATATACCGCGAGGTGTTATAAAAGGCTTGAATGACATATACTAAACCAAATTGCTAAGTATCAACCTAAGAATATGTCAATAATATTCTCATTGTTTTGTGTATTTTGTGCTTGATAGAGATACGGTTAAACTGCAAAATAATGAGTGTAAATCGTCTATTCTGATTGCATGAACATATTTTAAAACTTTTCAGTCAATGTGTTTTCTTAGAAATAAGTTATAACACTTTTACAACTGGGTATATAGGATTGTATTAAGTACTTCGAATTAGTGAAGCTTTCGAGGTTCCTAATTCTAAAATATGCCAGTTAAAACTATTTTGACATCATGTTTAATTAGCATTACCACTACAAATGCGTTTGCAAAAGAAATTTTCGAAATATTTAATGTTAACGCTGAATTACAGTTACTTGAATTTCAAACAATATTCAATTTAAAGGGAGATAATTTAAGATTATTCATATTTCATTTTTTTTATAGACGGAGAATCTGCGATAAAGGGGTCAAATGTTTATGTTTTTTTCTATTATTTCATACCAATTTTAAGAATTTTATATCTTTAAGCGATCTTTGACTCATGTTATGTGTTTTATCAGCACATTTCATGTTTTCATATAAAGGGAGGGTTACTCTCAAAAGATGTAACAATTTAAACAAAAAATAAATGTTTTACAAACTATGGTTCAAAACAAAATACTTATCATATATCTTTTCTAAAATATATTTAAAATAAGAAAGTTAGTTAAGATACAAAAGTTGATACTTAGCAATTTTGTTCAGTGTATGCCTGAGTGTCTTCGGAAAGAATCAACATGAACTATATTCCATAGCAATTCAAAAACAATTATGCGACAAATGGCACCGTTCGTAACCATAAAGATACCAACAATTTGTCTATAAAAGGTTTCATACCGGTCCAAAATAGTATCTAATAGGGAAAGCAGTCCTTCAAACACTTCTTACCAAATCCAAATACTTCAATTTAGTAGCTCTACTCTTGTTAAATGCCAAACATATTTTTTTTATTTTTCTAATAAACGTCTTCTTAATAGGAGCAATATGTAATACGGTTGTGTGGTACAGTTATATATAGTGTGCAACAGTCTTAAATACTTATAGCTGTAACTTAAGCTTATGTATCGTAAGCTTATTGCAAGATTAATTAAAAACTCCTCCAGAATTGTGGATTGAACGAAGTAAATTAACCCAATAGTTGTCATAAGTGATAGCCCGGTAGTGTTTGTCGTGATGTTTAACGGCAGTAAGACAAGAAGTTAACAACTTGGATGTGTTTTATGTAGTGGTCCAAGTACTAGAATAAGAAATAAAACGGGCTTTATATAGCTGTTTGTGTAATTAAGTAAGTAACCTAGTACATAGTTGGAATATTGTTTTGCTCAGCCTGTATCATATCCTTGAACGCCGTGCACTGTCTTATATATCTAGTAACAACATCATCATCCAGTAGATTGAAATGGCGTATACGAGTTAGGGCTCACTAGTTCCAGAAATAAAACATTAATTTAGGAGTCGAAATAATAACATTATTTATTTAGCTGCTTTATCAGCAGGAACTAAAACACTTTTGTTATACAAGTATTGGATTCCTGATTTTAAATTACCAAACAAAACTCTAGGTCTCTGAGGAAGTACGAACGTTATGATTTTAAGAATATTTTCCAAGTAGAAAAGAGACAATACTTCATCATGCTTTAAAAACGGAATTAAGCAATATCAGTGCATTCTATTCATTATTATAAAGCGCTTATCAACTGATCAGTTCTTAAACTTCACTCACCAAACCTTTATCAAAATCAATTTCAAAATGTTTTCATTATTTTATTTCTTAATATACATATTTTATCAGTTTTGTCATTTAAAGTATTTTCTAAAGGGTCAGTTACGGCTTTCAAACTATTGTTTATAAATAGCATACATACATAACATTGGCACAAATGAAAGTTTGGAAAAGTTGCATACATTACTCTACTTACTTCTTTACTTAAAATGTACCACATAAATTCATTTAAACTTAAAACTAATAACAGGACTGACAACTTCTTCAAAGAAAACTATTAATTAAACTATATTGAACAGCCCAACAAATAATTTATTGAAGGTTCCATGTTCACCGTCATATGAATATCATCTACGGGATGGCTCAAATGTCTGTACTTTTGACATTTTAAATATTGAGTTCTATTTTTATTTTATTTATAGTGTTCTAAAGTTCTCCTTTCATACTCTTTTAACACTTCTAGTACATATTACGTCTGGCTCTGCCTTGGATGACTACTTTTAACAAGTATATTCGTCAGCGACCGTATGCCAACTGTATATGCCTTCTAATGCAACTGCAAATTGTATCAACATTCAGTATGTTTCATTCACTTAATTGGATCTGTATTAGATGTACAGAAACAAAAGGAATTGGTCGAGTTTGCCCTTTCTTCTCATTCCACGAAGAACATTAGTGTTATTTGCTCTTGCAATATTGATAGCTAAGCTAATTTAAGAAGGTATTATGAAGTGTTAAATCCAATTAATCAGGTTTTAGCAATCAAATATGTGTTACTGTCTTTGATCGCAACAAGCGATTCACACTGAACAACATCATAATAATAATTAATTGCCTTAACTCTCGGATAGTCGTACATACCAGGTGACAGAAGATCTGATTACAAAATTCGGTTGATGCGTTCGGACCAATTTGAAAATAGAAAAAGCATAGTATTTGACTTGTAATAGAAATGCCGATATATACATGCCAATATTTAACAAAACTACGTTTGTTATTTCTTGCTTTCTTTAGGAACAATACATTGTAGAAAACATGAGTTTGACCCACTAACTATACTATGGCATACTGTTTTTAGGCAGTTTCATGGATCGTGTTATATGATGTAAAGATGGCGATGACCGATATCATATCATCGACATCGTATCATTGCTTTCGTAGCATTGCCTTTGTTCCAGCTTACCATTATACATCGTCCCTTGGGACGATGTATGATGTAAAAATGGCGATGATGCAATGTAAATAACCTAACTACTAGTATATAAGCTATAACGCGTTCGTTCCAATCATATTTGTATTATAGTTTGTCTTCAAAATGCAATTGTAAATTATAGTTCAAACCGCCTAACCTGCTATATTCATCGTGCTGCCACCTGATATCGTAACATCGTACCATTACCATCGTGCGAGGAGGTAATCACTATCAACTGTATGTGTGAGTGTACTATAAATAAAAGATGAACATGATCAAACATAGACGGCACGCGAGTACAATTACCTTTGTAAAAGTAATATATTGGAGAAGTCGTTGCAGTTTTACCATCGTTGTACTTACGTTGTGGGTAATCAATATCAAAATGCCTGTTTGCAATGTATCATTTCTTTCCGACATTTCAATTACGATGTCATATTTTTCAAACAGACACGCAGAAAAGCTTTTAACGTATCGCGATATCTATTACTTCAAACATTAATTTCTATTATACAGCTTCTTATTATGCTTCTTTCATAAAAAACAATATTAGATTGATGGTAGCAATCAAACTGATATGCATACTTTATATTGTGTTTGTATAGTCTGTAATGCATACTTCATATTGTGTTTATATAGTCTGTAATGCATATTTTATATTGTGTTTATATAGTCTGTAATGCATACTTTATATACATTACGTATCTCTGTACCTATTATGCAACTATTAATTACTCGCGATAAAAAAAGTGATCGATGGTAGTAAAATACCAAGCATTTTATGCAACTAAGAACATTTTTCCCGTTCAGGAGCCAAGCTAGTACACTCATTGAAGCAACGTCAGCAAACCAATATTTTACTCCGAGACATTGTGACCTTGACCTCTCACCCTTCGACAATGGACTTTTCCTCAAACCCAGCTTTTGAATGACGTCTTTTGTACAGATTAATACTATTACAGGAGAATTAGTCCGGAAACTACAAAACAACCGATCATGTTCTACTGTCTTATATCTGGAATATGTTCGGACATCTTGAAGACGGACAACACCGTTCTTTATGCCCCTACGTTTTAGTGTACCCATAAAATCACGAGAAAATCGTATTACTGGTTTATTGCAGGTTTATTGCAGGTTTATTCGTTTTAATTCAAGACAATAGACGTAACACAATTTGTTTTGTGACGTTAATTACAAAATGAAATAACAATTTGTCAAACGCATATCTAACACTGCGCAATTTTTTCGGTGTATACTAGCCGGTGTTATTACTTACTGGTCCTTTTGGATCATCAAGCCCAATCTTAATGGTTTTAAAGTAGAATATATTTTAAGCCGGTGCTAGGGGACGTGAGAGGTGTTGCAACTTATATTACCTTGCATTGACTCAATAAAACCGAGTCTACTACTTTCCTATCTTGTTTGTATTTGTTGATTCCAAGGGATCCCCTTTTCAGTATTTATTAACATTCACACTAACGTTTATTTAATGCTGTATGTCGGCTGTAAAAAGTCGACTCGAAAACAAATCAGGAGTCTTATTACTTACTGATCCTTTGGGGTCATCAAGCCCAATGTTTGTTGTTTTAAAATAGAATACCGCTTAAGCCGGTGCTATCGGGGGTCTGATGTGTTTCACCTAATTAAACCTCTCTTAACAGACTATATCAAACCGAGACTGTTACTTTTCTCTCTTGTTTGTGTTTGTTGATTCCAAGTGATTCCCTTTTCAGCATTAATTCATATCTAACTAACGGTTTAAATTCCAGTGGGAGCTCGACTTCAGGTGAGAAAGCACTGCCAAAAATTAACCTTAGTTCTAGAAAAAAAAACTTCTTTAAGAAAATTTATCTTGTTTTGAGACAATTTTTCTTGGGAGTATACTTAGATTTTATTACTTGTTTCTGCCACCATTAGGAATCTTGAAATAAGAAATAGTTTTCCTATAACAAGAAAAAAATAAATTCTTGTTTCAGTCACACATGGTTCTCATTTCAAGAATTAATTTTCTCAAAATAAGAAACAAAATCTTAATTTCAGATTTTACACTTTCTTATATTTTCTTAAATTAAGAACTTACCTTAATCTAAGAAACCCTATTTTTAGTCACTTTTCTTAAATTAAGAACTCAATCTCAATTTAAGAAACCAATTTTCTTATAACAAGAAAAAGGAAGTATAGCTGGAAATATTTGCTTATAAGAAAATATCAAGAAAGTATACTATCTGAAAACAAGAAAAAACAAGAAAATTGGCAGGAAACACATATCTTATTCTGAGTATACAGAATCTTGATGAATTCTACAATTTCTCAAATCAAGAAAATTGGCGAATTCTACAATTTCTCAAATCAAGAAAGGTTATTTTTGCAGCAATGTAGCTGTTATGAATTTTCTGCACAAGGGTCTTTAACATTGCACACATAGTAAATTTGTCAAATATCTGCATCACAGCACGAATGTAATAAATGATGTATGCATGCAGTTATAGTTTTGTATTTTTTTTGTGTGTAGCTCACTGTATTAATTGCAAACTTGTAGGACTTCAACAAAGGCAAAAGCAAAATTATCCAAACACTGCATAAAATATATGTATTTTAATCCAGCCTTTTTGGCAAGTTTTTTTTTCACCAACCCTTACTATTTTTTCTATTTTTTCGAGAAAAAGCACGAAAGTATATGAGGCCTATCTTCGTCATTCCGAAAGTGGCACTTCCGGTATTAAAAGCTAGATGGCAGCCTCTACAATTTTAATCTTGGACTTAGAAATCCGTATCGAAAAATAATTACGGCATTAGGCAATTAGGTTTATTTATGAACACTAGCTAACATGATGAAGGTAACATGAAGCAAGACCAACTTCCAGTCTAGGCTTTTTTACTGGTTCGAAAAATCGGTCAGCAAAAACAAAAGTTTTCCCAATTGTAACCGGAACACATATTGTTTTATTTTGCCTTATGTACGCAATGAATTACATGCGAAAGTGCATACTACTGGACTTTTACATAGAGACTATAAAAACTAATTCTTATACAGGTATATGTGTACTATTAAAAAGACAAGATAGTAACTGCAGTTTATAACATTTAAACATTTATAATTAATAATGTACATACATAATGATATGTATCTTAAAATTCTTTCAATTCAATTAGGCACATCATGCATCCGAAGAATGCATATATAAAAGCTATTTGTTTGATTATCAGTTCATCCAAGACCATTCATTATGATTCTTGAGACATTGTTCATATAGACATCAGTCGTTTTTATCATATAGACATCAGTCGTTTTTATAAAGGTGCTTCTACAACCTTTATAAATTCTGATACAATGTAAAACCCATGGCCATACAGACAATCTTCCTTGGTGACCATTTTTGTAAGGCCAGTTATTTTCATTCCGACATACTTTGATCTATTCACCTTGAAAGCTCATATCTCCTCATCCGCACGTACATCATTTTTGACCTCTCCAAGAAACCGAAATCTGAAATTAGTTTTTCATAAAACATTAAAATGCATCAGTTGTCTAATCACCTGCCTTAAATATTTTTTTGTTTTAATTAAATCTTTAATATTTTTTTTCCGTGATTACCAGCTAGAGCTCTTTTTATCACACCGTTTTGTGTGCGACTGCTGCAAGTGTCTACAATGAAATGATACCATAGGGTGAGTGTTCAGGGCCATTTAGCCATCATGTTTTATGTGATTTCCCCCTTTAAACTTACAGTTAACAACAACAAATACTGTTTTTGAAGCTGCAGTGTTTTTGTTTGAACTATATATAAATAATCTTGAGATAAATAGTACAAGCTCCAGCACATTGATTTTTCAAACTGCGAACTTTTTTTTTGTTAACCAATACCAATTTTTTAATACAAAACAGTTATTTTACCTTCATACTTTGGTCAGGTAGAAAGTACAAAGACTCATGGAGTATTCTCATCCATGGCATTATCTTTCTGCTTCTTCAATTTGGCAGCAGCAACTTGATTAGATTTTCCAGCATATAGAAATATAAATGTAACCGAAATAAGGAATGTAGACATTAACTTTTTGAAAGACTGGGTTGAACGTCATCAGTATATATAATTATATATGCATACTCAATCGTAGGGGAGGGGGATGCATGGTTGAAATGGGTGGAGTGGGCAACAGCAACATAGCTATTAATCCGAGCCTTCTCTGACCTTACCAGTCCTTTTGACGATTTCGATTTTTCATCTGGCTGTGTACTGCTACAGTTCCTATAGTAATAACACGGGGATGATCTCCTCTCCCACCCACGAGGGAGAGGAGTTATTCTCCTGGTTTTAAGTCAATATATCTAAGAAAGTATGCATTGAATTAACATTTCAAGCATCAAAAGTGATTATCAATATATTTATTTACCTATCGGAACCGAAATATCTGTTGTATTAATTGTTTTAAAGTTGTAACGGTTAACCCTTTTCAGACGCAGTTATTTTTTTTTAAATTCCCTACATTTGTTATTATTCAAGTCAAGGGTCACGTGATCGTGACGGGTGCAGTCACTGAAAATATCACATGTAAGACAATTTCAAAATTGTGACCAACTCTTCCTTTTGACTAGCAATTCTCTGAACGACATCCAATTGTTTATCTTTAAATTGTAAATCCTAATCGTATTCAGAGAACAGTGTGTTCCACTCATAAAATTCCTCCGTGTTGTCTGTTGATACACGTGGTTGATAATGGGAGTTATTTGACGAAGGGACGATGAAAGCCTTCACCTCACGCGAGAATATCACGGGACTTTAATTAATATGCAAGATGACAATATGGCTGATATAGTAAATAAAAGTGCGCTTCAAAATATAAATGTTTTATTGTGTCACTAAAATCATTGTTTTATCATTGCAACTTGGTATAATAAACATTAATTGATCGATTTGTTAGTCTAAATTATCGTAATAAATCGACCGGACGCCGCAAACAACGTTGAAAGTGCATGACTGTATGTTTTTTTAGTAATCCCCCGCTTTTCAGGAGTTCCTCTGACCCTAATAAGCCACACAAAAAAAAGGTTTTTTAGAACCTAGAAGGCTCAGATTACATAGCTATACGTGTAGAATTGATAAACCAAAATTGTATAAATTATTTTCTTGAATATCCTGACTAAAACATGACTATATGGATAGCCCACTTCTTTGTTTACAAAATATCTCATCAGAATACGCTTTGTTTTGACCGGAAACGGGAAGAAAACCGCCGTCTGCTTCTAAAACCTCTTGATGGTATGCCTACAAACCAAACATTCTACACAAATTGTTTAAATCATAAACTTATGCATATAATTAATTGCAATAATCTTTTTTCTAACGCCTAAATGTCTGCATATAGAATCGACGTACATTCGCGAAAACTGATGACATAGTTTCAGCATACGATTTCCTCCATCTAAAAAGTCTAAAGAACTAATGAGTTCCTGTTTCGTGAAAAAATATATATCTAAACTTGTTTATACGCATGAAATCTGTTACGTGTACGCTTGAAAATACTTAAGTCGTTTATAACTTCTGCTTGATAAAAACGCAGGCATCCAAACTGTGACGTCACGTAATTTTGGGTGATACTACTCTTCGGTCATTTCCTGGTTACTTCCCGGTAACTTCCCTGTTAAAACACGATTAAAACGGGAGGTCTAATGTGATATGTGTGTTGATGTTTCTGATTATTTAATGATCTATATGACTTATTATGTCTCCGTAACATATTGCTTTTAGCTTGGATGTCTGTCTGTCTGTCTGTCAGCTTGGATGTCTGTCTGTGTGTGTGTATGTGTGTGTGTGTGTCTGACTGTCTGTCTGTCACAAGTCATGTCCTCTTCAAATCTATTGAGCCGCTTGAGGGACCACAGGGATGCATCTTGTTTGTCCGGAGATGTATACATGTGCATGCACTGTAACCATTTTTACATAAGTATATATATATATATATATTTATAGCCATGAGTGTATTTCAATTTCAAACATGCCGTTCCCTTCATAGTCTCAAGTGTTCACAAGTATGAAGATACGATTTTCATTTAATTGGAAAGCACACAAGCACCGAGTTTGTAATATTATGGTGCACATTATGATCATGGATTCATGATGCACTGATATGTCATGACTTTTTTAAACTGAGATATTTTTTTCTTGCACGGTTTTCCACTTTCTGAAAATGAGATATAAGAAACATAATCTTACAGGTAGATATTGATTTTCTTAAAAGTAAGATTTTTTATCTTCGGAAACAACAAAAACAAAAACAAAATCTTATAAAACTTATATTAAGAATAACTTTCTTAAATTAAGATAAATATTCTCATTAGTCCTCGGTGCCATCCCAAACAAGATCGCGCAAGAAAAGTTTTTTGTATTTATTCTTAATTCAAGAAAATATTTCTCATATTAAGAATAATTAACTTATAAGAATTTCTTTTTTAGCAGTGAAAGTGTCGATGCTTACGGATGGCGGGGGTTATACAGTACTGGTTCTATTCAGAAAAACGTGTATGGTTTGCCTCCACACCAACAAAAACAGCCGTCATATCAAATGTGCTGACAATCACGTAAAACATCCGTCAACAAACCAACATATATATCGATAGCGTTATCTCCCTTGAAGTGGTGTGACACGTTTTCAGTGAGCGGACAATGGAATTTATATTTTTTGGATTTAAATGACTTTTAGTGAACTTTTGAGGTAGAGTTATTTCGGGAAATGTCGGCGACACAGAAACAGCGACAGGATGGTACTAAAAACAAAACAAAGCAACAAAAAGAAACGTAAAGCGGCATCGCCATTGAACGATAACAGCGGTCAAACCGGTTTTGACAGTGGGTCAAGTGGAGTGGACAATAGCCGAAAAAATAAAAATAGGTATGTGATTTCGAACAAGGTGATATTTGAATCCTCTTCAATAAATCAGAAACATAATATGCAATATTCTGATAAGGCGTACAATCAACAATCGCTGAATCAAATGAGTGCTGCAAATTTTAATACGCCTATGGCGCCTATGATGGGCTCGGGTGGAATGTACATGTACCCACCACAGGTTATGAGCCAAAGTCCGGGCTCAGGGGCACAACAAACACAACCACAACATTTGATTTTCCAATCTCCATCCCCAACTTCTAAACCCGAATGGTTTAATCAGTTTTCGGAAGATATTAAAGCGATCAAACTGAGCGTGCAGAAAATAGACAAAATTGATCAGACTGTAAATTTTATCAACGTGAAACTCTCACAACTTGAAACCAAAATGACAAATGTGGATAAAAAAATGATGGAAGTCGAAAACTCGTGTTCGTTCATCAGTGAAGAGACGGAAAACCAAAAAAAAAGAACTGAAAAAAGCAAAATTTGGAAGACTTGTGCAAAAAAATGGAAGAAAATACATCGATGCTTAAACAAGAGAAAGAAAAAGTTGACTCGAAATTGTTAGACATAGAAAGCAGATCGATATGAGATAATCTACTGTTTGTCGGGGTAGCGGAAGGCGACATGGAACCAAACGACTGCTCAGACATTGTTAAAACTTTCTGCTGCAGTCAACTACATATGGACACGGAAACGGTAGAAACATCAAAATCGACAGGGCACACAGACTGGGACAGAGAAAGGTCAACAGGACAAGACCCATCGTAGTGAAGTTCCACCAATATTCTGACAAGGAAAACATACGAAAGAAGAGCATGGACATACAAACTGAATTGAAAACTAATAACTGTGCAGTGAAATCTCAATGGCCAAGAGAAATTATAGACAAACATAAAACTTTATATCCTATTATAAAACGTGAGGAAGAAAATGATTGCGAAACAATGTGCGAATGTTGCGTGAAAAGTTATTCCTTAAAGGTCAGGAATATAAACATAATTAGGGAAGTCAAAGGGAGGAAAATCTTAAAGTAATATCCTGGAATGTCTATGGTTTAAAACGTAAATTAAGAGATATTGATTTTTTAGACCTGGTTTCTCAATATGATATTTTTTTCCTTTGTGAAACATGGATAAAGAAAAACGAATCTGCCAATTTAGATATAGCTGGATATAATGCATATAAAGCCAAGGCAGCAAAACAAGGCCGATATAGTGGGGGTATTTCTGTCTATGTTAAAAATTGCTTAAAAAATAAAATCAAAGTGGTAGAAAAATCTTCCTATGGTTTCATTTGGTTGCGAATTAAAAATAATCTATTTCACTTCAACGAAGAAGTATATTTTGGCCATGTTTATCTACCAGGCCCCAAATCGAAAGTGTTAAGTAGTATCACTGATAATGGAGAGGAAATTGTTCACTTAGATTTGTTGGAGAACTACATTTTAAAATATAAAAATCTAGGTAAAGTATTCGTCTCTGGCGACTTTAACAGTCGCACGGGCACTGAGAATGATGACATTTTACATTTTGACAGATACTTAGACGACAACGATGATGCAATGTTTATTGACATTCCTTCGCGCAATAGTAACGATCACGTGACTGAGGCACATGGTCGAAAGCTTTTGTCCTTCTGCCAATTATCGGGCCTTTGTATTGCTAATGGGCGGATCGAAGGCGTGAACTACACATATTGCTCATCACGTGGCCAAAGCGTTCTAGATTATATACTAATGGACTACGAAGATTTTAAATATATTGAAGACTTTAAAGTTTTACCATTCTCAGAATTTTCTGACCACGCGCCGTTGTTGTCAATATAAAGAAACATGAACGAATTATTAGAAAAGAGCCAGAAATAGTTCATACAGTTATATGGGATGAAACTAAAACTCAATTTCTCCATGAAAATATTTTATCGAAACAAGAGCAAATTCGTAACTTTACTAGCAACATTGACCAGGAAAATGTAGACACATCAGTTCAATTATTTACACAATTTATGCAAGAAAACGTAGATACAGTCAAGGGCCAAAATATCGTTATAAAGAGCACGTCTCATAAAAAAACAAGGCATTCGAATAACTGGTTTAACAAAAGCTGCAAAAATAAGAGAAAAGATTTCCAAAGGGCTAGAAACACCTTCATGAAAAATAAAACCGACGAAAATAGACGATTTTTTACTAAAGCTAGAACACTGTTTAATCGTACTAAATGTAAGGCGCGTGCAAAATTTAAGTTTGAAGGCAAACGATTATGTGAAATAGCCAAAACTAAACCTCGAGAATTTTGGAAAAATATAAATAAACACTTAAAGACGAAAGAGAAAACGTCAGAAATGTTATCTGTTAAACATTTATATACTCATTTTAAAGCCATCTTTCAAGTTGGAAATAACTTACCGGACTTCGTTAATAACACGAACGATAATCAATCCGACTTTATAGACCCAGACCTAGACGGGGAAATAACGTACGATGAAATAAGTTTAGTAATGGATATGTCTTTGAAAAAAAAAATCAGCTGGAATTGACACTCTTTTAGCTGAAGAAAGACAAAAATATCTACTGTCATCACATTAAAACAGGACAGTGTAAATAAAGAAATCCCCGCCATGATCTAATCTCTAACCAACAAGGCAGCATCAATAGGCAATATAAGTAAAACACAAATATGCTCGTGTAAATATAATACAAAAAACAATAGCCTAGAAAGCCACAATGAAGGTACTCAATGACTTGGCAGAAGCGAGAGCAACAAGAGAATAAACCATTAAGGGCACGACAAGAAAGATCATAGACAAATATCAAACTCTAATTTAAGTCTTTAAATTGTCAAAAACTATTATTTTACCATTTATTGTTAAGCATTTTGACAAAATGTTTTTGAATAGAGAGTACCCGAAATCATGGGGTGAAGGAATGGTTATACCTCTATTCAAAAATAAGGGTGCTATTGACTCTACAAACAATTATAGAGGATTAACACTTATTAATATGCTGCCAAAAATATTTTCAAATGTTTTATTAAACCGCATAAAAAGTGGTCAGAATTGCATGATAAAATTGATGATAACCAATTTGGATTTCAAAAAGCTAAATCTACAGTAGATAATATTTTTATTTTTTATTCAATAATTGCAAAGGTTTTCAATACAAAAGGAAAAAAGCTTTATTGTGCTTTTATAGACTTCGAAAACGCTTTTGACACCGTCGATAGATATTTATTATGGCATAAACTTACTCAAGAAAATGTAAGCCCGAGAATGTTAAAAACATCACAGTCGGTATATTCTTCAGTCAAATGTTCTCTCGAATATAAAAATACTATATCTGAACTTTTCGTTTCAAATAACGGTTTAAAACAAGGAGACCCATTGTCTCCGATAATGTTCATGTTTTTCTTTAATGATCTATCTAATAGTATCAACACAGATAGTAGTGATATATTTAGTATAGACGAACTAAAGGTATTCATTTTATTATACGCAGACGATGATCTTTTCTCAATCAGTAGAATCTTTACAGAGTATGTTAAATGACTTGCAAAATTATTATAATGTTTGGGGACTTAAAATTAACACAAGTAAGACAAAAATAATGATCTTCGAAAATGGCAGAACTTTAACTCAGTATTTAAGCATTCTCAGTATCCTGTATATTGTTAAAGGGTAACGACCTAGCTCACCGTATAAACCTTCTAAATTTGTCGATTTTCTGTCACATAAGATGCTTCTGCAAAATTTATTATGAACAATTTCTACGTTAGGAGCTTCATGGAAACCCCACACTTCACATGCATAATTTAGAATAGACCCAACAAGAGAGTCAAATAATTAACACTTCTCATTGATTGGGATTGTTATTTGATTTAGTACATTATATAATTTATGTAATGAGTATGACGCATGCTGAGCTAAATTCTGTTGGGTTCTTGACCAGTTACCGTTTTTGGAAAAATCCCCTTCCTAAATATTTAAATGATGAAACTATTTCTAACTGAATTCCATTCAAAACAAATGCAGGATTTGAGGGCTTACCAAACGCGATTCCTTGATTTATAAAACTTACATCATGATAAAACAAGAAAGCGAAACACAATAATAATCACAGGTTTAATCGCATGAACTGGGCCTGGCACAGTAAGAGAGAATTAGAAAATCTTGGGTTTTCGGATGTTTGGCATAATCGACTAACGATCGATATCCCTTAGATCAAATTAAACTCAGAATTTTAGATCAATACAAGCAATCCTGGTTTGGATCTATCAATCATTTTAGCAGACTATTGACATATAGTAGATTTAAATTTAATTTTAACTATGAACAGTATTTAAGTACAATTACTACTCCTAAATTCCGAATTGCTTTAACGAAATTTAGAATATCTGCACATGCACTTGCTATCGAAACAGGTAGACATAATACTATTGAACGCAATAAAAGGGTTTGCATTTTTTGCAATATGCGAGTTATTGAGAATGAGTATCATTCTGCTTGTGAGCCCGTTTACTCTGAACTAAGAACAAGATTTCTGCCTAGATATTTCTGCAGATGGCCAACACTTAATAAATTAGACTCTCTTAAGTCAAAGCAATCTAAAATAATTTGGAACAATTAAGTAAATATTTATATTATGCCTTTAAAAAACGCATTCAAAATAATGAATGTACGTATGCATGTATCACGGAAGTGGGTGAACTTGATATATTTGAGTGTGAGTGATATACACATCTATGGCTAATGCTATTTAATGAACTTGAATTTATGACGATATGTTGTAATTGCCAATATATAAAAAGAAGTGTTGTTAATATAAAACATACATATTTACTTTCCTCCAAGTAAAACGTATTATATATTGATGACGGATATAAGTCACCATGAAAGGGAGAGACATACTTTTGTATTTTCAGATTTATATGTAGGCTATAAACTATTGTATTGTGGTTTAATGCTGAATAAAAGTATGTTATGTATATCTAGCATTTTCCGTGTTGACTTTAACTAAAGTTACAGAGGTGTTTGTCACGGATTATTTCTCAGTTGTTTGTTTGTTTGTTTTTGTTGTGTTTGTGTTTAAATACAAATCGTATGCTTGGAGGATATCACGTGGTAGTCCGAATTAACCATGATTTGTTTTTTTTAATAAAAAGCCGATGTTTTTAGGGTATCGCGTGGTCGCGCACAATCAACTATAATATGATTTGTTTAGTATTAGTTGAACCGCTCAATTCGTTTAAGGATGTTTGTTTGTTTGTATGATGTTTTACGTTTTTTTCAACACATGTAAGGTTATATATGACGGTCGATTGTTTTGTGGTGGATACAGACCAATCACTTTTCCTGGGTAGAACCAGTACTGTACACCTCCCGCCATCCGTACGAATCGACACTTCCTCACTTACAAGTAGAGCTCCCAGTGGGATTAAGGATGTATTACATACAAGCGAAATAACGGAATTATGTACATGGAATAAAATCCTATATTTGAATTCTTCAGATTAGGAGTGTATTAATAGTTCATATTTTAGAAATCCATAAGTTCACAGATTGTGTATACATTGGAATAAAAAAGGATTTGTTATGAATATAAAATGTGTATCTCTTAATCTCTAAGTGAAAAGAACAACTAAACATTTTCACGAGAACTATATATTATGCATTTCTATGGTTTCTCGTTTCTCAATGAAAATACATCCAAGAAACGAAAACGGGGATGGCTGGGGTATGTACTAAAACCTTAATTCCAGCTTAAACGTTCGCATATTGTAAACTTAAAACTTTTAGTAAGTATTTTTTTCATTAAAAAAATGTTTTAAACGTGTTTTATTGCAGAAATATCCGTTATAAAATCCTGCTAATATAAAATGTCCACATCGCTTAAAGGAATTAAGACGGGACCTTGTAATGTCCAAAACGTACATAAATGTGTTTTATTTTCTATTAATTTTCCATAACTGTGTGTTTCATTGATATCAGAAAGTTATTAAATGCGAAATATCAACCTCAAAACTAACAAACGTTCGCTCTATATCCAAAACATATGTCACGTTCCTATTATTTTCAACTGTCTATTTTTCATTGATATCAGAGAATTAATAATTTGAAAGATAGAGTCGGCGACTTCGTCATTGATTTATATTGTGTAAATGTCTGCTTAGGTAATTGGATCTTGCTTCAAAAGCCACTGTTGATGGAATCTTCCATTACGTAGTCCGAGTATTAACTGTCATACCCCATCCAACCGCTTGTCCAAGAAGCGAAAACGGGGTTGGCTGGGGTACGAAATAAAACCTTAATTTCGACTTAAAACGTTTGCATACTGTAAAATTAAAATAATTAATAGGTAATTTTAAATAGAGTATCGCATTTCTTTCAGTTAAATATGTTTTTAAACATGTTTTCATATTTTCTTATTGACGAAATATCCGACTTAAACTCCTGCTAATATAAGCTTTCCCATCTCTTAATGGAATTAAGGCTGGACCACGTAATGTAATATAAAAATGACTTTATATTTACCATAATAGAATATAGGATGCATGCTTGAACTTGCTCTTACAATATTGACAGTTGGTCTAAGAAAGTCAAATCCAATTATACTGGTCTACAAAACTAAACATCCATCACTGTATCTCACAGATTAATGAAATAATAACGCACTACGTTATTCACGCACAGTCAATAGCCACAATAAAATTTGGTTTTGCCAAAGGATGTTCCGGCATCCGTTTGGTACATACAGAATTGGAGAGTTATTAGGAACTAAAATGTTACGGACGAACAGGCGAACAGTTTGACAGACGAACACAGACGAACACTAGATCAGTGGAACCTAGTTTAAACCAATAGCGTTATTTTTTGCTACTGTCCGTTCCGATGCGATAACCCTGTTGATAACCCTTTTATGTGTGCTATGTCATATACCTGGCCTTTCACGTATTCTTGTAATTGATGTTTGTTTCGATGCGTGGTTTTGGGTTTAAATTTGGCGTTTTTAAATAGAAGCATTAGAACGATACTTATGTAATCATCACATCCTAATAGTGACACTAATAGTGATAGTGTACAGTAATAACTTTGCGTTTCAATATAATATCATACGTTATATGTGATGTTTGTTTTTGTTTGTTTTTGTGGTTGACTGTCGTCCTTGTAAGCTAGCTACTTTTCCTGTTCGATTTTTCTATCTACTTTTACAAGATTATTATTTCGATTTTTTTCATTTCTAATTTTCCTTCTTTTATATTTGATCCTTATTGTTTATACTTTGGTGTGATGATTTCGTTTCATAAGAGGGCCTCACAGTGTATTAGCTCTTAGTAACTGAGTTAAACTTCATGAATGAATGGTGTTTTACCCATAAACACATAAATAGGTCATACTGTGCGCAAAAACTGATGAAAGATGAAGAAATGAGATAATATTAAAAATTAATGTAAATATATAAAGATCAAACTATTTACAAATAAGGGATGATATGGTAGTAATATAAGTCATATATGTAAATAAACAAGTGCCCGTCAACGGGTATGTAAACAAGTAAATATATATAAGAATATATTATTATGATTTATATAGTCTGATTTCTTTAAGGAAATCTAAAATAAGACTAAAATCTATAGTATCAAATATAGCTTTCATAGTACTAACATTGTAGTACCTTTGACACATTCCAACAATATATATTTGACCGTTAGCGGTGCAAAACAGTGTATGCATTCTGGTAATTGCTCACCTTGTAATAAATATGAATGAGTATAATGTGTATGCCCTATCTTGCACTGGGATAAGACTATAAGAATATTTCATGGGTATCCGGTGAAGATAGGGAATTCCAACCCGAGGTGTTTTTATCGGAACTGAGGCTCTGCCGAGGTTCCGATTAAAACACTTATACCGAGGGCTGGAATTCCCTATCTGAACCGAACACCCATGATAGATTCTTTTTCTTGCATATCAGAGACATGTTGTGCGTTGACGTCGCCAGCTACTAACGTTTTACATATTTTCCTGCATACCGGATGTTGGCGCGCGTGAATTTTATCTCGACCATAGGATGAGATGGAAATATCTAGCCCCGGTAAAATGACGGATATCCTTGTCCGGTATGCAAGAAAACTTCTTATCGACGAATGGGTCTACTAGAAGATACGTCTCAGGTGATTTCAAGCATGTTGTTATTTTGCAGTATAATAATGCTATGTTTTCAGGAAGTCCCTGTAGTCCAGTGGCTAGAGCGGCAGTCTGTAACTGACACTAAATTACAAACTTCGCGTGTTCAGTACCCGAGAGAGGCAAACTTATTTTCTGCCAATTATAATTCTGACTGTAAAATGTGCGATACTCGATGTCTATAAACGAAATGATGCCCTACGTTAAATTGGACCGCTTAAATGCCTGATTTCGCCCTGAGCTTGTGAACATGAAGTTAAAAAGAAAGACACGCTTATAAAGGAGAAACGATTTAAAAACACTGTCTGTAGCTTTAAAAACCTTTATAATTGATTGAATAACCTTTATTCGATGATATCACATACTTGAAATATAGCACTTTGGATATGTTGCTCCGACTAAGACAGCTCTCAGACTTAACAATAATAAGTACGGATGTTATAGAAGGTTGTGATCACCCACAATATAAATGTTATCTCACACTACGACATTCTTAAATCAGATGCAATGTAGTTGAAACGTACAGTAATAATGAGTATCAATTTGTACAAAACAAAAACAGAGAAAACGTTGGTGCCGTTTCTGTCAATTGATGGATATTAGCGAGGAAATACTGTTTTGACATCAACACGTCTAAAAACAGTCTAAACGATAGTTAGATAAAACACACAAGTTATAATACCTTAACCAATGATACCATAATGAAACCAAAGCTTTCGTCAGTGTTTGTATGTTGCAGGATTTGTTTCAGCTTAAAATTAATGTCAATGAACTTCCGAGCAAATCAGTCAGTCCCACTCCCTAATGATGTTATTGATTATGAATGACCGTAAGGACAATGCAGATACATTTTTAATAAGGTGGGAGATTTTGTTATGATTTTTGTTATGAGTTCTACATACTGTATTATTTAGTTTGATTACTTCAGTAATATTCAATGTATCAGATATAGGTTCCTCGTTGCATGCTAAGTATCATTTACATAGCGCAGGCATGCCTGCTAAATAATTTATGACTGCTGATGGCGAAAGTTCACTGGTGAAAGTTAACTGGAATGCAGCATCTATGTTAAAGCTTAGCAATAGCCTACAGGTCCGTGTCTACTAAATAAAAAAAAACTGTAATTGGACAAAAAAAGGTCTAAGGAATCCGAGACTAATATTTCCCAATGTGAAGTCATGGGTTGGTTAAAAAATGACTGAAATAAAACAACTTTAGAATTCACACATAAATATGCGTGTTTAAATGTGTGTTAAATGGAACATTTAATACATATGTTTGTAGTTATTTTTTAAAATTATGATTGAAAAATGAAAGTAGGTAAACTTTGACATTTGATGGGAAAAAACTGCAAAACTGGGGTGGGGCTGGGGAGTGGGGGTCACTTCGGAGCAAGAAACGACTAACTTTTAATTGGATTTGCTAAGAAAAGAAGTTCATTATTAAATGTCACTTGCATGTAAGTTTCAGGCAAGGGGTACCAGATATAGGGAAATCAGGGCAAACCTAAAGGCTATAATAGAGGCCTATGGGGAAATCAATGGTTGTCTGTGACCAACAAAGGCAGATTATGCAATTCTGTAATATTGCTATTATTGGCTCAATCAGCTTGAAATTTTATGTGAATACTTGAAAATGAGTGTGCAAAAAAATTGATGTAAACGTTTAGAAATTTAAAAGAGAACAGTGTTTTGAGCAGTTTAACTAGAATGTATGAGGTTTGATTAAAATATGGGGGTGGCTGTGCTTTTCAGTATTCCTAAAGCAACTCAAGTGAAATCTCTAGTGTCTGTCAGTGGAATATTGCATTTTCCAGGTCTATAAATCACTGGTTAATAGATTAATTGCTACAAAATGTGGGTTTGGCTGAGTCTTTGAATCATAACTTCTATTGTATTTGCGTGAAAATGTGTTTTTTAGCTGGGTGAAGGTATATTTTGTTCAAAAAACATGTTGGAATTCATGAAATGAGTGATTTTTTAACTATGAACCTCAAATTATATTGCAAGTTTGGTTTGGTACACTGGAGACCATGTCTTAAAACTTTATTTTTGATCAAAATATATTAAACGGTTGAATTATTATGGCACATTTTCTATTCAAATTAACGCATTTAACGCGTCTAAAATGGCACTATTTATATAGGGCAGAAGACAGTTTGTTTGAAATCATGAATTTAACCGAATAATTGAAATATCTATGTGAAAGCGCTTCATCACTCAATATTGTTTGAGGAGTGACGCGTCCCTTTAAGTCCGTGTCTACTAAAAATAAAACAGATTGTGATTTGATACAAATAATGATTGAAATAAAACAACTTGAAAATTCAAACATAAATATATATTCTTCAAAATGGAACATTTAATACATATTTTTGTAGTTATTTTTTAAAATTATGATTGTAAAAATGAAAGTAGGTACACGTTGACATTTGGCGGGAAAACAACTGCAAAACTCGGATTCGGGGGAGGGGTGGTGGGGGGATGTCCCTACGGAGCGAGACATTTCTCATCGGATTTGCTATGAAAAGAAGTTCTTCATTAAATGTCACTTGCGTGTAAATATAGATATAAAAATCGAACAGGAAAAGCAGCATTCAAGCACGACAGTCAACCACAAACACACACAGAAACAAAGAACAAATTTAAAGATGAATAAAAGGCAAACTAGGACATCACAAACACAAAAGGGTTGACAATAGGGCTACCGCCTTGGAACGGTCAATGGCCAAAAAGGCCGCTGGGGGTTTAAACCAGGTTCTAGGATGCACCAAACTTTACACTTACCCTACAGTCAACCCAATAAAACGGGACAGTGTAAATAAAGAAATCCCGCCATGAACTATTCTCTAACCAACAAAGCAGCATTAATAGGCAGTATAAGCAAAACACAAAGATGCTCGTGTTAATATAAATACAAAAATACAATAGCTTAGAAATCCACAAAGAAAGTACTTAATGACTTGGCAGAAGGCAGAGCAACAAGAGAATAAACAATTGAGGGCATGACAAGACAAAATTGCAGACAAACATCAAACGTCGCCGTCCTTGTGGGCTTTAGATAGACGTCATCATTGGGTCCACAGCCGGTCCGGTCATCGCAAAATCAAGAGGAAAGCATAGTGGCTAAATGTAAATGGGTCCGCCACAAAGCATGCAGTGCGTTGCAAAATGATAGGGTCATAACCTATTTTGATAAAACGTTTAACAAGTTTAACAAAGATAGTATGAAAGTGATCATGACCAAGTATCTGACGAAGTTTGTACATCACGTCACCATAGAAGTCAGGTTGTGATAGTCCTTGTCGCAGAAGAGTTCTTAAATTACTTTATATTTGGAAAGAAGACCAGGGTTACGATAATAACATTTTGCAAAGGTTTTACGAAGTTTATGGTAACGGTAACACTGATAGAGTAGCTCTTTAGTTATACAAAGATTATGAATACTAAAGTCCTCAACTCGAGTACAGGCTCTAGGAAAACGAATAAGTTGAGACACATAGACCCTATAAGAAGTTTCTAGGGGAACATCCCCATCTAAATGGGGATAATTAACAATATCAAAATTAAAACCATCTCTCTTGTCATATATCTTTCTAATTATTTCACCATTTCCAATGCAGAGATGTAAATCAAGAAAAGAAGCGTTAGTATCAGAAATATAAGCTTTGTTAAGTTGAAGTTCTTTAGAGTATATATTATTAACCATAGTAGAAAAAAGGGTTGTCAATGTTTAATATGTCATCCAGATACCGAGAGGTGTCATTAAAGGCCGCAATAACATCGTCCTGGGTATCTGTTGAAAGACTCAAAATGAAATCTCTTTCATAGCAATACAAAAACAAATCTGCGACAAGTGGTGCACAGTTCGGACCCATAGGGATACAAACAATTTGTCTATAAACGGTCGTTCTATACCTGACGAATATTGTATCTAATAGGAAGATGAGTGCTTCACAAACGTCTTGGCAATTCGACACAGTGTAATTGTCTAAACTGCCGTTAGTAAAAAACGCTTTAATATTATTACAGGCCAAAAATGTAGTCCCTAGTGAATGATTTTTTGATAAGGTGATGTGGTAAGGTTCTATATAGTGTAGAGAAGTCATAAGTGCTAAGAGATGAAACTTGACGTTTATTGCAAGTTTTATCAAGAACGTCTTCTGAATTTTTTATAGACCAAAACAAATTAAAGCTAGAGTTTTCATCAGTTTGATACAATATTGTTTAACGTGATCTTTAACGGTAGTAAGACAAGAAGTTAAAAGTTTGGAGATGTTTGTGGTGGTGCAGTTTTCGAATTCGAAATAAAGCGGGCCTTATACGGATTGTTATGTAATTTATGAATCCAGTACATAGTTGGCAGTTTGTTCTGCTTTTCGTCTACCGCAGCCTAGAAAGTGCTCCGAGTGATATGTGTGGAAACAACATCATCCGCTGTAGAATGAATTGGAGTATACGAATTAGTGCTACCGAGTTTCAGAGATAAAACAATGTAGATGTCAAACAATAATTACTTTATTAGCTTCTTTATCAGCAGGAACTAAAACAAATTTATTATGAAATTCTTGAATTCCCGATTTTAAATTACGAAAGGAAAACCTAGATCTCGGAGGAAGTAAAGAGGGGTTAGCATTATAAAAGTTGATACGTGTATTTATAAAAATTTTCCAAGTAGAAAGAGAGTTTGGGTCCGCATGTTCTTTACGACACCATTTAATACTAAAATCTTTAATGGATTGGGCGATCTGAGCACGACAAGCATTAAAATAGACAGTTGAAGGTACTCTATACTTAGGACCTTGCAAAAACGGATGCCGAATACATTTATCAACAATATCAAAATTATCAGTAATGACATTATCTGCTATTTTGATGTATTACATTCAAATTCCTTAGGAGTTTTATTTACTATATCAAGGTCAGAAACCATTTTGTTGTAGTTGAAAATAATATTTCTAATAGGTTTCAGGAAATGGATGACATAATGGCTACGAGATATAGGGAAATCAGTGTAGCCCTAAAGGCTGTAATGGAGGCCTATTGGAAAATCATTGGTTGTCTGTGACCTACATGATAACGCATTAATATTCATAAGATTGAAGCCCCTATAAAAAGGGCCGCAGCATGCATTGAGTCAGTTTTTAGTTAGGATTTTGGATGTTATTTCAGACTTAACTTGGACTTCATTATTCTTCATTATCATCGTTAAAATTGTGTTTCAAATTATCATTACTTTTATAATAGAGAATAGTGTTATAAACGTAGAAAATAAAGTGTTTAACCAAACAGTGGATTTATGTGTGATTTAAACTTCCAACTTTGAGGACATAACTATTTACATCAATATAATAATTCTTACAACACTGCTGGTAGAACGGTGGGATTCAGACTTATACATTTTTTGCAACACTGCTGGCAGAGTGGTGGGATTCAGAGCTTATACAGTTTTTACAACACTGCTGGAAGAACGGTGGGATTCAGACTTATACATTTTTTACAACACTGCTGACAGAACGGTGGGATTCAGACCTTATACAGTTTTTACAACACTGCTGGTAGAACGGTGGGATTCAGAGCTTATACAATTTTTACAACACTGCTGGTAGAACGGTGGGATTCAGAGCTTATACAGTTTTTACAACACTGCTGGTAGAACGGTGGGATTCAGACTTATACAGTTTTTACAACACTGCTGGTAGAACGGTGGGATTCAGACCTTATACAGTTTTTACAACACTGCTGGTAGAACGGTGGGATTCAGAGCTTATACAGTTTTTACAACACTGCTGACAGAACGGTGGGATTCAGACCTTATACAGTTTTTACAACACTGCTGGTAGAACGGTGGGATTCAGACTTATACAGTTTTTACAACACTGCTGGTAGAACGGTGGGATTCAGACCTTATACAGTTTTTACAACACTGCTGGTAGAACGGTGGGATTCAGAGCTTATACAGTTTTTACAACACTGCTGACAGAACGGTGGGATTCAGACCTTATACAGTTTTTACAACACTGCTGGTAGAACGGTGGGATTCAGAGCTTATACAGTTTTTACAACACTGCTGGTAGAACGGTGGGATTCAGAGTATATACAGTTTTTACAACACTGCTGGTAGAACGGTGGGATGCAGAGCTTATACAGTTTTTACAACACTGCTGGTAGAACGGTGGGATTCAGAGCTTATACAGTTTTTACAACACTGCTGTTAGAACGGTGGGATTTAGACCTATACAGTTTTTACAACATTGATGACAGAACGGTTGGATTTAGAGCTTATACAGTTTTTACAACACTGCTGGTAGTACGGTGGGATTCAGAGCTTGTACAGTTTTTACAACACCGCTGACAGAACGGTGGGATTCAGACCTATACAGTTTTTTCAACACTGCTTGTAGAACGGTGGGATTCAGACTTATACAGTTTTTACAACACTGCTGACAGAATGGTGGGATTCAGACCTTATACAGTTTTTACAACACTGCTGGTAGAACGGTGGGATTCAGAGCTTATACAGTTTTTACAACACTGCTGGTAGAACGGTGGGATTCAGAGCTTATACAGTTTTTACAACACTGCTGGTAGAACGGTGGGATTCAGACTTATCCAGTTTTTACAACACTGCTGACAGAACGGTGGGATTCAGACCTTATACAGTTTTTACAACACTGCTGGTAGAACGGTGGGATTCAGAGCTTATACAGTTTTTACAACACTGCTGGTAGAACGGTGGGATTCAGAGCATATACAGTTTTTACAACACTGCTGGTAGAACGGTGGGATTCAGAGCTTATACAGTTTTTACAACACTGCTGGTAGAACGGTGAGATTCAGAGCTTATACAGTTTTTACAACACTGCTGACAGAACGGTGGGATTCAGACTTATACAGTTTTTACAACACTGCTGGTAGAACGGTGGGATTCAGAGCTTATACAGTTTTTACAACACTGCTGGTAGAACGGTGGGATTCAGACTTATACAGTTCTTACAACATTGCTGGAAGAACGGTGGGATTCAGACTTAAAGCCCATTGGGACTGTGGCGTTTGATGTTTGTTTATGATCTTTCCTGTCGTGCCCTTAATGGTTTATTCTCTTGTTGCTCTGGATTCTGCCAAGTCATTGAGTACCTTCATTGTGGCTTTCTAGGCTATTTTTTTTTTTGTATTATATTTACACGAGCATATTTGTGTTTTACTTATATTGCCTATTGATGCTGCCTTATTGGTTAGATATTAGATCATTGCGGGGATTTCTTTATTTACACTGTCCTGTTTTAATAGTATGGCAGCAGGGTAAGTGTGAGGTTTGGTGCACCATAAAACCGGTTTAAACCCCCAGTGGTCTTTGTTGCCACTGACCGTTCCGAGGCGGTAGCCCTATTGTCAACCCTTTTGTGTTTGTGATGTCGCTTGCATTTTTTATTACTTTTGCCTTTTCGTTTGTCTGTTTGCATGTTTGTTTTTGTGTTTTGTGGTTGACTGTCGTCCTTGAATGCTGCTTTCCCTGCCCGTTATTTTTATCTGTTTGTACATGTTTGCAACACTGCTGGCAGAACGTTGGGATTCAGACCTTACACGGTTTTTACAACACTCCTGGCAGAACGGAGGCGTTCAGAGCTTATACACTTTTTACAACACTGCTGGTAGAACGGTGGGATTCAGACTTAAACAGTTTTTACAACACTGCTGGCAGAACGGTGGGATTCAGACATTATACAGCTTTTTACAGAACTGCTGGCAGTACGGTGGGATTCAGACATAAGTTTTTACAACACTGCTGGCAGAAGGCTGGGATTCAGACCTTATACACGTTTTTACAATACTGCTGGCAGAACGGTGGGATTCAGACCTATACAGTTTTTACAACACTGCTGACAGAACGTTGAGATTCAGATTTATACAGTTTTTACAACACTGCTGGTAGAACGGTGGGTTTCAGACCTTATACAGTTTTTACAACACTGCTGGTAGTACGGTGGGATTCAGACTTATAATTTTTACAACACTGCTGGCAGAACGCTGGGATTCAGACCTTATACGTGTTTTTACAATACTGCTGGCAGAACGGTGGGATTCAGACCTATACAGTTTTTACAACACTGCTGACAGAACGTTGGGATTCAGATTTATATAGTTTTTACAACACTGCTGGTAGAACGGTGGGATTCAGACTTATACAGTTTTTACAACACTGCTGGTAGAACGGTGGGATTCAGACCTTATACAGTTTTTACAACACTGCTGGTAGAACGGTGGGATTCAGACTTATACATTTTTTACAACACTGCTGACAGAACGGTGGGATTCAGACCTTATACATTTTTTACAACACTGCTGGTAGAGTGGTGGGATTTAGATTTATACATTTTTTACAACACTGCTGGAAGAACGGTGGGATTCAGACCTTATACAGTGTTTACAACACTGCTGACAGAACGATGGGATTCAGACCTTATACAGTTTTTACAACACTGCTGACAGAACGATCGGATTCATACCTTATACAGTTTTTACAACACTGCTGACAGAACGGTGGGATTCAGACTTAACATTTCTTACAGCACTGCTGGCAGAACGGTGGGATTCAGACCTTATACATGTTTTTACAACACTGCTGGTAGAACGGTGGGATTCAGACTTATACATTTTTACCACACTGCTGACAGAACGGTAGGATTCAGACCTTATACAGTTTTTACAACACTGCTGGTAGAACAGTGGGATTCAGACATTATACAGTTTTAACAACACTGCTGGTAGAACGGTGGGATTCAGACTTATACAGTTTTTACAACACTGCTGACAGAACGGTGGGATTCAGACTTGTACAGTTTTTACAACACTGCTGACAGAACGGTGGGATTCAGACCTTATACATTTTTTTACAACACTGCTGGTAGAACGGTGGGATTCAGACTTATACAGTTTTTACAACACTGCTGACAGAACGGTGGGTTCAGACTTGTACAGTTTTTACAACAATGCTGACAGATCGGTGGGATTCAGACCTTATACAGTTTTTACAACACTGCTGGTAAAACGTTGGGATTCAGACCTTATACATTTTTTACAACACTGCTGGTACAACGGTGGGATTCAGACTTATACATTTTTTACAACACTTCTGGTAGAACGGTGGGATTCAGAGCTTATACAGTTTTTACAACACTGCTGGTAGAACGGTGGGATTCAGAGCTTATACAGTTTTTACAACACTGCTGGTAGAACGGTGGGATTCAGAGCTTATACAGTTTTTACAACACTGCTGGTAGAACGGTGGGATTCAGAGCTTATACAGTTTTTACAACACTGCTGGTAGAACGGTGGGATTCAGACTTATACAGCTTTTACAACACTGCTGGTAGAACGGTGGGATTCAGAGCTTATACAGTTTTTACAACACTGCTGGTAGAACGGTGGGATTCAGACCTATACAGTTTTTACAACACTGCTGGTAGAACGGTGGGATTCAGACTTATACAGTTTTTATTACACTGCTGACAGAACGGTGGGATTCAGAGCTTATACAGTTTTTACAACACTGCTGGTAGAACGGTGGGATTCAGAGCTTATACAGTTTTTACAACACTGCTAGTAGAACGGTGGGATTCAGAGCTTATACAGTTTTTACAACACAGCTGGTAGAACGGTGGGATTCAGAGCTTATACAGTTTTTACAACACTGCAGGTAGAACGGTGGGATGCAGAGCTTATACAATTTTACAACACTGCTGGTAGAACGGTGGGATTCAGACTTATACAGTTTTTACAACACTGCTGACAGAACGGTGGGATTCAGACTTGTACAGTTTTTACAACAATGCTGACAGAACGGTGGGATTCAGACCTTATACAGTTTTTACAACACTGCTGGTATAACGTTGGGATTCAGACCTTATACAGTTTTTACAACACTGCTGGTAGAACGGTGGGATTCAGACTTATACATTTTTTACAACACTGCTGACAGAACGATGGGATTCAGACCTTATACAGTTTTTACAACACTGCTGACAGAACGATCGGATTCATACCTTATACAGTTTTTACAACACTGCTGACAGAACGGTGGGATTCAGACTTAACATTTCTTACAGCACTGCTGGCAGAACGGTGGGATTCAGACCTTATACATGTTTTTACAACACTGCTGGTAGAACGGTGGGATTCAGACTTATACATTTTTACAACACTGCTGACAGAACGGTAGGATTCAGACCTTATACAGTTTTAACAACACTGCTGGTAGAACAGTGGGATTCAGACATTATACAGTTTTAACAACACTGCTGGTAGAACGGTGGGATTCAGACTTATACAGTTTTTACAACACTGCTGACAGAACGGTGGGATTCAGACTTGTACAGTTTTTACAACACTGCTGACAGAACGGTGGGATTCAGACCTTATACAGTTTTTACAACACTGCTGGTAGAACGGTGGGATTCAGACTTATACAGTTTTTACAACACTGCTGACAGAACGGTGGGTTCAGACTTGTACAGTTTTTACAACAATGCTGACAGATCGGTGGGATTCAGAGCTTATACAGTTTTTACAACACTGCTGGTAAAACGTTGGGATTCAGACCTTATACATTTTTTACAACACTGCTGGTACAACGGTGGGATTCAGACTTATACATTTTTTACAACATTTCTGGTAGAACGGTGGGATTCAGAGCTTATACAGTTTTTACAACACTGCTGGTAGAACGGTGGGATTCAGAGCTTATACAGTTTTTACAACACTGCTGGTAGAACGGTGGGATTCAGAGCTTATACAGTTTTTACAACACTGCTGGTAGAACGGTGGGATTCAGACTTATACAGTTTTTACAACACTGCTGGTAGAACGGTGGGATTCAGAGCTTATACAGTTTTTACAACACTGCTGGTAGAACGGTGGGATTCAGACCTATACAGTTTTTACAACACTGCTGGTAGAACGGTGGGATTCAGACTTATACAGTTTTTATTACACTGCTGACAGAACGGTGGGATTCAGAGCTTATACAGTTTTTACAACACTGCTGGTAGAACGGTGGGATTCAGAGCTTATACAGTTTTTACAACACTGCTGGTAGAACGGTGGGATTCAGAGCTTATACAGTTTTTACAACACAGCTGGTAGAACGGTGGGATTCAGAGCTTATACAGTTTTTACAACACTGCAGGTAGAACGGTGGGATGCAGAGCTTATACAGTTTTACAACACTGCTGGTAGAACGGTGGGATTCAGACTTATACAGTTTTTACAACACTGCTGACAGAACGGTGGGATTCAGACTTGTACAGCTTTTACAACAATGCTGACAGAACGGTGGGATTCAGACCTTATACATTTTTTACAACACTGCTGGTATAACGTTGGGATTCAGACCTTATACAGTTTTTACAACACTGCTGGTAGAACGGTGGGATTCAGACTTATATATTTTTTACAACACTTCTGGTAGAACGGTGGGATTCAGAGCTTTTACAGTTTTTACAACACTGCTGGTAGAACGGTGGGATTCAGAGCTTATACAGTTTTTACAACACTGCTGGTAGAACGGTGGGATTCAGAGCTTATACAGTTTTTACAACACTGCTGGTAGAACGGTGGGATTCAGACTTATACAGTTTTTACAACACTGCTGGTAGAACGGTGGGATTCAGAGCTTATACAGTTTTTACAACACTGCTGGTAGAACGGTGGGATTCAGACCTATACAGTTTTTACAACACTGCTGACAGAACGGTGGGATTCAGACTTATACAGTTTTTACTACACTGCTGACAGAACGGTGGGATTCAGAGCTTATACTGTTTTTACAACACTGCTGGTAGAACGGTGGGATTCAGAGCTTATACAGTTTTTACAACACTGCTGGTAAAACGGTGGGATTCAGAGCTTATACAGTTTTTACAACACTGCTGGTAGAACGGTGGGATTCAGAGCTTATACAGTTTTTACAACATTGCTGGTAGAACGGTGGGTTTCAGAGTTTATACAGTTTTTACAACACTGCAGGTAGAACGGTGGGATGCAGAGCTTATACAGTTTTTACAACACTGCTGGTAGAACGGTGGGATTCAGAGCTTATACAGTTTTTACAACACTGCTGTTAGAACGGTGGGATTCAGACCTTATACAGTTTTTACAACACTGTTGGTAGAACGGTAGGATTCATACTTATACAGTTTTTACAACACTGCTGGTAGAACGGTGGGATTCATAGCTGATACAGTTTATACAACACTGCTGACAGAACGGTGGGATTCAGACCTTATACATTTTTTACAACACTGCTGGTAGAACGGTGGGATTCAGACTTATACAGTTTTTACAACACTGCTGACAGAACGGTGGGATTCAGACTTATACAGTTTTTACAACACTGCTGACAGAACGGTGGGATTCAGACTTATACAGTTTTTACAACACTGCTGGTAGAACGGTGGGATTCAGATTTATACAATTTTTACAACACTGCTGGCAGAGTGGTGGGATTCAGACCTTATACAGTTTTTACAACACTGCTGGTAGAACGGTGGGATTCAGAGCATATACAGTTTTTACAACACTGCTGACAGAACGGTGGGATTCAGACTTATACAGTTTTTACAACACTGCTGGTAGAACGGTCGGATTCAGAGCTTATACAGTTTTTACAACACTGCTGGTAGAACGGTGGGATTCAGAGCTTATACAGTTTTTACAACATTGCTGGTAGAACGGTGGGATTCAGACTTGTACAGTTTTTACAACACTGCTGACAGAACGGTGGGATTCAGACCTTATACAGTTTTTACAACACTGCTGGTAGAACGGTGGGATTCAGAGCATATACAGTTTTTACAACACTGCTGACAGAACGGTGGGATTCAGACTTATACAGTTTTTACAACACTGCTGGTAGAACGGTGGGATTCAGAGCTTATATAGTTTTTACAACACTGCTGGCAGAACGGTGGGATTCAGACCTTATACAGTTTTTACAACACTGCTGACAGAACGGTGGGATTCAGACTTGTACAGTTTTTACAACACTGCTGACAGAACGATGGGATTCAGATTTATAAAGTTTTTACAACACTGATGACAGAACGGTGGGATTCAGACCTTATACAGTTTTTACAACACTGCTGGAAGAACGTTGGGAGTCAGACCTAGTTTTTACAATAATATCAATAAGTTCTCGTTTGACGCATTTTAAAATACTATTTAGTTCGTTAGATTATACACCGTGTGTATAGTATTACATGTACATTATTCCGTTTATTTTATTGGGATTAACAATAGATAAAGAGTGTGGTTTAATTAATCAATCCTAATTGAAGTCCAAAACACCAAGCCGCAGTTTGATCCGATCGTTTCAATGTCTTATCGCTTTTGTCAACGTTTTATGTTTGTGATGGCTCGCCTTTACTTTTAAATGTTTATATAATACATATGTTTATTTTTTTAAATGCATGTTTTTATGACTGTTCGCTTTGAATGCTACATTTCATATATCTGGCCAACCGGACAGAACATTTCTAGCTGAGAGCAGTACAACATCCAGCGCAGGAGATCTCATACATTATATAGACGCAATTATGTATTGTTAATTACAAGTTACCACAACTGGGGGCATCTTAGATGAAGAGTTATTTAAAATAACAACAGCAGATGGAGTCTGTGAATATGGTAGAATCAGATGGACCTCAGACTCACTTTTTATTTTACACAACATAGTTTAATCGTCTTTATGTCAGTTTATAATTTAATCCCAAATCTATGATCATATTCGATAAATCTCGATCTGCAAAATAAGCGCTGGGATAACCTGATGTCGGGCTGCATTCGCGACTGATGTATTGATTTTGTTCAGTTGCATTATGGCAAAATGTATATCAAACAGAGTAAACAAGAGAAGATTTAGGAGATACATAATGGCCATCAAATTAGTTGATTACTCAGGTTAGTGTAATTGTAACATATGTAAATTGGGATACAGTTTAATAAACTTGTCATTTGTTTGTATGAATATTTGTAACTATAATTATATATGCCTATGTATCTATCTGGATTTTATAAACGAAGAGGTCTATCTGCGTATTAGTCTTGCAAAGGACATAGCATTTATGTATCAAATATCGCACATACATATTGACTCCTACATAAATAAAGAGTCAAATCGCGAACTAATGAGCATGTAAATTACATCATTACATAACTATAATTACACAAAACAAACGCAATTCCTTAGTTCATTGAAAGCGAACTTTATCAACAGCTCTCAACATGTGTTCTTATTTTATAAACACAAGATTGTACGAGCTCGTATAACGTTAACGAAATCATGTAACCAATCAAAAACATCAGACATATCTTTTGTTTACGTTTAATAGCCTGTTTCATTATCCCACCGTTTTGCACCTAATTCACCTGAAAAAATACTTAATATATATATTGACTACATTAATTTCGAATTCAAAGGCATGTAAGCTTTGGTGAGTAAATTTTTACTATTTTCAATTATTAACTATAACATCAGCTATTTTGTTTGAGAAGTTCGAGCTATCCATTTTATTTTAACAACTTGCATATAAACTCATTGAATTTAGTGTTCTTAAATACATAGTTATATGCCTGCATTTTAATTAGGTATACAAATCTAAAGTAAAAGCAGCTTTCACAAAACACAGTCAAACATAAACACGCAATAACATGACAAAGACAAGACACAAGGCAAGTGACATCACAAACACAAACGGGTTCACAATAAGGTTTTAAGTTAAACATAAACGAAGCAATTTATATCTTATGAGAAATATTTCCACATTAAATATTACTGAACTTGGTTTTAACAAAATATTTTACATCTAAATATGTATAATGACGTGGACGCTTTGACCGTTTCTGAAAAGTATTCTCTGATATGTTCGACTAAAACCTAGGTATCGCATTTTGGTTAGCTAGAAGAAAACCTTGTCAAATGAGGAAGAAATTATAACGCTTACCTGTATCAGTAACCTGGGTTGCTAATAAACGTAGTCAGTCGTGTAACCTGCGTTATACCTTGGGAAATATACGACTGTATTTTGAAACTACCTCTTTATAATAAAGGAAACTCGACAGGTGTCAAAATAGAAGAATGTCAATACAAAAGAGATCATGAATGCATTGACGTCAAACGTGTTTCTAGGAAACTTTTTGAGGCAGAAATTGAAAATGTAGTTGGTCCGCTTGGCATAACAATTATGTTATCAATACACAAGACTCGGAAACCTTCGTCGTTTATGCTGGATGACTGTATGTCTTAGTCTCGTGTTAGGTTCAGTATGAAGTAATTTGGTTCAGAACAGTAATATCTTGTCGAATAATATAGCAATTATAGATTGCTTTAAATGGAATAGACAGCAAACGTTTATTTTACAGATTTACTATTAACATGCTTAGTATACACCACATTGAAAGTTCCATGTTCTATGTATACCACAATGACGGTTCCATGTTCACCGTCATATTCATATCATCTGCGGGATGTCTCAACATTCTGTACTATTGACATTTTAAATATTGAGTTCTGCTCAACCCGGGACTATAGCTAGAATTTCTACTATTTCCTACTACCGTTCATGAACAGTCTCAATCAAACCGAGACTGCAATACTTAATATTTGTCGTCTTCGGCGATTTCCTAATTTTTCATTTCATACTCTTCTTACAAGCGCACGATATTCATAAATGATAACACACAATACTATTTTTTTTCAATTCCTCTCACTTATTTTATCGACTTTCAGTTATAATCCATCGATATGTATACATAAAACGCAGGCATATTCAATAAAAGATTAATAAAATAAAGACATTGCAGATGTTCTTTGAAATAATATAAATATAAAAATCGTACAGGAAAAGCAGCATTTAAAGGGGCTCTACCTATATCTTTTTGTCCACCAATTGATATAAACTTTACTTAATTATAAAGAGGACTATGAAAAAGGTAAATGGCAATAATTTCACCCAATGTAATATGCGTTTGAAAACAGGATTGAAAAGATCGGATTTTTGAAATTGTATTCGTAATTGTTTTAGACAAGCCGATTGCGGAGATTTTCCGATCTTATTCGTTTACAATCGGAACTACCTCGTCTGATTAGCGAAGAGTTTCGATCGATTCGTTTGCTATCGGAACTGCGCCGAATAGTTTGTAATCGCATTGCGCATGTCCGAGAAAATCGTAAAAACTCGTAGTTCTCCGGAAGGAATAAACGGCTGGGCAGCATTTTATTCAAGATATTGTTTTGATCATAATTAATAATTTACAGAACTGGAATACGAACCATGTTTCTTCTTAGAATACTCATAAAATAGCTTTGTATACATATAAATGCAGTAATATTGAGTATTTAATATTTTACATTAAAAATCGCGTAGATATAGGTAGTGCCTCTTTAAGGTCGACAGTCAACCAAAAACACAAACAGAAACAAAGAACAAATTTAAATATGAATAAAAGGCCAAATTAGTCATCATAAACAGGAAAGGGTTGACAATAGGGCTACCGCCTTGGAACGGTCAGTGGCAAAAAATGCCGCTGGGGGTTTAAACCAGGTTCTAGGTGCACCAAACCTCACACTTACCCTACTGCCAACCCAATAAAACGGGACAGTGTCAGTAAAGAAATCCGCGCCATGAACTACTCTCTCACCAACAAGAGAGCATTAATAGGTAATTTACGTAAAACACAAGGATGCTCGTGTATATATAAATACAAAAAAAAAAAAAAAGCCATAAGGAAGGTACTCAGTGACTTGGCAGAAATCAGAGCAACAAGAGAATAAACAATCAATCAATATCAACCCCAATATTGATGTTTCCCCTCCAATTTAAAGAATATTTGCGAAGTGTTTTAACGATCATTTTCTGTGATTATAGTAGTCTAGTTATAATTGTTTCAGCTCTCGATGGCGGTAATTTAGTATTGGAGCCTTAGAAGTCTAAACTCAAAAGCGGACATAGCTTTGGCACAAGATGCTGTTCAAACATTTCACTATTCTCGCAATTTGCAAGAACGTAGGACATTGGATGCTTTTGAACGTTGCTAAAGATAAGGGCATGCTCCTTGCTGCAAAATTAAACTAGCTATAAAACATTTCAAAGAAAGGTCGACTAGGGAACTTAATTAAACATGGTTATGTGTTCATGTGAAAGTGATTTATACAGATATAACAATGATAAAACAGAGACTGCACGCGAGTCTAATTATCATTATACCAGTAATCTAATGGAGATATAGTTACTTTTTCATATTGTTGTTCACTGACTTTAAGGGGAGTCAGTATCAAACTGCCTTTTCAAACTATTATTTACATCTGGCGTTTCAATTCCGATAGCAATCAGACACGCAGTGACAGGGCAATTGATGTAACACAGTGAACACATTAGCGAAAGTGAAACACCGATTCCGTGCCATTCATTCGTATGTTAGCGGACACTTACAGAGGGGTTTCCTACGTTTACACGTCTGAGGCTGTCTTGATTATAATCTTTTTGAAAAGTCAGTATGCATGTAGGAAAATATCGTCTATAACCACTATGATTATATTAGTACTGATTTTTTAAATGACGTACTATATAGTTACATGGTTTTAGGGCATTAATATATTCACCGATATGTATTTAAAATATATATGAATATCGGATATTTTTCTCTAAGTGAAACAAATAACTAATCTATTTCACGAGTACTATATGCATTTCAATCGTTTTTGATTTCTCGGTGACAATACATCCTATACTCAAACCAAAAGACATCCGCAATATATCACATACATTGATATTTTTTTTCATTGACATCAGTAAATTATGTATTTCGAAAGAACGAGTCCGTGACTTTGTCAGTTGATTTATATTCTAAATATTTCTTCTTAGGTACATGTAAATGCATTTTGGTTGGATATGGTCCGTAAAGGCTACATTTCCTTTCGACTTTTAAATCTACTTGTTTCAAAAGGCATTATTTTCCATTTCCTATGATACAATTTTGTAATACAGAAATGAACACATCACTAACTGTTTTGTAAAATCTAAGGTAAAACACAGGTTTTCCCAAACGTGTTACATTTAAAACTAGAGCACGTCAATGGCACGCCATCCCATATCCCCTCACGTTTAAATTAGTCAAATTATGTCGACTTATTGAGTGAATAAATTGTCTTTAGGTTATCATGCTATCTTCTCCACCACGTCAGTACACTCCGCTTGCAACTGCATTTAATTTGATATGCAGCATGACCTCATTGGGAAACAAATTATGTTTGACCCCGCCTACACAGCCAAATTCAACCACAGAGCATGACACAGACGGCCCATGCAAAAACCGTCACATATATAGATATTCGCGAGCAAAAACAATTATACAGTATTTTACAGTTCAAAATTTAAGCATTTAGCATTTGTAGTACTGTTTCTTTAAAACAAACACCCGTCCCCCTGGTCTTGCCCCCGGGGGAATTATAAACACGCTATCATCTTTTGCACATCTGCACATATTACAGTACTCCGTCTTTCTGACTATTCTTCCGTCTTCTCTCTCTCTCTCTCTCTCTCTCTCCCACTCCCCGTCATCTAACGATTTAGGAGCAGATAGTTTCAATTAAGCTCGGACACACGAACTCGCGGACGCACGGACGTGCGCACATTTTAGAAAATGTGTAATCCTGAAAGGAGCCAGAGCAACAAGTGAATAAATTTGAAAATGTTATTCCAAAATATACAGGTTTATGCAGCTCAACATTATTCACTGTATTTCATTGATTAACTCGCACCTCATGATTCGTCACAACACAATGTAGTTTTGTCTATACATTCATACGTTTACTTCATAAAGAAATGGAAATGTATTCGGATCAAAAGGTAAAGGTCGGCATGGCGGACCGTCTGAAGATGAACAGCACATTACTATATGGATGTTACGGTTTACAAGTGGCCGAACCAAAGCCTTGCCCTCAATAGTTTATTCTCTTGTTGCTCTGGCTTCTGCCAAGTCATTGAGTACCTTCTTTGTCACTGTCTTGTCGTGCCCTCAATGGGTTATTCTTTCTTACTCTGGTTTCTGCCAAGTCATTGAGTACCTTCTTTGTGGCTGTCTTGTCGTGCCCTCAATGGTTTATTCTCTTCTTACTCTGGTTTCTGCCAAGTCATTGAGTACCTTCTTTGTGGCTGCCTTGTCGTGCCCTCAATGGTTTAGTCGTGCCCTCAATGGTTTATTCTCTTCTTACTCTGACTTCTGCCAAGTCATTGAGTACCTTCTTTGTGGCTGTCTTGTCGTGCCATCAATGGTTTATTCTCTTGTTGCTCTGGCTTCTGCCAAGTCACTGAGTACCTTCTTTGTGGCTTTCTAGGCTATTTCGTTTTGTATTTATATATATACGAGCATACTAATTTTGTGTTTTACTTATACTGCATATTAATGCTGCCTTGTTGGTTAGAGTATAATTCATGGCGTTTTTTTTTTCATTTACACTGTGGCGTTTTATTGGGATAAAGTAGGGTAAGTGTGAGGTTTGGTGAACACTAGAACCTGGTTTAAACACCAAGCGGCCTTTTTTGCCACTGACCGTTCCAAGGCGGTAGCCCTATTATCAGCCCTTGTGTGTTTGTGATGTCTTATCTTTCACCAGATACCCAGGCAGATGTTATTGAAGCTTTTAATGACACCTCTCTGTATCTGGATGACATACTGAACATTGACAACCCTTTCTTTCAAACTATGGTTGATAATATTTATCCTAAAGAACTTCAGCTTAATAAAGCTAATATATCTCATAAAAACGCTTCTTTTCTTGATTTAGTTCTCTCGATTGAAAATGGTGAAATAATTAGCAAAATCTATGACAAGAGAGATGATTTTAATTTTGACATTGTTAATTATCCCCACTTGGATGGGGATGTTCCCCGAGCAACTTCTTATGGGGTGTATGTGTCTCAGCTTATTCGATTTTCAAGAGCTTGTACTCGAGTTGAGGACTTTAATATTCGTAATCTTTGTATAACTAAAAAGCTACCAATCAGGGTTACCGTTACCATAAACTTCGTAAAACCTTTGCGAAATTTTCGTAACCCTGATCTTCTTTCCAAATATAAAAGTAATTTAAGGACTCTTCTGCGACAAGGACTATCACAACCTGACTTCTATGGTGATGCGATTTATAAACTTCGTAAGATTCTTGGTCATGATCACTTTCATACTATCTTTGTTAAACTTGTTAAAAGGTTTATCAAAAGAGGTTATGACCCTATCATTTTGCAACGTACTGTATGCTTGGTGGTGGACCCTTTTACAGTTCGCCATTATGCTTTCCTCTTTAATTGTACGATGACCGGACAGGCTGTGGACCCTATGATGACGCCTACCTAAAGCCCATTGGGACGGTGGCGTTTGATGTTTGTCTATGATCTTTCCTGTCGTGCCCTTAATGGTTTATTCTCTTGTTGCTCTGACTTCTGCCAAGTCATTGAGTACCTTCATTGTGGTTTTAGGCTATTGTTTTTTTGTAATATATTTACACGAGCATATTTATGTTTTACTTATATTGCCTTTTGATGCTGCCTTGTTGGTTAGAGATTAGATCATGGCGGGGATTTCTTTATTTACACTGTCCTGTTTAAATGGGTTGACAGTAGGGTAAGTTTGAGGTTTGGTGCACCCTAGAACCGGTTTAAACCCCCAGTGGCCTTTGTTGCCACTGACCGTTCCAAGGCGGTAGCCCTATTGTCAACCCTTTTGTGTTTGTGATGTCGTTTGCATTTATTATTACTTTTGCCTTCTCGTTTGTCTGTTTGCGTGTTTGTTTTTGTGTTTTGTGGTTGACTGTCGTCCTTGAATGCTGCTTTCCCTGTTCGATATTTTTATCTTTCTTTTTATTCATCTTTATATAAAGTTGTTCTGAGTTTCTTTGTGTGTTTATGATTGATTGTCGTCCTTGAATGCTACTTTTCTGTTCGATTTGTATATCTACTTAAACATAGTGTAACTGAGTAAGTGTCCGTTTAATTTAATATAAATACAGTTAACAGTTGTTTCATGAAATTGAGACAAAATGAAACACATTCTAACCACATCGGACAGGTATCATCGTAACATTCATACTTTCTTCATACCCGACAATCCGTGACCTTAAGCATTTTTGAGATTAAACAGACAACTCTCAAGTTAATGATATTAAATATGCATGTATCCTTATGTATGTGTATATATCATTAATTATTAATGTATGTGCATCCGACGTGAACGGGACCCGGAATATCCACAAGCTAATCATGATGCGTTTGTCCGCGGTGAACGAGCCCAGTAATATCCACAAGCTAATCATAATATGCATCAGTGGTGAACGGGCCCAAGAATTATATACAAGCTAAACATTATGTATGTGTACCAACGGTGAACGGGCATCCAAAATATCCAAAATGTAATGATTCTGTATCTGTATCGCGGTAAATGGACCCCAGCATAACAACAAGCGAAGCATAATGCATGTGTATCCGCGGTGAACGGGCTCCGGAATATCCACAAGCATATCATAGTGTGCGTTTATCCACGGTGGACAGGCCCTCGAATATCCAAATGTTTCTCATACTGTGCATGTATCCACGGTGAACGGTCCGCGGAGTACCAACATTTGTTCTTATTTAAAATTACAAAATCTATGTGCATATTCTAGTCAACATTAAACACAATTATATATCGTTCGAAATACTTGATAGACGTTCATATCCCGCGTGTCGTGTACTGTCCTTATCTGTCTAAATCAATGGCCTAGTGAGGATGAAGAACCGCATCTGTATACGCTTCAAATACTAATCACTACAACGAACAATTCCTTTGAGATCTCTTTACATGCGATATTCCAATTGCATGGAGAGAAAATATAATGATGCCATCATAAGTTTTATTATTATATATACTTTCCATGATAGTGGATTTCATGATTAAAATAAATAGAGAATAATACATGTGTATTTTCATATCAAACCATATATCAAGCCTGATACTTCAGCAATGACTTTGTAGAAATGTCAGATTCAACTAATTTACTACGCTTTTTCCCAGAGAGAATACAATAATATTATTAATAGATGTAATCCCATTTTGATGTGTTCATGCACATCTGTCGCGTAAACTTGTGTAGATCTAAATGATGTTTTATTTCCGAATGTTTATTTAAAATGAATGCCATTGACTTTGAAATTGTCTAATTCAGAAAATGAATGGTCACATGTGGTTATTTTATCCACCGATGGTTCTATATAATTTCGCTTATTAAATTATAAAGTTGTTAAACTATCTTTATGATCCGTGTAGTATGCCTTATTTATTTATTTATTTATTTATTTTACTTTTATTTATTTATCATCTATTTGATTCATTAAGTGTTACCGCCTTAATTCCATTAAGATATGGAAAAGCTTATATTAACAGGATTTTATAACGGATATTTCGACGATAAAATTCGTTTACAAATATATTTTATAGAAAGATTACGATAACATGTTTAAAACTACCTATTTGATGTTTTAATTTTACAATATGCAAACGTTTCAAGCCTAAATTAAGGTTTTATTTCATACCCGAGCCAACCCCGTTTTCGCTTCTTGGAGAAGGGTTGGATGGGGTATAAGAATTAATACTCGGACCACGTAATGTCATCTTCTTTGTATTACTAGTCAAATCATTTCCGTAGAGTTATGGTCAAATATGACAGCTTAACGTACACATGTTGATGTATCGCCAATAACCTGGCACGAAAACAGGATGGCAAACGAACGACAAACGATACATCGTATAGAATCGTAACTAATCGGTAATTTTCGTATCACTCCGCTGAAAGAATCATAAAAAACATTATGATATTTTTTAACCCTTTATTTCACGCGTGTGATAAGGCTTTATTGCCCGGCAACTACATCCTGATTGATATGACTAGCTAACTCTATGTGGTATCGTACATTCAAAAACAACGTATTTATAGGGAAGTATAAAACCTTATAATTTCATTGTTTAGATTTCACATGTGAAATATCGAAAATGACGTAATGCAGCTGTTGACGTCGTTGACGTTTTTGACGTTATTGACGTCATTGCTTTGGCGCATCATGTTTTTTTCTGCATCATTACAAGGTTGTGAGTATATAATAAATAGAATATTAATTCTGTTGGTTTGTCGTGAATATAGGATTTATTTTCATCTCGAAGTGAGAAAACTCGCATATTTCTACTCATGCTAAAGCATTCGTAAAAATATAGGTTTTCCCACTTCTCGATGAAAATAAATCCTATGAACAATATCCTCTATACGATTATGTGCATAGGTTTCATGGCTACAGGCGAAACATGGATATGGTAGTAAATACCGACGTGACATGCAAGTTACCTTAATTTGCAATTTCTCACCCATTAGTTCATCCAATGCCCCCTAGAGTACTTGTAAGTGGTCTGCATACATCTGCAGTTTGATTAGGTGAATCAATAGTGTTAATTTTAATGGACCTTTTGGGATCAACGAGCCAAATATAGGTGGCTTTGAAATAGAATACCGCTTAGGCCGGTGTTGGTAGTGGGAGCGTGAGAGGGGTTGCTTCCTACATTACCTCTCATGAACAGACTCAAGGAAACAGAGTATGTTACTTTATTCTCTTGTTTGTGTTTGTTAATTCCAAAGGATCTACCTTATCAGTGTATTAACATTCACACTAACGATTGTTTAGTGCAGTGTAAAATGTCTCCCCGTGCTACAAATAAATAGTGTTATTTGTATGGTCTTTTGGGATCAACGAGCCCAATATAAGTGGCTTTGTCGTAGAATACCGCTTAAGCCGGTGCTGGGGCCGTGACAGGTGTCGGTTCTTACATAACCTCTCATGAACATACTCAATAAAACAGAGTCTGCATTTTATTCTCGTGTTGTGTGTGTTGCTCCCAAAGGATCTCCCGTATTATATGGGTTCACTCTCTATCAGTTATGAAAACGTAATATTCTAAGGTCGGCAGCAATCGGTACTATGATACGAAAATGAATCGCATACACATATATAGCATTCGCAGTCGTACTCTACCTTTGTGGGTTTAATACAAATAACTTATTAATGCACCTACATCATATATATTACATAGAGAATATGTTCATAATGCAGGTTATGGTGTGTGTGTTTTAATAGCTGATTTAAAACTATTATTTTGAATAATCGTAGAAAAATATAAAATCATTGTCAGGTTTTAAATTTGTTCTTAGCACCTTTTATTGTTAATTGAATAACCCATATCCGATTAATTTAAACACTTGCAGTACAGAAATTTGAATGCCTGTCTTACGTCGCTCTAGGGAGCTTCAGTCTCACAACTAATAAGTGTATACGTTAGGGTAGTTTGTAATCACACATAATATTAAAATGTTATCTCCTACAATTGCATTCATACATCACATACGTCGTTATGGATACCAATGTGTGCGCAAAAAAGACACAGTAGTCTTCAGTGCGTTTCCTTTTTTTTATTAGGATGTTGCGAGACTGGTTCAACAAATGTCCGATAAAACTGCCCTATGAGGAACAGTGTATACACTAACCGTTGAAGAATATAATAAAAACCGAAGCTACCATCTGTATTTTGTTTTAATCTGTGATTTCTTGCATATAGCATTCCGGCTCTCTGTTGATTGAATTGATAATGAGTGTTATAAAAAGTACGCGGACCAATTAAGGAAGTTATCAAGTTCTCGTAACACACATTTTAAAATATTACTCCGTTTCTTAGAGGGCATTGGCGCGGGATGATTTATTGACACTTTTCTGTTTTGTTGAATTATAAGAATGAGGTTTGGTGAATCCTAGCTAGAGGTCCAAACCCAAAGCGGCGTTTTGGTGCCATTGACCGGTCTTTGTGTTTCGTTTCGGCAAGAGTCATGCATATGGTAATACATGGCAATATATGATTCATATAAATAATATTTATTTCAGATTCTGTACTCAGGTTTAGTCTAATTGTAAAATAATCATTAATCGACAACTATCGCTTGATGTATATAGTTCTGATCCATTATATATATACGTTAACGATTGCTAATGTTACATTTTGAATTTGTATTATATGTTACAATTATATGTATATGCTCCCCTGTACAATGGAGGAAATAAATAATCTGTGTGATGAAAGGCAGAACATTACTCTTGGAAAGCAGTGCAACCACCAGCGCAGGAATCGCACACATGACACAGATACAAATATGTCCAGTTGGAATAAAAGATAAACAAACTCAGAGTATTTTAGATAAACATGTTATTTAAATTAACAACCACAGATGGCGTCTGAGACTAGTATAGATGGATCTTAGGGGCTCAGCTTTTTAACACAATTTAATTTCTGTACTGCCTTATTGAACTATTTACATAATAAAGCTTCTCTCCTCTTCGATAAATTAATGTATATGATTCGCACTAGGAGAATTGTATGTCGTGCTGCATGTAGGTTGTTGTTTTCAATGTCTGATGGGAAACTATAGATCAATAAAAACAAACACATGAGTAGGAGATAAAATGATGGAAATCAAGTAAGTTGTGTTTGCAGTTTAGTGTAAACAGCATACTTTGTTTGCTTGAATACTTATAACTAAATGTGTGCCTATGTATCTAGTGTGCGTAAACAACCTTATTACAAATATTACATTGCTGTAAACATTTAAGGCATACATGTAAATGTATTCAAACCGAGACGGCAACTTTTTTGTGTATTTATCGTGTTCGACGATTTCCTAATTTCTTTCATGTTTTGTTTTCAAACATCTTAACTTTATGGTAGAGGAGAAATTCCAGAAAACCAGCACTTAACGAGATTATTGTTTTCCTATTCAACTACATGCAATATAATTATATTGATCTTCATGCAATTAGCAAGTTTTCTTTGTTCTGTTATACACGTTATAGAACACTCTATTTTAAACCAACACATACTGGCACACGGTTGAAATACTTTCAATAATATTAAATAAATAATCTTGTTATTAACGTTCACATTCTGACATAATTCCTATCCCATTTAAACAAAACACCCTTTACATATAAGGGTACCGCCGTGAACGGTTTGTGACTAAAAAAAAGACGTTTGTGTTTAAACAGGAGTTTCTAGGGTGAACAAAGCCCACTCTTACCGTATCGTAATCCCAGTTAAACGTGACATTGCAAATAAAGATATTCCAAACAGGTTATATCCTCCAACACAATAGGCATAATTAAAAGACAATATACGTATACAAGTAGGAATAAAAGTCCAGTAAATGTAGCATTCAAGGACTACAGTCTATCAAAACCACGCATTTTAAACGAATAACAATTATACAATGATTATGTTTATATAAAATAAACAACAAAAGCCTAATGAACAAATAAAACAAACAGCAATATTTATTTTATTATATCGAACAAAAAATGTTTTGATTAAAATTTAAATATATGAGGGTGGAAAATCCCAATATATTTTTGTTTTTAATTCATATTTTTATACCAGTTTTGATTTAACGTATTATATCTGCTCGCCGCATTTGTAATTGTTATTTGGTAAATCAAGCGTCTTACGATTGACATAACATCAAGTGCATTTTAATAAGCGTCTACAGATTTCCAATTGCCAAAGCGTGTCGTTATTGGAAAAACCCAAAACCTATTTTTATACTCCCCGTGATGTCACAATGGTGTGGATAGTAAAAACGTGATGTCACAATCGTGTGGATAGTAACAATTGTTTACCGGTGAACAGTATAAATTGCTTCACGCTAAGTGTATGGGTAATCTATACAGGAGTGTCAACGTGAGGTATAATAAATTTAAATACTCGTAGATGTAACTTAATCTTATTGCAAACTTAAATAAATACGTCTCCTGATTTGTAGATTGACCAAAGTAAATTAACTCCAGAGTTGTCAAAAGCGTTAGCCCGGTATTGTTTGTCGTGATCGTTAACGGCAGTAAGACAAGAAGCTTACAAATTGGGCGTGTTTTATGTTGTGGTCCAAGTACTTGAATAAGTAATAAAACGGGACTGATATATCTGTTTGTGTAATTTAGTAAGTAACCTAGTACATAGTTGTAATTTTGTTTTGCTAAGCCTATGTCCCATCTTTAAATGCCGTGAACTATCTTGCATACGTAGTAACAACATCATCATCAGTAGATTGAAATAAAGTGTACGAATTTGTGCTCACTAATTCCAGAAATAAAACATTGATTTAGGTGTCAAAAACAATTATATTATTTAATTAGCTGCTTTATCAGCAGGAACTAAAACACATTTGTTATGAAATTATTGGATTCCCGATTTCAAATAACGAAACAAAAATCTAGGTCTCGGAGGAAATACGAACGTTCATACGGGATTTTATGATTTTAAGAACATTTTCCAAGTAGAAAAAATAAAATACTTCATCATGCTTTAAAAACAGAATGCATCAATATCCTTTGTATTCGTTGCATTCATAGTTGTATCTTTTAACTTATATAAATTGTTGTAAAGAGCATATAAACTGATCAGTTCTTAAACTTCATTCACCAAGCCAGTATCAAAATAACTTTTCAACATGTTTTCATTATTTGATTTCTTAACATACATTTCTTATCAGTTTTTTCATTTAAAGTATTTTCCAAAGGGTCAGTTACGGCTTTCAAAATATTGTTTATAAATAGCATACACACATAACGTTGGCACAAATGCAAGTTTGGAAAAGTTGCATACATTATTCTACTTATTTAATTGGGATGACAATAGGGTAAGTGTGAGGTTTGGTGCAACATATAACCTGGTTTAACCCCCAGTGGCCATTTTGGCCAATGACCGTTCCAAGGCGGATGCCCTATTGTCAACTCTTTTGTGTTTGTGATGTCGTTTGCATTTTTTTATTACTTTTGCCTCTTCGTTTGTCTGTTTGCGTGTTTGTTTTTGTGTTTTGTGATTGACTGTCGTCATTGAATGCTACTTTCCCTGTCTAATTTTTATATCTTTCTTTTTTTCCTTCAAAAAAACCAACCTATTACTAAAACAATTTTGAACAGTCCAACTTACATAATTCATTGAAGGTTCCATGTTCACCGTCATATGCATACCATCTTCCGGATAGCTCAAATTTCTATACTATTGACATTTTAAATATTGAGTTCTATTTTTCTTTTATTTATCGTGTTCGTCGATTTCTAAATATCTCCTTTCATGCTCCTTTTACCCTTCTAGTACATATCACGTCTGGCTCTGCCTTGGATGACTACTATTAACAAGTATTTTCGTCAGCGACCCTATACCAACCCTTTTCGTCTGCATATGCCTTTTAATGCAACTGCAAATTGTATCAACATTTAGTATGTTTCATTCACTTCATTAAATAGTGTAATACATCTACAGAAACAAAAGGAATTGGTCGTGTTTGCCCTTTCTTCTCATTCCACGATGAACATTAGTTCCCCGCGTGTAATATTGATAGCTAAGCTAATTTAAGAAGGTGTTATGACATGTTAAATCTAATTATACAGGTTTCAGCAATCAAATATGTGTTACTGTCTTTGATCACAACAAGCGATTCACACTGAACAACATCATAATAACTAATTACCTTAACTCTCGGAAAACTGTATAGACCAGGTGACAGAAGATTTGAATACAAAATGCGTTTGATGCGTTCGTACCAATTTGAAAATAGAAAACGCATAGTATTGGACTTGCAATAGAAATGCCGATATATGCAAACATTTAACAACACTACATTTGTTAATTCTTACTTTCTTTAGCAAAGATACATTATAGAAAACATGAATTTGAACCAATAACTATACTATGGCATACTGTTCTTAGGCAGTGTCATGGATCGTGTTGTCTGTAGCGATGATATGATGTTAAGATGGCGATGGCCGATATCATATCATCGACATCGTATCATTGCTTTCGTAGCATTGCCTTTGTAATAGCTTATCATTATACATCGTTGCATGGGAATCATGTGTACGATGATGCGATGTAAACATGGCGATGATTCGATGTAAATAACCTAACTATATAAGCTATAACACGTTCGTTCAAATCATATTTAAATGTCTTTAAAATGCACTTGTAGATACTGGTAATTAAATATTGGTCAAACCGACTAACCTGCCATATTCATCGTGCTGCCACCTGATATTGTAACATCGTACCATTACCATCTTGCGAGGCGGTAATCATCACAAACTGTATGTGTGAGTGAGCTATAAATAAGAGATGAAAATGATCAAACACAGGCGGCACGCGAGTACAATTACCTTTGTAAAAGTAATATATTGGACACGTTGTTGCAGATTTACCATCGCTGTACTTACGTTGTGGGTAATCAATATCGAAATGCCTGTTTGCAATGTATCATTTATTTCCGACATTTCAATTACGATGTCATATTTTTCAAACAGTCACCCAGAAAAGCTTTTAACGTATCGCGATATCTATTACTTCAAACATTAATTTCTATTATTCCGCTTCTTATTATGCTTCTTTCATAAAAAACAATATTAGATTGATGGTAGCAATCAAACTGATATGCATACTTTATATTGTGTTTATATAGTCTGTAATGCATATTTTATATTGTGTTTATATAGTCTGTAATGCATACTTTATATGCATTACGTATCTCTGTACCTATTATGCAACTATTAATTACTCACGATAAAAAAAAAGTGATCGATGGTAGTAAAATACAAAGCATTTTATGCAACTAAGAACATTTTCCCGTTCAGGAGCCAAGCTAGTACACTCATTGAAGCAGTCATCAAACCAATATGTTTCTTCGAGTTATGGCGACCCTGACCTCTCAACCTTCGACCATGGACGCACGTCTTTTGTACAGATTAATACTATTACTGGAGAATTAGTCCGGAAACTACAAAACAACCGATCATGTTCTGCTGTCTTATATCTGGAATATCTTCGGACATCTGGAAGACGGACAGCACCGTTCTATATGCCCCTAAGTTTTAATGTACCCATACAATCACGAGTAAACAGTATGTAATAGAGTCTTGTCTCAGCGAGTTGGCTTATTTAAACACCGAAATGGGCGTAGCCCATCGGGGTGTTTTAAAAAACCAACGAGCTGAGACAGACTCTATCTTTTTTGTAGCATGGTGTACCGAGTAACACTGTGACGTCGCAGTGACCGTTCCCTAAATTCCAATATCTGGTAGCTGTAGTACGGTATAGCCACGCCCCTTTAGTTACCCTAAATTAAACGATTTAATGCTCTGCATTCATCAAAGGAAATGTCATCGACCATGCTACAATACCGGTGTATTGCACGTTTGTTCGTTGTAAATCGAACCAAAAGACGTAACACAACTTGTTGTGTGACGTTAATTACAAAATGAAATAACAATTTGTCAACCGCATATCTAACACTGTGAATTTATTTATATCACCGGTTTTATTACTTGTAGCATGGTCGGTGACACATCCTTTGATGAATGCATTAAATTGTTTAATTTAGGGTCACAAAAGGGGCGTGGCTATACTACAACTACCGGATATTGGAATTTAGAGTACGGTCACTATGACGTCACAGACTGTTACTAAGTACATCATGCTACAAAACAAATACGATGGCAGATGGCAGTACGATGAATATAGCTGGTTAGTCGATTTGAACAATATTTAATTACCAGTATTTACGCCATCTCGGTGTTTAAATAAGCCTACTCGCTGAGACCAGACTCTATCTAGTATGTACCTGTCCTTTTGGATCATCAAGCCCAATCTTTGTGGTTTTAAAGTAGAATACCTTTCAAGCCGGTGCTAGGGGGCGTGAGAGGTGTTGCAACTTATATTACCTTTAATGAACTCAATAAAACCGAGTCTACTACTTTCCTATCTTGTTTGTATTTGTTGATTCCAAGGGATCCCCGTTTTAGTATTTATTGAAATTCACACTAGCGTTTGTTTGGTGCTATATGGCGGCTGTAAAAAGTCGCCCCGAAAACAAATCAGTAGTGTTATTTCTCACAGGTCAAGCCCAATGTTTGTGGTTTTAAAATAGAATACCGCTTAAGCTGGTGCTAGCGACGTTAGAGGTATTTCACCTAATTTTACCTCTCACGAACAGACTAAATAAAACCGAGTCTGTTACTTTTCTCCGTTTTTTGTGTCTGTTTATTCCGAGGGATTCCCTTTTCAGTATTAATTTACATCTAACTAACGATGCAAATCCCACTTGGAGCTCGATTTCAGGTGAGAAAGTGTTGCTACTTACGGGTTGCGGGAGGTATACAGTACTGGTTCTATTCAGAAAAAACGTGGGTGGTCTGCCTCCACCACGAACAAAAGTATCCGTCATATACGAGCCTCAAATTGCTGAAAATCACGTAAAAAAACGACATATATCTAGCATTTTCCGTATTGACTTTCACTAAAGTTACAGAGGTGTTTGTCGCGGATTATGCCTCAGTTGTTTGTTTGTTTGGTTTTGTTGTTGTTTTTAAATACAAATCCTTACGCTTGTAGGATATCACGTGGTAGTCCGAATCAACCATTCTTTTTTTTTTTTAAATAAAAAAAAAGATGTTTGTAGGGTAGTGTGTGGTCGTGCACAATCAACTATGATTTGTGTAGAATTAGCTGAACCTCTCAATTCGTTTAAGGATGTATTACATACAAGCGAAATAGCGGAATTGTGTACATGGAATACATCCTATATTTGAATTCTTTAGATTAGGAGTGTATTCATAGATCAAATCTTAGAAATCCACAAGTTCACTGATTGTGTATACATTGGAATAAAAAAGGATTTGTTATGAATATCAAATTTGTATCTCTAAATGAAAAGAACAACTAAATATGTTCAGGAGTACTATATATTATGCATTTCAATGGTTTCTCGTTTCCCAGTGAAAATACATCCTATACTCAAAACCAACAAACATCCGCTATATATCAGTCCAAAACGTACATAAATGTATTTTATTTTTCTATTAATTTACAGCACCTGTGTGTTTCATTGATATCAGAAAGTTATTAACTGAGAAAGTTCAACAATATCCTCAAAAATAACAAACTTCCGCTATATATCCGAAACTTCTATAACTTATAAATGATGTGTTCCTATTATTTACAACTGTCTATTTTTCATTAATATCAGAGAATTATTTATTTGAAAGATAGAGTCGGCGACTTCAAGTCATTGATTTGTATTGTGTAAATGTCTGCTTAGGTAATTGAATCTTGTTTCAAAAGCCACTGTTGATGGAATCTTTTAAATATAGAAATGACTGTATAATTTACTATAGTAGATTATAGGATGCATGCTTATACTTGCTCTTGCAATATTGACAGTAGATCTAAGAAAGTGATATGAACATGTTAGATCCAATTATACTGGTCTACGAAACTAAAAATCCATAACTAGTTCTCACTGATTAATGAAATAATAACGCACTACTAAAGGTCTAGTAAATATGAACTTTTACCCAGAACTAATTGAAACAGATAATGTTATGATTATTTCTGAATGTATAGACATAGTTTGATCTCCAATAGAAAATAGAACAAAATCGAAGCTCTTTTAATTGGTTTATTTTGTAAATTAAATTTCGTCTAAAGGACATCTCCTAAATACTGAAAAGGTGATCCCTTGGAAGCAACAAACACAAACAAGAGAGAAAAGTAGCATAATACTATACGTCAACTTGTCTACTTTCGTTTTGTAAATGTAAATAGATATCAATCTGATTAATATGGACGTGATGTATCTCTGTTTTCAATCAATTAACTTAGTTTAGAACATATTTAAACGACACACTGGGTCAACTTAGAATGAATTTACTAACCTTATAACACACGTATCTATTAATTAAAGAGTCTTTCCTCCTCCAGAATGAGTCTACAATACATTGGTATTTGCTTATTGCGAAATAGAAACAGAAACTATTTAACGCAATGGTTACATTTATTTAAACACAAAACACGCTATAAAACTGCGTGTTGTTTAACTGATCAGCAACACATTAAAGGTTATTTAGAGCCGCCAAAGGGAGAGGGATAACATACATAGGAATCCTGAATATACCAGTGGGAGCGCCAAGCCGCCGCGGAGGGATATTTACTTAAAAACGTCACGCGCAAAAAACGTAAACAAACTGCTTTTTGAGCAGATTTCAGGATGGCGGTCAAAATGACACCAGTGATGTAAACTGTATTCAACTGACAATGTACAATGATGACACACATAAACAAATGCATCGATTCGTTTGTTACAGAATGAATTTTAAGTTTTTACGTGTTTTGTCGATTCTTTTTTATTAAAAATACGTTTTCTAGGCTTTTACAAATTACCGATCGTTTCGAAAATTTATGTGAAATTTTAGCTTTTAATCAAATTCATAATTACAGTTTGTTCTTATAGCGAGAAAAAAGACGAAAGCATTAAAGTCAAAAAAAAGTCTTCCTCTACAGGCCTGTAAAATTTCATCAAAATTTGGAAAAAGTACTTTTTTCTACCCAAAAAAACGTTTCATGACCGTTCATAAAATTACACACAGAAAAGTGAGACTCCCTTCAACCGTGTGCTTCATACAAAAACCTTTCAGAATCATATTTTTATTACTACAGTTAAAACATAATTTATACAAGCCATTTCCTTATAAAATAACCATCATTTTCATGGCCTACTTTTAAAAATAAATTTAGGTCTATGTTGTGTTATTGTGAAAATTATTTCAGTCAACAAACATGCGAAAGAGCAAAATGTCTGCTGTTTATCGATCGACTTCAAATTTTTTATTTTTTATCTCGATTTGTATGAAGATTTTAACAACGAGAAAAAAGACAAGAACATGAACGATGAGTTTAATCCTTCCTCTGGCAGTATGTGAATTTTCAAGAGAATTTGAAAAAAAGTACTTTTTTCTACCCAAAAAAACGTTTGGTCACTGTTTTACGCAAGCGTTTCGAACGTTGTTTTTGTGTAGTTTTGTTACACGGCATGGAATACAGCATGCAATACATCGGTAAGCTCTGTGTGTGATACATTCTGAAATTACCTGATATATTGTAGTGAACAGACAGTCGATAAGAGACAAAATATTTATGCTAACATGATACATTTTAAATTCGATTGTTATTGAAAATATTGCAAAAAAAACAATACCGTGTTTCCCCGAAGACCACATTCCAACACAGAATTGTGACGTCACAATGCTTGTACTAGTATAATCACAGGGTGAAAAGGTGTACGCGGACAATTTTTTAATTGTCCGTCGAAAGGACGTGTGTTTTTATTTATTTATTTTGATCGAAGAGCCTTTAAAAAAAGTATCATTGGCTATTATCCTTTCGACCCATCCACCCTCGCCCCACCCCCACCCAGCACATTTTTTTTAAATGGACAGACTTAATCTAAAATCCGAACTATGATTTTAAATGTATTTTAAAGGCCATTTGGATTGTCGACGCAAATATAATATGAACTAGGGCTTTATTGATTTGAACAGCGACCGCAGAGGGAAGTAAGATGGGTGAATAGTCCCATTAGACTTGCCATCACCAGGGCTCCAGCTCCTTAGGTTCAACTCCTTTTCCACTGTGTAACCGAGGCCTCTTTTTTGAAAGTCTGTGAAATAGCATCTTTGAAACAATCTGTGTATTAAACCGTGCCAGCACCTTTACATCCGAGATACCAAGAACACATGATTGGCAATCGACCACTTACATGTATGTGTACCCTGCTGCATCCCCTCCCCTCCCCCCTCACCGCCACCACTTACACAGTTTAACTCATCTTAGTGGGGTTCGGGGTCCCTCCCGCCCTCACTCCGTTTAACTTATCCTAGTTGGGTTCGGGGTCATGCTACCCGTATTATGTTTTTTTGATGTTACAATGCGCGTTCTGACGTATATTTCAGAGTTATAAAACGGTAGATAAAGGTAAATACACACATGTACCTGAAAATCCCCCCCCCCCCACACACACACACCCCACAAACCCCACACCGCCAATACCTCCTCCATTGTTATTGCATTTTTGGACTTTTTACATTTTCGATTTCCGAGTTAGGCGTACCGTCTTTTATGAAACTATATTAGTACCAATCAGTAAGGGATGGACAGAACCCTGCAGTCTATAGGGTAGATAGGCTCGCGAGGATAATAACCCTAAACTTAGTATCCTTTTGTAGAATTTTTTTTTCAATAAAATTCGGATTCGGCCGGGTTAGCGATGACCAAGACACTTTCCCTTAGTCTCGTCCGTCGGATGGGGACGTAAACCGGGCGGTCCCGTGTATCGGTTTATCATCCGAGCACGTTAAGGAATCTATTCGATAACAAGAGTAGGGCAGTTTCCCAGATTTCTATGTATTCCTTCCCCTCTCTCTGGGGCGGCTCTAAATAACCTATACTGTGTTGATTCAATTAAAACGTATATTGTCTCGTGGTCTAGCTTGTGTGTCGTCTCAACATGGGATAAAAAAGAGCTATTAACATTGTATATTTACTTATATATATTAGGCCAAAAAAAAAAATACCTGCGTTTCCGGTGGCCCGACCGACCCTATTTTTAAGGGGCCGACCCTAAAACTTTTTATGAAAAAAAATATATATATATTTGTTCTGAACAATGATTTATCACAATATCTCGAGGTAAACTGACATCACAGAGAAACTTTCAGCTGTATCATCAACTTGAATGGGGTTTATGATATAAATACATGTAGAATCTCACAATATCTTGCTCCGAAAAAAAAAGGAAAAAAAAGAAAAGAAAATGCCTACCTTCCGACCCTATTTTTTTAGAGCATGCAATAGGAAACACACCTATTTTTTTGTTTGGCCTTACTATATGTAACTTATAAATCGGTTACTGTGCAGCTTCTTCTATTTTTTAATTTTCTAACGTACTTAAAATTTTAAGATGGTCGCCAAAATGAGAAAAGCACGAAACACAGCATCACGTTTTATAACACACAAATCTGTCATGTGCTTTTGTCAGCAAGGACATTTATCATTCCTGAAATATTTTAAATGGATTGGAGGCGGTCTGGAAGACTATAGGCGTCTGTCTATTCAAATACGTAATGCGTTTCATTTTCATATTCAATGTACATAATATTATGCTCTAACCACAACTTTGCCAAAATAAAATTCATAGTTATTGAACATGTCAATAGCATTGAATAATTGCTAAGGAAGAACGTTATACATATTTTCATAGAGTAAGACGAAAATGTGTGTTTCATGAACATAGGTAATAGAGGATCTTACATGAGAGCTGACAGAGCTTAAAGTGATCCCTAAGCGTCTGACATGTCCACTGGCACAGATATATATATTATAGGGAGGTCAAGTGTAGTTTAAATGTTGGATATACTCAGGTTTAATGAATTCATAAGTCATTCAACTGAAAAAGTGATCATTTGTTTAATAGGCATGTCAAATATATAATACATACTGGTAATGGCTGTGAGTGAAATGTATAAATTATTGGTGCAATATTATCAACAGTTTAGTAATATAATAATAACTATTAGCTTTGCACTATTCTAGTATTAGTATTAATGATTGCAAAAATGTGAATTATGTAGAAAAACTAATGGGACGCTGCGAGTTGTTAGCTTTTCAGCAAATCAAGATTGCTGTGTGTCCCTTTAAGGTCCATAATTAATATGTTAATAAAACAAGTTACAACCCTATGCTGTGTTTTTTTAAAGTTGTGTCACAGGTTTTGAACATAGTTCAGCATCAACATGTATTCTCCGTTTATATATGTACACGTAACAGTCAGTTCAATAAATATGTTACTTCAACGTCTCAAATGGAATGATGAGTGTTTTTTTTATTGAGTATTAAATAAGCAAAACTACTTTTCACATCACTCTCACTGGCATGGATGACAGCGCTAAATGCATGTAGGAGGAAACCAGCATGCACAGATCCTTGTGAAAAACATGAGTGTCAATTAGTGTTGAGAACAAGAACTGTAGATGTAGTTCAAGATAATCCATTCAATTTATTGTTTAATACTTGGATCCATTACAGTTGTATACCGTAACCTTGTGTTGTGAAAATGGCAGCATCTTGTCTGAAAAATAAAGAAAATGCAAACACTGAGTATTACAACTTAAATATCTGGTGTACATGAAATACTTAAAACTTGATCACTTTTAATAATATACAAAATATGTATTTTATATAGAACCTATACAGGCCAAATAAAATAAAAAGTAAACCTGTGTTTACATATCATCAATAAAAGTGGGCCATTATATTTATTTGGTATCAAATATTTACTTATCATTTTTTTTACTCCATGAATTATATTTAGACCACAAGATCATTAAATAAAGAAGAATCTGACTGGCTCAAGCTTAAACATATTAAAACAGATTTTATTATTTTTTTACCTCAGAATAACTGATTATTATTTTATTCCCAATAAAAAGAGGAGTCAGCAGTGTATTAAGGGAGTTTGTCTGGTTTAATACAGTAAACACAGACCTGTATATTTAATTAGTCAATATAAAATTTACTTAAAAAGATTACCAAATGTTGTTGTTTTTTAATACTGAGAACGTATGTATTGTTTAAGATCCTTTTCATGACCTCATCCAACCAAGAGTCGCATTTCAGATCAGAATATGTAAGATGCAGGCATCATGTCTGTGAGACTGATGTCTCCCTATGAAAAAGATAATGACACAGTGTATGAACGAAATTAACAAATTTCATTTGGATCTGAACATTTCTGAACATTTCGCTGAAATTGAATAATAATTAGATAGATCTATGTATTCAATTCTTATTTCTATGTACTGTTACTTAGAAAATGTGCGTTTTTTCCACAAAATTGGGAAGAGGCCCAGGCCTTTCCATTTTGGGGAAAAAAGACGAGCATATTTCTCATTTTGGGAAAGATGTAATATTTTACCAATTAAGTAAATTTGCAATACTATGCTTTATTTATATTTTCAGCCAACAGTTATTATAATTACTGTTTCTCAAACAGAACTGACTCCACAGTCAAAAACACATTAATGCTTTTTCTCAAATTCTGAGACACTGCTGCTTTTTGATTGGCAAATATTTCTGCCACAACTGGGGAAAAAACAGTCAAGTTCTCAACTGGGAAAGATGCCTTTTAGAGGTGTCTCAGTTACATAAGGTAAAAAAGCCCTGTTGATGGTACACAGATCACTTTAGCAGAGTCAGTCACATAAAATAGAACTGGGATGTAGTGTATATTTTGTTTTTAATTGAAAACCAAGTGTTGCAGTATTTAGCATTTCATTGAACACATTTTAAGTAGGGTTTGTAGAGAAAATATGGGGGAGGGACGTAGAAGAGAGGGGACGGGGGTTGGGGATAGTGGTGGGGACAGCAGGGCCTTTTCACCAGTTTTGGGGAAGGGGCCTTTTGCTCTTAATTGGGGGTGGAATACATAAATGGAGAATGAAATTTCCAAGCTAAGTTTAAAAAGTGGGTAAGTCTGCATGCTTTTAAAAGAAATGAGAATGGGGAATAGGCCTTTTACAGGCTTCTTCAAAGAAGGGTAAAAAGTCCATGGGGAGGGTATGCGTCAGCTGCCTGTGGGTACATGTAGAGAAGGGGGTGGCAGGGATGTGGTTTAGGAATTGCTGTGTCCCATGGCCATGCAGCATATGTGGGGTTTGACACTGGCCATTACAGGCATACCATAAGATACCCCTTCACAGGGTTCAGGGCTGAGGGTCTCCCAGCCGTTTTGGGGAACAAGGGAACATATGTTTGGGGAACAAAGCAAAACGTTTTGGGGATCACCGGGTCGTACTGTCAGGGAACAAGGGAACATGGACCACCCCTGGAAGGGCCTCATGTCTATGGCTACAGGTCTTGTTATACAAACAAGAATGATTCTGAGAGAGGAATCATATGAATAATTCAATGAAATCAACAACTGTCACGGCTGATCCAGTTATGTTTACTATTTACATAGTTTGTCAACATTAACACCATCGATGTGCTTGGCAAATTTCAAGAAAACACTGCAAAAAGAGTTGTACATCTACACATTTGAACTCACGTGTTATTTGCCTGCAGAGTTCTAAGACAGTCAACTGTTTCCTTCATTACGTTAACCTGTGTATATTTCCAATTGTTTATCCCAGTGTGAACACCCCGCATCAGATATCGCTATCGAAACACAGTGGATTCAACGTTTACCAACGTGTAAACACATTCTACGTATTGATGACGTAATCCAAAACTGACATGTTACAAAAAGTGTTCACTCCTGTAAACTAGGTACGCGTAAAATTGATAACTGCGATCTGAATCGACGTTTTTACAAAAAGAAAATGGCGGAGTTTTGTGATTTTGTTTAATGAAATAGTCCGGCAAACACTAAAAAAACAAGAAATTGTTATTGTCCATGGGACAAAAACGTATGGCTCCCCCACTCGCCCGAACAGACATAATTGACGACTCTAGGTCCAACTATTCTTTATTGATCTGAGATCGTTTTGATATTCAATATCCCTGTGACTGTATCTACTATCTGTATCAGTAAGGCCACATAAAAAAATATGTGTGGTTCAAGTAACCCGACCGACCCTAAAACTTCTTATGCAAAACTTAAAAAAAAAAAAAAAAAAATTAAACAAAAAATTAAATTTAAAAAATATTTAAAAAAAAAAAAAAATCAAAAAAAAATCAAAAAAAATCTAAATTAAAAAAAAAAAAAAATCAATAGGGGTCATCTACTGGTCATGACCAACCATCCTTCCAAGTTTGAGGACCCTAGGTCTAACCATTCTCTAGTTATTGATCGGACATAGTTTCACCGCAACCTTGACCTTTGACCTAGTGACCCCAAAATCAATAGGGTCATCTACTGGTCATGACCAACCATCCTTCCAAGTTTGAGGACCCTAGGTCCAGCCATTCTCTAGTTATTGATTGGACATCGTTTCACCGCAACCTTGACCTTTGACCCCAAAATCAATAGGGTCATCTACTTGTCATGACCAACCATCCTTCCAAGTTTGAGGACCCTAGGTCCAACCGTTCTCTAGTTATTGATCGGACATCGTATTAATAGTCAAGGTCACTACGACCTTGACCTTTCACCTAGTGATCCCTCTACTTGTCATGACTAACCGTCGTTCCAAGTTTGAGGACCCTAGGTCCAACCGTTCTCTAGATATTGATCGGACATTGTTTTGATAGTCAAGGTCACCGCGACCTTGACCTTTGACCTAGTGACCCCAAAATCAATAGGGGTCATCTACTTGTCATGACCAACCATCCTTTCAAGTTTGAGGACCGTAGGTTCAACCATTCTCTAGTTATTGATCGGACATCGTTTGTGACACAGACAGACCTACGGCCTTGACCTTTGACCTAGTGACCCCAAAATCAATAGGGGTCATCTACTTGTCATGACCAACCATCCTTCCAAGTTTGAGGACCCTAGGTCCAACCATTCTCTAGTTATTGATCGGACATCGTTTTGATAGTCAATGTCACCGCAACCTTGACCTTTGACCTAGTCACCCCAAAATCAATAGGGGTCATCTGCTTGTCATGACCAACCATCCTTCCAAGTTTGAGGACCCTAGGTCCAACCATTCTCTAGTTATTGATCGGACATCGTTTTGATAGTCAATGTCACCGCAACATTGACCTTTGACCTAGTGACCCCAAAATCAATAGGGGTCATCTACTTGTCACGACCAACCATCCTTCCAAGTTTGAGGACCCTAGGTCCAACCATTCTCTAGTTATTGATCGGACATCGTTTTGATAGTCAATGTCACCGCAACATTGACCTTTGACCTAGTGACCCCAAAATCAATAGGGGTCATCTACTTGTCATGACCAACCATCCTTCCAAGTTTGAGGACCCTAGGTCCAACCATTCTCTAGTTATTGATCGGACATCGTTTGAGACACAGACCTACAGACACGCAGACAGAAAGCACAAAAACTATATGGCTCCCCTACCACACTTTGTGTGGGGGAGCCATAATAATCCCTGTCGCGGAGAATCAAAATGATCAAAAAAGCTGAATAATTAGTTCCTGGCGTTCCCACTGTACTTCTATTGTTCTTTAACATGCTATGAAGCAAAAATATTTAGCGGAGAAGCCATATCAAGAGCCATTCGTATGCACTTAGGTGTCACCGTGGGATAATGGTTAGCACCTCGGTTTAGTAATCCAGGGGTCGTGTGTTTTATCCTAGCCTGGACCGAATTTGGATGAATTATATCTAAATACTTGAAAACGAATTTCACACCTGACCAGTCTTTCGGATGAGATTTATACCAAGCTCACTAAAACGCCCAGAGCAATACAGCGAGGATTAATAAATGTTTATTTATTTGCTTGTAGAAGCCGTTCTCCGTTCAATTATAATGTTCAGTATATATGACGTTCCGCTACCAATTCAATTACTTGAAATGGAATCTGAGATGCATGAGACTGAACCGGCAAGTCAAGTAAACAAGTCGATCGATCTTTATTAACCAGAAGAACAATTGATTGAACTTTTAGAAGGAAAGACAAATATTTAAGATGTCCACACACTCTAATTTTATGATCAGATGAATGCCACAATGAGCCAATATAAATCCTTTGCTTCAAACTTTAGAACCTCGAAATTATGGCTACAATATCTGGACATGGTGGAAAGATTACGTCCATTTATTAAAACAGAGCTCATTGGCAATTGGGTCCCATTGGTCTCAAATATTTGTCAAGAAGGTTGCCATAGTTGGCAACTGCTGGTCAATCTCTACAGAAAGGCTGCATATTCATACCTTCAAAACATGTCTCAGTTACAAAAGGACAATCATGAATTGTACATACATTTTATGGAAGGTTTTCATGTAGTGCGTATAAGTGGTCGTTATTGGGCAGTCATGTCGACCAATCTCATGATAGAGCAAGTGCTCGTGAGAAGTTCAAATACAGTCGGTGACCTAACAAGGGGAAGGGTAATGCCAGAGCTACAAACGTCTGTCTGACGTCCCACTAGTGTGACCTTCACTTCGAGTGAACAGCACAAACAATACCAAGGGTAGGAACGTACGTCACGGACACCTGCAATTATGATAGCACGTACACGTGCCAACGCTCGATTCGGTGAGTAAAACCTTCCTTTTTTCTATGAATTCAATGATATTTGTAAAATTGAACTAGTGCAGAGAAGGAAGCCTGCTCTCAATTATATGTAAACGCATGTTACTTGCCAAAAACATTTACGGTTAAGTCCTGAAAACGCGACAAAGTCAATTTGAATTCTGATAGTGCGTACACACAAACACTTGACATTTGAAAACTTGTTAAATTTGGTCTTATTTCAACTTTTCTAAGTGAAAAGAAGCTGAGCCGGATATTTGCTACTCCAAGCCGTTTTAGATATGCAATGTTCCATGTCATTATTGCCTTGCTTGAAGACGTTCAGACGGAATCTTAGACATGATAGCGCGTACGAAGTGAGAGTTTAAGAGATAGCACGTACACACAACATGAATAATTGAGAAAATGAAGGATAGCGCGTACATAAAATTGCATGTGATTGGGTAGGTACATTCTGACATTTCTCAAATGATGCCTGTAAATCAAATGTGTGTTAATAGTGTACAAATGTACATGTCAGAGGCAGTCCCCAGTCAGTTCAACTTCCCCAATAAAGTTATAGTCTGGCACAAAAAACAAGAGGGCCAAGATGGCCCTATATCGATCACCTGAGTAATTGTCCATTATCGAACTTCTTCGAAATCTTATAATCATATACAATCTGTGCAAGTTTGGTTAAGATTGTCCAAGAAATGTGGCCTTTGTTGTCTACCAACATTGATATAAAGACACTGACAAAGTTTGGTAAAGATCAAAGACAAAATGAAGGTGTAACCTCTGGGGCATGGCCAAATGTGACCCAAGGGCTACATGTAATATAGGAGAGCTGTATGCCTTGTGGTTTCAGAGAAGAAAATTTGTTAAGTTTTTCCCTATACAAGTCTATGTAAAACATATGACCCCTGGGGCAGAGCCAAATGTGACCCCAGGGTCACCATTTTAATAAACTTGGTAAAGGACCATAAGCGCATAGTAAATGCAAAATATTAAACCTCTGGCTCTTGCAGTTTCAGAGAAGTTTTTTTAAATTTGTCCCTATAAAAGTCTATGTAAAACTGTGATCGCGGGGGCGGGGCCAAATATGACCCCAGGGGGGGGGGGGGGGGGGCAAATATGACCCCAGGGTCACCATTTGAACAAACTTAATAAAGGACCATAATCTTATAGTAATTGCAAAATATTAAACCTCTGGCTCTTGTAGTTTCAGCGAAGAAGATTTTTAAAAAATTTCCTATATAAGTCTATTTAAAACTGTGACCATCGGGGCGGGGCCAAATTTGACACAAGGGTCACCATTTGAACAAACTTGGTAAAGGATCATCAGCTTGTAGAAAATGCAAATATTGAACATCTGGCTCAAGCAGTTTCAGAGAAGAAGATTGTTTAAGTTTTTCCCTATTCAAGTCTATGTAAAACATGTGACCCCTGGGGTGGTGTCAAATGTAACCCTAGCGTCTCCATTTGATCAAACTTGGTAGAGGACTATAAGCTTATAGCAAAGGCAAACTATTGAACATCTGGCTCAAGCAGTTTCGGAGAAGAAGATTTTTTAAGTTTTTCCCTATACAAGTCTATGTAAAACATGTGACCCCTGGGGCGGGGCCAAATGTAACCCCAGGGTCACCATTAGAACAAACTTGGTAAAAGACCATAATCTTATAGTAAAGGCAAAATGTTAAACCTCTGGCTCTTGTAGTTTCAGAGAAGAAGATTGTTTTCAGTTTTTAAGTATTTCCCTATACAAGTCTATGTAAAACTGTGACCACCGGGGCGGGGACAAATGTGACCCCAGGGTCACCATTTGAACAAACTTGGTAAAGGACTATAATCTTATAGTAAATGCAAAATATTAAACCTCTGCCTCTTGTAGTTTCAGAGAAGAAGATTGTTTTCAGTTTTTCCCTATACAAGCCTATATAAAACTGTGACCCCCGGGGTGGGGCCAAATGTGACCCCTGGGTCACCATTTGAACAAACTTGGTAGAGAACCATAAGCTTATAGCAAATGCAAAATATTAAACCTCTGGCTCTTGCAGTTTCAGAGAAGAAGATTTTTTAAGTTTTTCCCTATACATGTCTCTGCAAAACATGTGACCCTTGGGGCGGGGTCAAATGTGACCGAGGGTCACCATTTGAACAAACTTGCTCAAGGACCATATGCTTATAGTAAATGCAAAACATTAAACCTCTGGCTCTTGTAGTTTCCGAGAAGAAGATTTTTTATTTTGTTTTCCTATATAAGTCTATGTAAAACTGTGACACCTCGGGGCGGGGACAAATTTAACCCCAGGGTCACCATTTGAACAAACTTAGTAGAGGACCATAAGCTGATGTTACATGTAATACATGAGAGCTCTGTGTCTAGTGGTTTCAGAGGAGAAGATTTTTTAAAGTTTTTTCCTATATGTCTATAGGAAAAACATGCAAAATCTCAATATACAAACTTTGGATCCCCGGGGCACGGCCATTTTTAACCTCGGGGACTTTATTTGAATAATCTTAATAGTCTAGGCGTTGGCAATCATTTTAAAAGAAAAAATGTTGAAATCTGTTCTACGGTTCTGGAGAAGAAGATTTTTTAATGTTTCGATCATATATGGCAATGGCGGCCATCTTTGATGTCGCGCTGACCTAATTTTAACAAATCTAAAATGCATTCATCTAAGGATCATTCATGTGAAGTTTAATCAAAATTAGCCAAGCGGTTTCTGAGGAGAAGTCGTTTGAAGAAAAGTTAACGACGACGGACGACGGACGACGGACGGACGACGGACGCAGAGTGATCCCAATAGATCGGAAAAGGATTCATATGGCGTAAAGGTGCGCAGAACAGATAGACTCGGAACAACGAAATTTTTATCTGATTCAACAGGCTCTCATCTGCCTCTTCTGGCTTCACCCGCGACAACTTGCGAAGTGTTTTTAAATCCAGATATAAATCTCAGGAATTTCCCGCCAAATAACTGCCAACCGAGCTTCCAAAATGTCTTCACTATATCTCATAGAAGATGTCCTCTCCTCACCATACCACGCAACAACTTCAGTCCACAACAAGAATGCCATATTTTTTACTGGCTGGACACCTGATGTATTTGCCGGAAAATATCTTGAAACACATTCTTAATATTCGTTCTTTGGCGAGTTTTTTAATGACATCAGGTACGAACTCCATCATTTCTCGAATGTCTTCTTTAAGTCCCTCATCATCTACCCAATTTGCAGAACTTTCACCCGGTCTCAAATCATTGGATGTTTCGTCCTCATAAATGAACCCAGCAAGATCACTCGGGTCATCATTGTATCCAAGAGTCACATTGTCCTGGTGCGTCTTGTTTAGAGGGAGACCCGGTGATTTCGTCGCAATATAATATGGACCTGAAACACACAAACAAGACTTAGAGTCCAATTTAGACAGAATAGCAAATATGAAAATAGGTTTAAAATGAGGATATATTCAAAGACTGTTTAGTCTATTTCGTATTGAACAACGGGCGTGCTCAATTTTCAGTGTAGGTCATCCATGTTTACCAATAACTAGACGGGTGTTCCCCGGAACACGCGTGTCGCCTGTCAGCGGTTTGTCAGTATAACAAGGTGTTTTGGACCTGATAAATTACTTTGACAAGCTAGCCTGAGTATGTTTTTTTAGTATGGTCATGTCGATGTTGTGAAGATGAGTATAAATTGAAAGTTTGATGAAGAAATATCAAGAAATGGGAAAGTTATAGCCAACGTTAAGTTTTCACTGATGGACTGACAGACTGATGGACTGACGGACGGACGACAAAGTGATCCCTACGTATCGCAATTTTTCTTCGAAAAGGTGACACAAAAACAGCGCCATCAGTCGATGTTTCGGGCAAAATAAAAGCCCAATTCAGTATCATCGATAAACAGAGACATCATTTCTGAACTATAGTGCTTTTGGTATTTTTAAAAATGGTCGCATCTGATTTCGAATATTGTGAGTTGTGGTTGGTGCCAAATGCTTTTCACACTTGTATCGCCTGTCATTCCAAAACACAAAGTGTGCATACACAGCTTGGGAAAATAAAATACCATTGTATTTAATTCAAAGCAATAAATCCGCTAAAGTGTATCAATGCAGATGCCATAACTTTACTGTCGTCATCAATTCAAAAATGTGTATGAACAATTTTTCTTTATATTCTTTCAAATAAACTTTGCATTTTACAAATACCTTTACGTGCTTCCGTCTCGAAAGCCAACCGCTTGGTGACTGGAGATTGTGTTGGGTTAAATTTGCACTATGTCTTCGTTTAACCGACTTCAGTGAATCGTTTGGTGACTTGTGAAGTTTCGGTGAGATTCCAGGACATGTAAATGTACTGCTGGCCAGAATAAGGCTTTTCACTGGAATTATTCGTAAATTGTTATTAATGGATTTCCTCAATTCTCTCTTTTCTCGTTCCTTTTTTCTGTTTAAAGTTAGATTGGATTTTTTTCTTCTCATGGTGAATATCTAAAAATATAAAACATTCCATATATCAACTAATTATTTGCATTAAATTAACAAACTTACTAACGTTTACCCCATTTTCTGCTTTTATGGGTTTGTTTCTTCAGTTAGTTTCTCTGGATGTGGACTTTATTGTTAGGGAATTCTTTTTGATGTGATGTAGTTTTGTTTACACTGTATTGTCTATCTGGGCGCTGAAGACAGGATAATAGAGAGGATTGTGCGCTTATACAATCGATTCAAGCTAACCAGTAGGCCTAATTGCCTACTGACCGTTCCAAGTCAGTAACCCTGTCTTCACCACCCTTTCTGTTGTTTTTTGTCTCTTTCATTGTATTATCAAGTCCTTGTTTGCAGTACAGTGCGGACCTACGATGCCATTGCGTTCGGACACTGTGGTTTCTGTAGGACCCTATATCTCATTTGTGTGTGTACGTGCTATCTGTTTAAATGCGCTTTTCTCTTGTGTGTACGTGCTATCTCTCAAATTCTCACTTCGTACGCGCTATCATGTCTAATTTTCCCTCTTAACGTCTTCAAACAAGGCAATAATGACATGGAACATTGCATATCTAAAACGGCTTGGAGTAACAAATATCCGGCTCAGCTTCTTTTCACTTCGAAAAGTTGAATCAAGACCAAATTTAAAAAGTTTTCAAATGTCAAGTGTTTGTGTGTACGCACTGTCAGAATTCAAATTGACTTTGTCGCGTTTTCAGGACTTACCCGTAAATGCTTTTGGAAAGTAACATGCGTTTACAGATAATTGAGAGCAGGCTTCCTTCTCTGCACTAGTTCAATTTTACAAATATCATTGAATTCATAGAAAAAAAGAAGGTTTTACTCACCGAATCGAGCGTTGACACGTGTACGTGCTATCAGAATTGCAGGTGTCCGTGACGTACGTTCCTACCCTTGAATACAGCAAGTCAGGAAAATATAGAGATGATATTGATATGGAAAAATATTTACGAAAATGTCTTAGCAAGAACGCCTTTCAGTGAAGATACAACGATACGAAGCATTTCAAGTGTAGTAACAGAAGACAAATGAATGAATGATGTTTTACAGCACGTCGACACAAAAATAGGTCATTTTGTGCGCAGCAACTGATGAAAGATGAAGAAATGAAGTAATAAATAAAACATAATGTAAAGATATAAAGATAAAACTATTTACAAATAAGGGATGATATGGTAGTAATATAAACTATGTATAAATGTAAATCAACAAATGCCCGTCAACGGTTGTATAAACAAGTAAATATATATAAAAACATATTATAATGATTTATAAAGTCTGATTATTATAATGATTTATATAGTCCAATTTTTTCAGGAAATCTTAAACAAGACTAAAATCTATAGTATCAAATCACTTTTTCATAGTATTAACATTGTAGTACCTTTGACGCATAGGATCAAACTCTACACATTCCAACAAGGTGTGTTTGGCCGTTAACGGTGCAAAGTAGGGTATACATTCTGGTAATTGCTCACCTTGTAATAAATATGAATGAGTATAACGTGTATGCCCTATCCTGCCATTGGATAGGACAACTTCTTCTCGACGAATGGGTCTACTAGAAGATACTTTGAGGTGAGTTCAAATATTTTAAATATAATAAATAGTACTAAATATACTGTTTTCAGGAAGTCCCTGTAGTGCAGTGGCTAGAGCGGCAGTCTGTAACTGACTATATTTTACAAAAATCGCGTGTTAAATATCCGAGAGAGGCAAACTTATGTTCTGCCAATTATAGTGCTGACAGTAAAATGTGCGTTAAATTTGACCGCTTAAATACCTGATTTCGCCCTGAGCTTGTGAACATGAAGTCCGAACGCAATGGCATCGTAGGTCCGCACTGTACTGCAAACAAGGACTTGAAACTACAATGAAAGAGACAAAAAACAACAGAAAGGGTGGTGAAGACAGGGTTACCGACTTGGAACGGTCAGTAGGCAATAAGACCTACTGGTTAGCTTGAATCGATTTTATATGCGCACAATCCTCGCTATTATCCTGTCTTCAGCGCCCAAATAGACAAAACAGTGTAAACAAAACTAAATCCAATCAAAAGGAAATCTCTAACAATAAAGTCCACATCCAGAGAAACCAACTAAAGATATACATACAAAATAATAAACATCTCAGGATGTATCCAGAATCGTACTGAACAACCATAGTAGTTGCAGCTAAAGAGAAGACCAATCTAGGGTACGACCAGAAAACCCGAGGGACGAAAGCTCATGCACCCACCTCCCTTAGTTGGGGTTTCAGTAGGTACATTCATAGAGTCCCAAGAGGTAGTCCAGTCATCGCACAAGTGAAAAGTGAAGCGTAATGACTGACTGTAGAGGGGTCAATCACTAAACATGCGGTGCGCTGTAAAACCAAGGGGTTATATCCTTTTCTGACGAACTTCTTTATTAAATTTGTAAAGCGGTCAGGAAACCCGTCAGACCCCTTTAACTTTCGAAGTTTATAGACCACATCTCCATAAAATGAGGGTTGTGATATGCCTAGTCGCAGAAGTGTTTTAAGGTTGGTGTTGTACTTTTCCAGCAGGCCCTCGTTGCGGCGGTAGAATTTAGAGAAAGATCTACGTAGTTTGTGATAACGAAAACCCTGCTGAAGAAGTTTACTTGTAATAACTTGATTACGATCATTGAAGTATATAACATCATTACACGCTCTAGCAAATCGAATGAGCTGGGAGATATACACCCCATATGAGGTAGCACGAGGTACATCTCCGTCCAGGTGTGGATAGTTAACGATGTTAAAATTGAAATCATCTCTCTTATCATAGATTTTAGTATGAGTACAATCATTTGAAATCGAGATGAAGATCGAGAAATGCTGCTACAGTATCCGAACTGTTGGCTTTATTCAACGTGAGCTCTGGTGGATAAATGTTAGTAACCATATTAGCAAAGAACGGATTATCAATATTGAGTATGTCATCAAGATACCAAGAAGTATTATTAAAGGCATCAATAATTTCACCCTGGCTAGCAGGTGACAAACTCAACATAAAATCTCTTTCATAGCAGTACAAAAACAAATCTGCAACAAGTGGCGCACAGTTAGTACCCATAGGAATACCAACAACCTGGCGGTAAATAGTTTTACCGTATCTTATAAAGATGTTATCCAGAAGAAAATATAAGGCTCTACAAACATCAGTACAAGTCCACATATTATACTTATCAATGGGGGCGTTAGTAAAGAAAGCCCTGACATTATTACAAGCTAGAAAAGTTGTACCTTCTCTAGCAAATGTCTTCTGAATAAGCTGAAGCAATTTTTCTTTGATAAGATGATGTGGTAGTGTAGTATACAGTGTAGAAAAGTCGTAGGTGCTTAGAGAAGAGGCATGAAAATGCTTACACCGTAGTTTGTCAAGAACTTCTCCAGAGTTTTTGATAGACCAAAACAGATTGATTCCTGAGTTCTCGAAGGCCTTTCCGCAATATTTTACAATATGTTCTTTAATCGCGGAAAGTCAGGAAGTCAATAGTTTTGATATATTGGTCTTGGTACATGAACGATAAAACGTGCTTTGTAAGGAATTTTGTGAAGTTTGGGTATCCAGTACATTGTAGGGAGCTTCGTCTGCTTACTAATTACAGAAACCTTTATAGTCTCCATAAATGTCACATGCTGGGAAACAATGTCCGTCTCCAGCAGAGGTGTAGTAACATAAGCAGAAGTGCTCGCTAGCTCAGCATTCAAAGTATTGATATAATGTAGTCGTCAGACAATAATTATATTGTTGGAAGCTTTGTCTGCTGGAACTAGAGCAAATTAAGTATGTAAATTCTGAATACCCTTCTTAAGGTGTCGTAAATTGTGAGTGGAAGGCCGTGGAAGCAGGGATGGATTTGATTCGTAAAACAAAATACGTAATTCAACAATTTTTGAAATAGTTTTCATCCAAGCAGTAAGTGCATGTTTATCTGCTTTTTCTCGCCTACACCACTTTGTACAGAAATCCGTTAAAGAACCCGCAATTTCATTGCGACAGGCATTAAAATTAATATCAGATGGAAGGCGATACTTAGGCCCTTTGGCAATTAAATGCCGAATCCTCTTATCCTCAATTACATCAAGATATCCAGTAAGAATGTGACCGGCAGGTTCGTAACAAAATTTAGAATTTTGACAATCTCAATCAGTAGGAATAGATGTCTCGATCTCAAGATCAGAAACGATCCTATTATAATTGAAAATAAGATTTCTAGTAGATTTCTTATACTTGTAACATATAACAGGAGTCTCAATATTCTTGAAATACACGCTTATAAAGGAGAAACGATTTAAAAACAGGGTCTGTTGCTTTAAAAACCTTTATTATTTATTGAATAACCTTTATTCGATGATATCACATCCTTGAAATATAGCACTTTGGTTATGTTGCTCCGACTAAGACAGCTCTCAGACTTAACAATAATAAGTACGGATGTTATAGAAGGTTGTGATCAACCACAATATAAATGTTATCTCACACTACGACATTCTTAAATCAGATGCAATGTAGTTGAAACGTACAGTAATAATGAGTATCAATTTGTACAAAACAAAAACAGAGAAAACGTTGGTGCCGTTTCTGTCAATTGATGAATATTAGCACTATTTTGACATCCAAACGTCTAAAACAGTTAAACGATAGTTAGATAAAACACACAAGTAATATTAATACCTTAACCAAGGATACTATAATGAAACCAAAGCTTTCGTCAGTGTTTGTATGTTGCAGGATTTGTTTCAGCTTAAAATAAATGTCAATGAACTTCCGAGAAAATCAGACAGTCCCACTCCCTAATGATGTTATTGATTATGAACATGATGAATGAGCGTAAGGACTACGCATATCAATATTTAATAAGGTGGGAGATATTGTTATGATTGTGTCTTGAGGTTTCTGCGACTAGGCATATCACAACCCTCATTTTATGAAGATGTGGTCTATAAACTTTGAAATTTAAAGGGGTCTGACGGGTTTCCTGACCGCTTTACAAGTTCGTCAGAAAAGGATATAACCTTTGGTTTTACAGCGCACTGCATGTACAGTTAGTAATTACGCTTCACTTTTCCTTTGTGCGATGACTGGACTGACTACCTCTTGGGACTCTATGATTGTACCTACTGAAACCCCAACTAAGGGAGGTGGGTGCATGAGCTTTCGTCCCTCGGGTTTTCTGGTCGTATCCTAGATTGGATTTCTCTTTAGCTGCAACTACTATGGTTGTTCAGTACGATTCTGGATACATTCTGAGATGTTTATTATTTTGTATGTGTTTCATCAGTTAGTTTCTCTGGATGTGGACTTTATTGTTAGAGAATTCCTTATGATGGGATGTAGTTTTGTTTACACTGTCTTGTCTATTTGGGCGCTAAAGACAGGATAATAGCGAGGATTGTGCGCATATAAAATTGAGTCAAGCTAACCAGTAGGCCTTATTGCCTACTGACCGTTCCAAGTCGGTAACTCTGTCTTCACCACGCTTTCTGTTTTTTTTTTGTCTCTTTCATTGTATTATCAAGTCCTTGTTTGCAGTACAGTGCGGACCTACGATGCCATTGCGTTCCGACGCTGTGGTTTCTATAGGACCCTATATCTCATTTTTACATACTGTGTTTGTTTGATTATTTTAGTAGTTTTCAATGTATCAGATATAGGTTCCTCGGTGTATGCTAAGTATAATTTACATAGCACAGGCATGCCTGCTGAATAATTTCTGATTGCTGATGGCGAAAGTTCAGTGGTGAAAAGTCAGTGGAATGCAGTACTAGGTTAAAGCTTAGCAATAGGTCTACAGGTCCGTGTCTACTAAATAAAAACAGACTGTGATTGGACAAAAAATGTCTAGGGAATCAGAGACTAATGTTTAGCAATGTGAAGTCATGGATTGGATAAAATAATGACTGAAATAAAAACAACTTCAGAATTCAAACATAAATATGTGTTCTTGAAAATGGAACATTTGATACATGGGGAAACTTCTAATTGGATTTGCTATGAAAAGAAGTTCTTCATTAAATGTCACTTGCATGTGAATATCTAAATGGGGATAATTAACAATATCAAAATTAAAATCATCTCTCGTGTCATATATGTTGCTTATTATTTCACCATTTTCAATGGAGAGATGTAAATCAAGAAAAGAAGCGTTAGTATCAGAAATATTAGCTTTGTTAAGTTGAAATTCTTTAGGGTATATCTAATAAACCATAGTAGAAAAGAAAGTGTTGTCAATGTTTAATATGTCATCCAGATACCGAGAGGTGTCATTAAAGGTCTCAATAACGTCTTCCTGGGTATCTGTTGAAAGATTCAACATGAAATCTCTTTCATAGCAATATAAATACAAATCTGCGACAAGTGGTGCACAGTTCGTGCCCATAGGGTTACCAACAATTTGTCAAGAAACGGTCGTTCCACACCTGACGAAAATATTATGTAATAGGAAGATGACTCTCTTGGCAAATCCACATAGTGTAATTGTCTAAACTGACATTAGTAAAAAACGCTTAAATATTATTTCAGGCCTAAAATGAAGTATTTTCCCAAGCGAATGTTTTTTGGATAAGAGCAATAAGCTTGTCTTTGATCATGTGATGTAGTAAGATTGTATATAGTGTAGAAAAATCATAAGTGCTAATATATGAAAATTAACGTTTATTTCAAATGTTATCAAGAACGTCTCCTCAATTATTTATAGTCCAAAACCAATTAATCCCAGAGTTTTCATAAGTTTTATCACAATATTGTTTAACGTGATATTTAACGGCAGTAAGACAAGAAGTTAAAAGTTTGGAGATGTTTGTGGTGGTGCAGGCTTTAGGTTTCGAAATAAAGCGGGCCTTATACGGATTTTTATGTAATTCAGGAATCCAGTACATAGTTGGCAGTTTGTTCTGCTTTTCGTCTACCCCAGCCTTAAAAGAAGTGCACCGAGTGATATGTGTGGAAACAACATCATCCTCAGTAGAATGAACTGGAGTATACCAATTAGTGCTACCGACTTCCAGAGATAAAACATTAACGTAATGTAGGCGTCAAACAATAATTACATTATCAGCTGCTTTATCAGAAGGAACTAAAACAAATGTATTATGAAATTCTTGAATTCCCGATTTGAAATTACGAAAGGAATACCTAGGTCTCGGAGGAAGTAAAGAGGGGTTAGCATTATAAAAGTAAATACGTGTATCTATAATTTTAAAAATTTACTTTTTTCCAAGTTGAAAGAGAGTTTGTGTCCGCATGTTCTCTACGACACCATTTTATTCTAAAATCTACAATGGATTGGGCGATCTGAGCACGACAGGCAATAAAATCGATAGTTGAAGGTAATCTATACTTAGGACCTTTCAAAAACAGATGCCGAATACTTTTATCAACAATATCATAATTATCAGTGAGGACATTACCTGCTGTAGCATAGCAAAATTTTGATGTGTTACATTCACATTCCTTAGGAGTTTTTTGTTGTAGTTGAAAATAATATTTCTAATCGGTTTCTGGCAATGGGTGCCATATATGGCTACGAGATATAGGGATATCAGTGTAGCCCTAAAGACTGTAATGGAGGCCTATGGGAAAATCAATGGTTGTCTGCGACCCACATGCTAACTCATTAATATTCATCAGTTTATGGCCCCTATTAAAAGGGCCGCATGCATGCATAGAGTCAGTTTTTAGTTAGGACTTTGAATGGTATTTCGGACTTTAATTGGATTTTATTATTGTTCATTATCATCGTTAAAATTGTGTTTGAAATTATCATTGCTTTTATAATAGAGAACAGTGTTATAAACTTAGAAAATAAATTAAAGTGTGAAACCAAATAACTATACATAGATATAATAATTCTTATAACACTGCTGGCAGAACGGTGGGATTCAAACTTATACAGTTTTTACAACACTGCTGGCAGAGTGGTGGGATTCAGACTTATACAGTTTTAATAACACTGCTGGCACAATGGTGGGATTCAGACTTATACAGTTTCTGCAACACTGCTGGCACAACGGTGGCATTCAGACCTTATACAGTTTTTACAACACGGCTGGCACAACGGTGGCATTCAGACTAATACAGTTTTTGCAACACTGATGGCAGAACGGTGGGATTCAGAGCTTATACAGTTTTTTACAACACTGCTGGCAGAACGGTGGGATTCAGAGTTTATACAGTGTTTACAACACTACTGGCAGAACGGTGGGATTCAGACTTATACAGTTTTTAAAACACTGCTGGCAGAACGGTGGGATTCAGACCTTATACAGTTTTTACAATACAGCTGGCAGAACGATGGGATTCGGACGTATACAGTTTTTACAACACTGCTGGCAGAACGGTTGGATTCAGACTTTATACAGTTTTTACAACACTGCTGGCAGAACGGTGGGATTCAGACCTTATACAGTTTTTACAGATAATACATCTCGTGTATAGTAATATATATAAATCATTCCGTTTATTTTATTTGGATTAACAATAGATAAAGAGTGCGGTTTATTTAATAAATTTTATTTGTGTGATGTCTCGCCTTTACATTTAAATGTTTATTATAATCCATAGTTATGTTGTTTTTATTTAAATGCATGTTTTTATGGCTGTTCTCTTTGAATGCTACATTTCATACATCTGGTCAACCGGACAGAAAATTTCTAGTTGAGAGCAGTACAACCTCCAGCTCAGGAGATCACATATATTATATAGATGCAGTTATGTATTGAGTTCTGCTCAACCCGGCGCTAGAGGGCGTGAGCGGTAGCTAGCATATTTCACTACCGCTCATGAACAGTCTCAATCAAACCGAGATTGCAATATTTCGTATGTGTCGTGCTCGGCCGTTTCCAAAGGTCCATTATCATACTCTTTGTTAATTACAAGTAACCACAACTGGGGGCATCTTAGATGAAGAGTTATTTAAAATAACAACAGCAGATGGAGTCTGTGAATATTGTAGAATCAGATGGATCTCAGACTCGCTTTTTATTATACATAAAATCCCCAAATCTAAGATCATATTCGATAAATCTCGATGTGCGGAATAAGCGCTGGGATAACCTGATGTCGGGCTGCATTCGCGACTGATTTAGGGTTTTGTTCAGTTGCATTATGGCAAAATGTATATCATACAGAGTAAACAAGAGAAGATTTAGGAGATACATAATGGACATGAAATTAGTTGATTACTCAGGTTAGTGTAATATATGTAATATATGTAAGTAACTGCTTAATTGGGATAAATTATACAAAACTTGTCATGTGTTTGCATAGAAAGTTGTAACTATAATTACATATGCCTATGTATCTATCTAGATTTTATAAACGAAATGGTCTGTCTGTCTGCATATTAGTCTTGCAAAGGACGTAACATTTATGTATTAAATAGCGCACGTACATATGGACTCCTACATAAATAAGGAGTTCAATCGCGAACTAATGGGCATGTAAATTACATCTAAAACAAACGCAATTCCTTAGTTCATTGAAAGAGAACTTTATCAACAGCTCTCAACATATGTTCTTATTTTTTAAACACAAGATTGTACGAGCTTGTATAACGTTAACGAACAAAAACATCAGACATATCTTTTGTTTACGTTTAATAGCATGTTGCATTATCCCACCGTTTTGCACCTCATTCACCTGAAAAAATACTTATATATATATATATACATATGTTTATTTTTGCTGTCATGCCTACAATCTATTCGATGCAGTCTAATTGTGTTTGTTGGTTCAACTCGAGATTGGTCTTCCACGAAAATATCTATCTCAGCTCTAAAATGAAATTGACTATTAATTTCGAATTCATGTAAGCTTTGGTGAGTAAATTACATTTTTCAATTATTAATAATTATAACATCAGCTATTTTGTTTGAGGAGTTCGAGCTCTCAATTATATTTTAACATACTGCATATAAACTCATTGTATTTAATGTTCTTAAATGAATAGTTATTTGCCTGCATTTTAAGTAGGTATAAAATCGAAAGTAAAAGCAGCTTTCACAGAACACAGTCAAACAAAAACACGCAATAACGTGACAAAGACAAGACAAGACATAAGGCAAGTGACATCACAAACACAAACGGGTTGACAATAAGGTTTTAAGTTACACATAAATGAGAAATATTCCCATATTAAACTTGGTTTTAACAAACAATTCTACATCTAAATATGTATACTGACGTGGAGGCTTTGGTCGTTTCTGAAAAGTATTCTCTGATCTGTTCGACTAGAACTTAGGTATCGCATCTTGGTTAGCTATTAGAAAACTCTGTCAAATGAGAAAGAAATTATAACGTTTACCTGTATCAGTAACCTGGGTTGCTAATAAACGTAGTCAGTCGTGTAACCTGGGTTATACGTTGGGAAATATACGACTGTATTTTGGAACTGCCTCTTTATAAATAAAGGAAACTCGACAGGTGACAAAAAAAAGAGTGTCAATACAGAAGAGACCATGAATTCTTTGACGACAAACGTGTTTCCAAGGATCTTTTTGAGGCAGACGTTGAAAAACTAGTTGGTCCGCTTGGCATAACAATTATGGTATCAATACACAAGACACGGAAACCTTCGTCATTTATGCTGGATGACTGTATGTCTTAGTCATGTAACATCATTTGATCAGTTTTGCATTCTCGTGTTAGGTTCAGCATGAATTAATTTGTTTCAGAACAGTAATGTCTTGTCGAATAATATAACAATTATAGATTACTTTAAATGGAATAGACAGCAAACGTTTATTTTACAGATTTACTCATAGCATGTTTAGTATACACCACATTGAAGGTTCCATGTTCTATGTATACCACATTGAAGGTTCCATGTTCACCGTCATATTCATATAATCTGCGGGATGACTCAAAACTTGTACTATTTACATTTTAAATATTGAGTTTTGCTCAACTCGGGGCTAGAGGGCGAGAACGGTAGCTAGCGTTTCCTACTACCGTTCATGAACAGTCTCAATCAAACCGAGACTGCAATATTTGTTATATTTATCGTGTTCGGCGACTTCCAAATTTCTCATTTCATACTCTTCTTACAAGCGCACTATCATAACATGTTTTATTCATAAATGATAACACACAAAAAAAAATTCAATTTGTATCACTTATTTTATCGACTTCAGTTATAATCCATCGTTAGGTATTCATGAAACGCAGGAATATTCAATAAAACATGAATAAAACAATGGCATTGCAGATGTTCTGTGAGATAATATAGATGAAAAAATCGAACAGGAAAAGCAGCACTCAATGACGACAGTCAACCAATAACACACACAGAAACAAAAAAACAAATTTAAAGATGAATAAAAGGCCAAATAAGACATCACAAACACAAAACGGTTGACAATAGGGCTACCGCCTTGGAACGGTCAGTGGCAAAAAAGGCCTCTGGGTGTTTAAACCAGGTTCTAGGGTGCACCAAACCCACATTTACCCTACTGTCATCCCAATAAAACGGGACAGTGTCAGTAAAGAAATCCCCGCCATGAATTACTCTCTAACCAACAAGGCAGCATTAATAGACAATATAGGTAAAACACAAGGATGCTCGTGTATAAATAAATACAAAAAAAAACAATATCCTAGAAAGCCATAAAGAAGGTACATAATGACTAGGCAGAAGCCAGAGCAACAAGAGAATAAACCATTGAGGGCACAATCAATCAATATCAACCAGATATTGATGTTTCCCCTCCAATTTAAAGAATATTTGCAAAGTGTTTTAACTGTCATTTTCTGTGATTATAGTAGTCTAGTTATAATTGTTTCAGCTCTCGATGGCAGTAATTTTCGATTAGAGCCTTAGAAGTCTTAGAAGTCTAAAATCAGAAGCGGACCTATCTTTGGCACAAGATCCTGTTCAAACAGTTTACTGTTCAAACACTTTGCAAGAATGTAGAACACTGGATGCGTTTGAACGATGCTGAAGATTAGTGCATGACTTTTTGCTGCAAAATTGAAATAGCTACTAAAGCATTTCAAAGAAAGGTCGACTAGGGAATTCATTTAAACATGGTTATGTGTTCATGTGAAAGTGATATATAAAGATATAACAATGATAAAACAGAGACTGCACGCGATTCTAATTAAATCATTATAAAAGTAACATAACGGAGATATAGTTACTTTTTCCGATTGTTGTTCACTAACTTTGAAGGCAATCAGTATCAAACTGCCTTTTCAAATTATTATTTACATCTGCCGTTTCAATTCCGATAGCAATCAGACACGCAGTGTCAGGGCAATTGATGTAACACAGTTTAGACAAAGTGAAATACCGATTCATTTACCCACAACCGTGCCAGTCATTTTGTGTATACCAGCTGGTGTTATAATATTTTAGCAGACACTTACAGAGGGGTTTACTACATTTACACGTCTGAGGTTGTCTATTTCCAGGGTATTACTCAAATCTTTTTGAAAATAAAAATGACGTACTATATAGTTACATGGTTTTAGGGCATTAATATATTCACAGATATGTATTTAAACTATATATGAATATCGGATATGTTTCTCTAAGTGAAACAAATAACTAATCTATTTCACGAGTACTATATGCATTTCAATCGTTTCTGATTTCTCGGTGACAATACATCCTATACTCAAACCAAAAGACATCCGCAATATATCACATACATTTATATTTTTTTTCATTGATATCAGTAAATTATGGATTTTGAGTCAGTGACTTTAAGTCAGTTGATTTATTTTGAGGTACATGTGTGTAAATGCATCTTGGTTGGATATGTTCCTTGAAGGCTACTTTTCCTTTGACTTTTAAATCAACTTGTTTCAAAAGCCAATATTTTTCCTTCCTATGATACAATGTTGTAATACTGAAATGAATACATCACTAACTGTTTGTAAAATCTAACGTAAAACACAGTTTTCCCACGCGTGTTACATTTAAAACTAGAGCTAGTCAATGGCACGCCATCCCATATCCCTCACATTTAAATTAATCAAATTCTGTCGAATGATTGAATGAATAAATTGTCTTTCAGTTATCATTTTATCTTTTCCACGGCGTCAGTACACTCCGCTTGCAAATGCATTTAATTTGATATGTATATGCTCACTAGAAAACAAATTATGTTTGACCACGCCTATTCAGCCAAATTCAACCACAGAGCATGACCCAGGCGGCCCATGCAAACACCGTCACATATTAGGCAGGGAACCAAGCCCCAAAAAAAAAAAAACGTTTACCGGGAAAGATATACTCCTGATTTTTTAAATATTAACACATATGAAACCACTGTATGGACTTCTGGCATACTTTGTATTTCGTAACAGCATCGCAATTTCTACGGTAACTCATTCGTACCAAGCCATTATTCTTAATTCTTCACCACCCTTTCTTTTTTTTTGGTCTCTTTCATTGTAGTTTCAAATCCTTGTTTGCAGTACAGTGCGGACCTACGATGCCATTGCGTTCGGACGCTGTGGTTTCTATAGGACCCTATATATCATTTTATATGAATATGAACTTTGACAAGAGGACAATGAGCAGAGCTGACACCTGCCGTACAGGTTATTTCCCTTGATTATTGCGAAAATGCAAATTTCAGCTTTCGTACACAATACATTAAGTAAACTGGTTTCGATTTTTACACAGTTTGGCGTGTAACTTTATATCAAACAGATTTCAGACAGGTTAGACAAGTATCAAGTTATTGCTCTAAATTGTTTAAAAAAGAGTATGATAATGGACCTTTGGAAACGGCCGAAAACGACACATACGAAATATTGCAGTCTCGGTTTGATTGAGACTGTTCATGAGCGGTAGTGAAATATGCTAGCTACCGCTCACGCCCTCTAGTCCCGGGTTGAGGCAGAACTCAATATTAATAAAACCTATAGTACAACATTTTAACCATCCCGAAGATGGCATGCATATGGCGATGGACATGGAGTTTAGTGCTTCCCCATGTCGTACGGCGTATGGTCCCAGTATCTAATAAAATTACATGCCCCGAAGAGCGAAATAAACATAATGGAATTTAGTTGGGAGCAGCGGTTATGAAGCCTGCATTTTACATGTAACAGTCAAAACTCTAAATTAAAAAACGATCGTCTGATTGTTTCCTACTTTCCTTTGAAATATCTTCAATTACTGCGTAATATTCTAATTGAACAAAGAGGATATCGTCCTCTGAATAAGGAGCGTGATTGTTTTCACGATAGTTGTAATCAATAGCATTTGATTTTCCATGCTTTTTTGGGTAATATTACTAAGGTCTCGGTTTTGTTTGACAATGAGAACACATGAGGAGTTACAGATTTGTTTTTGTTTTGTTATGTTAGAGGTGCATATTTAGTCTTTTACCAGATACGCTTAGGCAGATGTAATCGAAGGCTTTTATTATACCTCTTTGTATATGGATGATATGTTGGACACAATACATTAAGTAAACTGGTTTCGAGTGCAGTGCATTGCAAAATAATAAGGTGACAACCTTCTTTCATAAGCCTTTTAACAGTACACATTACCCAATCTTTACCAGGGTCACCATTGACTCTGTCAACGTCTTAGAAAATAGTCTGCGATTACGTCATAATTTGTCACATGACCATAGCTAAAATATCAAAATGGTTATCCGAAATCAACTCCGCGACCTGACACCACTAATGCTATCGGGTGGTGCTGAGAGGTAAACAATCGAACGGAACTCCGCTTACTTTGGACATTTTTGATGAATTTATGTTAGTATTGTACTTTTAGGTATTATGCCTTTATAGAGCTATGCAATTTTAGACAGTGATGGTGAGAACAAACGGTATACTGTAACCCTATGGGAAACGCATTGGTGGAGTCCATTTTGATTGTTTTAACGGCGGAGTGATATGCCAAAGAATACATTTTATTCTACCACAGTATAATGCTGAGCAAACATTAGTGTTTATTCACTAAAATAAATATTAAATAAGAGCAATAAGCTTGTCTTTGAAAAGGGTTGTGTGACGCTGATTGCATTCTTTTTCAATAAAGTAATAACGACCAACATGTATTAATCCAAGAGTTAGCATAAGCTGTAGCACACTATTGTGTTACATGATCTACAACGGCAGTAAGGCAGGACGTCATACCTTTGGAGATGTTTGTAGTGGTGCAGACACAAGAAGTGTTTGGAGATGTTTGTAGTGGTGCAGACACAAGACGTGTGCTTTTGTAAATTAGGAATTCAGTACATAGTTGGAAGTTTGTTTTGCTTTTCATCTACTCCAGCTTTAATAGTGCTTCATTGAGTTTTATATCCGGACAAACCTTTGCAAAGGTTTATTATCATAACCGTGATTTACTTTTAAAAGTATTTTCAGAACTCTTCTGCTACAAGGTCTGTCACAACATGAATACTATGGTGACTATATGTACAGACTTTTTAAGATCATTGGTCATTATCACATTCATACAATCTGTGTTAAACTTGTTAACAAACATAACAAAATAGGTTATGACCCTATCATTCTGCAACGCACTGAATGTTTAGATTTGACCCATTTACAGTTCGCCACACTGCTTTACGAGTAATGTTGCGATGACCCGACAGATGATGACTATAATGACTTCTACTCACAGGCGTGTATTACGATATATAGTATAAAAGGCTAGAGAGAATATAGTTATAGTATAAGTATACAGTAAAGGACCTTCTTCTTCTCTCTATCTCTATCCTTCTATACTATATATCGTAATCAATGCATTTGCTTCTACCTAAAGAGGACAAGGGATGGTAACGCCTAATTCTTGATTTAATATTGTCTTATCGTCATCATTCTTTTGTTGTCCTGGCTTCTGACAAGTATTTGCTTTGTGGCTTTCTAGGTATTTTAGATTCATATATACATGATCATTTTGTGTTATACTTATATTGCCTACTAATTGCTACTAATATTGCCTAGTGTGTAAGGGTCGCATTTTACTGGAATGAAACTAGGGTAAGAGTGAGGTTTGGTGCACTGTAGAACCTGGTTTAACCCCAGCGGCCTTTATGTCTCTGGCCATTCCAAGGAGGTACACATATTGTCACTGACCATTCCAAGGAGGTACCCATATTTACAACCGTTTGAGTTTGCCGTTTCGCATACTTTGCTCTTTTCTATCCTTGTGATTGGTGTTTGTTTCAAATACGTGTATTTGGTTGACTGACTGTGTTCTGTGAATATTATATTTCTTTCTCGACTTTTATACCATAACTTATTTCTGACTCAAAATAGGATATGGATCACATTTAGTGACAATTGTAGTTTTAAACTGTAAACATGACTCTATTAAACAATTTAATATATTGGGTCTCATGGATCAAGGCGACACAATCCGTAGGAAAGTATTCAAGTTTATGATATGTTTGAGAAACGTTGAAAACCTTCTTAACCAGAAGTTGCCTGTTCAATCAATCAGAACCTAGAATTGAAACTCAAGGTCACAGAAACACCAATGTTGGTTGGACAATTAATGATCATGTGTAACAAAAGTGCAAATTTCAAATAGATCATTTATATAGTATTCAAGATGTTTTGGAGAAACGCTGTCAGACGTCATACCCAAACATTGACATCGCTCAATCGCCTTCCAACGAAACTAGTCAATATTTTTCTGATAAATAAAATCATCTGACTGTGACAAAAATAGTGAACCAACTTGGAAATTTACAATTTGACAAGACAGTAATTGCAGTAAATACTATTCTATTTTCAAGGTAAAGTAAAGGTCTATAACTCTGTATTAAGAAATCTAAAAGCTACCATCGAACGGATTCTACATATCCGCCAGTATGTTAATGTTATTAAGACTTTACACTAAACGATATGGTTTAACCCTACACAATTAAAGATAGTTGTTGCAATAGTAATATTTTCTAAGTAAATTAAGAGCCATACCTCTTTTCCAAAATGTCAAAACAATTTGATGTATCATAAACATTATTAACATATAATGGTATCCTATTTGTATATAAAATTTCCACCCAAAATGTTGTTTAATTATCAACAATACTTGATTAATCAACATAAACTCAACACACAAATGTATTTTCGTAGATAATCAGGGGCCATAACTCTATTTAGAAAAGGCAAAGGTCCACATTGATCACAAGTAAGTGATGTCTGTTTGATATAAGACTTCACAGCAAGTTTAGTTAAAACCCAAAATAAGATAAAGAAGTTATCAAAACCTTGCACCTAAGCTTTACCCAAAATGTGCATTTTTGATAAGTAACTCAGGGGTCATAACTCTTCTGAAAAGGAGAAAATCGGCGTGGCATCTTAACGATATAACGCTTCACAGTAAAGTCGGTTTTAACCGAAACAAGTTACATAAGTTATTAACAACGTGCATGAAAGTTTAAGCCTAAAATGTAAATGCCCGTCCCTCCCTCCACCCATCTGCCCGCCATCTTCAACCGCTTTTAATTTAATAATATTTTTTTTAAAAATTTCAATCTGCATGAACAGAATATAATCAGGCGTGTTTATGTCTTGTACACATTTTTTCTTTGAATATCAATATTTTCTTATCACTTACGGGCTTCCGTAGAAAATGCGTTGGTGTTACGAAATGCAAAGAATACCATTAGTCCATACAGTGGTTTCGTATATAGCACAGTTTCTGCTATTGATATGCAAAAAATCACGAGTATATCGTTCCGGGTAAACCAAACGTGTTGATTTGCACGATACGAAAAGTTGGGTCCCAGCCTAATATATAGACCAAAAACAATTACAAATACAATATATTTCACAGTTCAAAAATTAAGCATGTAGGATTTGATGTACAGTTTCTTTAAAACAAACTCCCGTCCTCCTGGTCTCGCCCCCAGGGCACGTCCTCCTGGTCTCGCCCGCAGTGGAAGTATAAACATGCACATCTGCACATATTCCAGTAATAAACTGGTACATCTAACGATGAAGGAGCAGATAGTTTCAATTAAGCTCGGGCCCACGAATTCGCGGACGCACGGACGTGGTAACATTATCCCAGACGTTAAAAAAAGCAATGCGGGGATAACAAATGTTTGCTCTTGCCATATTGTTGGCTGAGCGCATTTTAAAAAATGTGTCATCTTGAAAGGAGCTAGAGCAACAAGTGAATAAACTTGAAAATGTTATTCCAAAATAAACAGGTTTATGCAGCTCAACATTATTCACTGTATTTCATTGATTTCCTCGCACCACATGATTCGTCACAACAAAATGTAGTTTTGTCTATACATACATACGTTTTCTACAACTGGAAATGTATTCGGATCAAAAGGTAAAGGTCGGCATGGCGAACGGTCTGAAGACGAACAGCACACTACTATATTAACGTTACTGTTTAAAAGTGGCCGAACCAAAGTCTTGTCCTCAATAGTTTATTCTCTTGTTGCTCTGGCTTCTGCCAAGTCATTGAGTACCATCTTTGTGGCTGTCTTTTCGTGCCCTCAATGGTTTATTCTCTTGTTGCTCTGGCTTCTGCCAAGTCATTGAGTACCTTCTTTGTGGTTGCCTTGTCGTGTCCTCAATGGTTTATTCTTTTCTTACTGTGGCATCTGCCAAATCATTGAGTACCTTCTTTGTGGCTGTCTTGTCGTGCCCTCAATGGTTTATTCTCTTCTTACTCTGACTTCTGCCAAGTCATTAAGTACCTTCTTTGTGGCTGTCTCAGCAAATATGTGTGTTACTTATACTGCCTATTAACGCTGCCTTGTTGGTTAGAGTATAGTTCACGGGGATTTCTTCATTTACGCTGTCCCGTTTTATTGGGATGACAGTAGAGTAAGTTTGAGGTTTGGTGAACACTAGAACCTGGTTTAAACACCCAGTTTTTTTGGCCACTGACCGTTCCAAGACGGTAGCCCTATTCTCAGCCCTTTTGTGTTCGTGATGTCTTATCTTGCCTTTTATTGATCTTTATAGATAGTTGTTCTGTTTCTTTGTGTGTTTGTGGTTGACCGTCGTCCTTGAATGCTACTTTTACTGTTCGATTTTTATATCTACTTAAACATAATGTAACTGAGTAAGTGTCCGTTTACATGGTTTAATTTAATATAAATACAGTTAACAGTTGTTTCATGAAATGGAGACACAATGAAACACGTATTTATCTACCACATCGGTATCATCGTAACATTCTTACTTTCCTCATACCCGACAATCTGTGACCTTAAGCATACTTGAGATTAAAGAGACAACTTTCAAGTTAATGATATTAAATGTGCATGTATCCTTATGTATGTGTATATATCATTAATCATTAATGTATGTGCATCCGACGTGAACGGGACCCGGAATATCCACAAGCTAATCACGATGCGTTTGTCCGCGGTGAACGAGCCCAGTAATATCCACAAGCTAATCACGATGCGTTTGTCCGCGGTGAGCGAGCCCAGTAATATCCACAAGCTAATCACGATGCGTTTGTCCGCGGTGAACGAGCCCAGTATTATCCACAAGCTAATCATGATGCGTTTGTCCGCGGTGAACGAGCCCAGTAATTTCCACAAGCTCATCACGATGCGTTTGTCCGCGGTGAATGAGCCCAGTAATATCCACAAGCTAATCACGATTCGTTTGTCCGCGGTGAACGAGCCCAGTTATATCCACAAGCAAATCATTATATGTGTGCATCAGTGATGAACGGGCCCAATAATTATATACAAGCTAATCATTCTGTGTGTGTACCAACGGTGAACGGGCCTCGAAATATCCAAAAGGTAATCATACTGTATATGTATCGCGGTAAATGGACGCCCGAATAACAACAAGCGAAGCATAATGCATGTGTATCCGCGGTGAATGGGCTCCGGAATATCGACAAGCGTATCATAGTGTGCGTTTATCCATGGTGGATAGGCCCCCCGAATATCCACAAGTTACTCATATTGTGCGTGTATCCGCGGTGAACGGTCCGCGGAGTAACCACATTTTTTTCTTATTTAAAATTACAGAATCTAAGTGCATATGCTAGTCATCATTAAACACAATTACATATCGTTCGATTTACTTGATAGACGTTCAAATCCCGCATGTCGTGTACTGTCTGTATCTGTCTAAATCAATGGCCTAGTGAGGATGAAGTACCACATCTGTATCCGCTCCAAATACTAATCACAACAACGAACAACTCCTTTGAGATCTCTTTACATGCGATATTGCCATTACATGGAGTAAAACTATAATCACGCCATCAAAAGTTTTATTATTATATATACTTTCCAGTGAAATAGTGGATTTCATTATTAAAATAAAACCTTATATTTTCATTGTTTAGATTTCACATGTGAAATACCGAAAATGACGTAATGGCGCTGTTGACGTTGTTGACGTTATTGACGTCATTGTTTTGGCGGCGCATCATGTTTTTTTTGCATCAGTTTCAAGGTTGTGAGTATATTCTCACTCATGCTACATTTTCCCACTTCTCGATGAAAATAAATCCTATATTCACACATATCAAACAAATATATGTGCATAGGTTTCATGGCTATAGGCGAAACATGGATACTAATAGAAATAACAGACAGGACATGCAAGTTACCTTAATTTGCAATTTCTCACCCATTAGTTCATCCAATGCCGACGACTAGAATACTAATTAATGGTCTGCATAAATCTGCAGTTAGATTAGGTGAATCAATAGTGCGATTTTTAATGGTCCTTTGAGATCAACGAGCCCAAAATATGTGGCTTTGACGTAGAATAGGCCGATGTTGGAAGTGGGGGCGTAAGACTGGTTGCTTCCTACATTACCTCTCATGAACAGACTCAAGGAAACCGAGTATGCTACTTTATTCTCTTGTTTGTGTTTGTTAATTCCAAAGGATTTCCCTTATCAGTATGTATTAACATTCACACTAGCGTTTGTTTAGTGCAGTGTGGCAGCTGTAAATGTCTCTACGAATCAATAGTGTTATTTTTACTGGTCCTTTGGTATCAACGAGCCCACGTTGGTTTTGTTGAAGAATACCGCTTAAGCCGGTGCTTGGGGAGTGACAGGTGTTGGTTCTTACATAACCTCTCATGAACATACTCAATGAAACAGAGTGTGCTATTTTATTCTCTAGTTTGTGTGTGTTGCTTCCAAGGGATCTCCCTTATCAGAATGTGTTATAAGGGTTATACTATCTATCAGTTATGGAAACGTAAAGTTCGAAGTTCGACAACGTGGAGCAATCGGTACTATGATATGAAAATGAATCGTAAACACATACATAGCATTCGCAGTCGTACACTAAGCTCTTTGTGTTAATACAAATAACTTATGAATGCACCTACATAATATATATTACATAGAGAATCTGTTCATAATGCAGGTTATGGTGTGAGTGTTTTATAGCTAATTTAAAACTATTATTTTGAATAATCCTAGAAAACTATAAAATCATTGTCAAATTTTAAATTTGTTTTTAGCACAATTTATCCTTAATTGAATAACCCATAACCGATTATCTTCCACACGTGCAGTACAGCAATTTAGACGCCTGTCTTACGCCGATCTAGAGAGCTTTCAGTCTCATAACTAATACGTGCAAACGTTAGCAGTTAGGGTAGGTTGTAATCACATATAATTAAAATGTTATCTGCTACAGCTGCATTCATACATAAATACGTCGTTATAGATATCAATATCAATGTGTACAAAAAAAAAAGACGGTAATATTCAGTGCATTTTCTTTTTTTTTTCATTAGGAGATTGCCAGACTGGTTCAACAAATCTATAAACCTGTTTAAATGATAGTCCGATAAAACTGCCATATGAGGAAATGTCCATACCCTAACCGTTGGAGAATATGATAAAACCCAAAGCTACCATCTGTACTTTTTTTTTAATCTGTGATTTCTTGCATAAGGCTCTTTGCTGATTGTATTGATAATTAGTGCCATAAAATGTACGCAGATCAATTAAGGAAATTATCGAGTCCTCGTTTCACATTTTAAAATATTACTCCGTTTCTTAAGGGACATTGGCGCGGGATGCTTTATTTACACTGTTCTGTTTTGTTGAATTACAAGAATGAGGTTTGGTGAATCCTAGCTAGAGGTCCAAACTCACAGCGGCGTTTTTGAGCCATTTACCCGTTTTGAGGCGGTACATCTTTTGTGAACATTTCTTATTTGTGTGATGTATCGCACTTTATTTTCAAATGTTTACTTTTTACTTGCATATTCCATGAACCTTTTGTTTAAAATGCTCTACATTTTCTATGTGTCGTGAAAGGCAGAACATTACTCTCGAAACCACAAGCGGGAATCGCACAAATGATATAGACGAAAATATGTGCAGTTGGAATGAAAGATAAACAAACTCAGAGTATTTTAGATAAACATTTTATTTAAATTAGCGCAGATGGAGTCTGAGACTATTATAGATGGATCTATATTATAGGGGCTCGATTTTTATGACACGCAATGTAATTTCTGTACTGCCTTATTGAACTATTTAAATAATAAATCGTCTCTCATATTCGATAAATTAATGTATATGATTCGCACTGGGATAATAGTATGTCTTGCTGCATATAGGTTGTTGCTTTCAATGCCTGGTGGAAAAACTGTAGATCAATCAAAATAAGAAAAGTAGATTGAGGAGATAAAATGATGGAAATCAGGAAAGTTGTTTTTGCAGTTTAGTGTGATGTGAATTACTACGCATTTGGCATGAATAGTATGTATACTTACATTTTACAGCTTGCTTGAATACTTATAGCTAAATATTTGCCTATGTATCTAGAGTTAGAGACTATTAGATATAAATGAAATGTTCTATCGGTATATTAGTATCGCAAGCAGGTAACTTGAAACAACAGATATCCGATGAGTATTATATTCCAACTCAAATGCTATTGAAATCGGTTTAACGCAACATTCTGCATCCAGTTCTGTATACTGAGTTGGACGCCTTGCAGGTTTTCTGAAAATGTATTCTCTGACTTAACATACCCCCAGGATGTTTGATTGGTACCTGGAATCTTTGTCATTAATGTTTCATGACTGTCAATTTTAGTGATCATCCATTTCCTTCTTTTGTTTGGTTCGGTATGTAGTACCTACGTTCATTATTTATATGAAACTACTGCTTTCTAATATTTACTGAGTCAAAAACGAAAGTGTGCGTAAACAACCTTATTACGAATATTACATTGCTGTAAACATTTAAGGCATACATGTAAATGTATTCAAACCGAGACTGCAATATATTTTTCTATTTATCGTGTTCGACGATTTCCAAATTTCTTTCCCATATATTTTTTTTCAATATATATTGAACTTCATGCAATTAGCGATTTTTGTTTTTTTCTTTTATACACATTATAGAAAACACTATTTTAAACCAACACACACTGGCAAACGGTTTTGGTGAGTAGCATATATTTATATAGCACTGCATACATATTACTTCATTCATTAATATCTAGTATATTGGGATAGATTTTATTATTGGGATAGATCTCTTTCATAATGATTTTAAATTGATGTTATGAATTTAAAATGATATTCATTGTATATCGATATTCCTATTATATAACTGTTATTTACCCGCCTTAATAAACGTTCACCGATAGTAGTAAAATATCCAGAATGTCAGGGTCAGCAGGTTCAAAATCGACAAGAACTATTTCCCCCACCTGGATCCAAGCTATTAAATTTATCAAAGCAAAGTCAGGAAACCGATATGATTCTTCGGGACATGGTCACCTTGATTTTTAACCCATCGAACATGGGCTCTAGGTGAATATGTCTCTCAAAGGTAGCTCACGAATGACGTCATGTGTACAAACGAATAATATTTCTGGAGAAGTAGTACAAAATAACCAGCCATGATTCTTCTGTGGGTCACGATGCCAACGCATGCATGATGTTTAACAAAACTTTTTTTTCTCCAATTTCCCTTCCCCAGAGACAAGGTATGCCAGAAATGTTTGTGTATTCAGGTAGTATAGATATTGAAAGTTAACCGTAACCAAAGAAAGCTTAACTAACAGGCGAATATCTGGAAGACGGAAAACACCGTCTATATGCCCCAACATCAAAACAAGCAGTCTAACTGGGTTATCGTTCGTATTTTCGTTTAAAATTATGTCAGTTAACATCACACAATTTGTTTCGTGACGTTTAGACGAAAATAAATGACAATTTATCACTACCGTTCATGAACAGTCTCAATCAAACCGGCACTGCACTATTTTGTTTATAAATATTTATTGTGTAAGGCGATTTCCAATGTCTTCTTTCATACTCGTTTTATCAAACACATAGCAGAAAACACCGTATCATTTATTCGGAGTTTACTAGCGGTCTTATGTCTTACATTTTTTTAAATGGCTTTGTTTGCCACAGACTATTCCACAGTTGCCTGTTTTTTCATTATTATTAAAAAGCAGCATATATTAAGGGTTTTGCGTGGTCGTGGACAATCAACTATGATTTGTTTTCAGTATAACCTCTCAATTCGCTTAAGGATGTGTTATATATGTTTGTAGCGATGTTTCCTCGGTTAATTGTGATAGAGTCACGATTTAACTTTAAATTTTCTTTCGAAACTTTGAAAGATACCGCTATTTCTAAATTGGAAAGTTGTTTTGGATTGGAATTGTGTACAACTGTATACGGAACAGTGCTTTTATTGAGAATTATTGAGAATTATTGTGAGTTCCTTTGTTCTTTGTGTTTGAGCGGACATTCAAAATGGCGACAGGATCAGATAAAGGAGTCGAAATGGTAAACAGATTTACGAACTTAGAATCTGATGTTTTGATCTCAGAAGGCTCAGACATGGATGGTAGTGAAGGAGAGGGTGCGGACGATGGTTTTATTACAGTGGATCGAGAGCGGAAAAGGAAACGCGGGCCAAGTGATACTAGCATTCATGGTGATAATGGTAGGGGTGGTGTGACAATGCATTACATGGACAGCAAAATGAAATTATTATTTGGAGAGCTTAAATCAATTCGATGTTGTCAGGAGCAAGATATGTTGAAAATAGAAAACATTATTAAACTGACAAATCAAACAATTGATAGGGTTGGAGAGGTAACCGATCCATATATTGATGCATTGAAAATCCTTACCTACAAGCAGATCGACCTGGAATCCCGTTCACGTCGGAATAATCTTATATTCACTGGGTTGTATGATACAGAACGTGCAAGTTGTGCGGACATGATCTTTACTTTTCTCGAGACGCAGCTTGATCTTGGCGTCAATTCCATTTGCATCGAATGAGCCAACTTGTTGGGCCAGACGCGGGGGCATATTAACCGACGCTCCATCATTGCCTGCTTTGCTAAATACAATGACGATCAGTATATCATGAGTAAGGTATCCATGTGCCGTAACTCGTCCCATGCTATACATCGGGATTATCCTTCTGAAATTGTCGAGGGCAGAAAACGTCTATGGTCGAGATACGAGGAGGCCACCAAACGAATGAACACTAGAGCTTCTATTGTTTTTCCAGCAAAGCTTATAATCAATAGACGGGTTGAAGCCGATGAATTTCGGCGGTGGAACGAGATAATGCATATGAAGCGGTGCTTAACGTTTGACTATCTCAAACCAAGCAGAAGTGTTTTCAACAATGTAGCAACCAGATCAGACCACCGTGATATAGCTCCTGTCCCTATATATCCACGGAACGTGCATACTTCAGCTCCTAATTCGTATTCGGAAGCTGTCACTGGAACTCATTTTCATGCTAGGGGCTCCCATCTTATTGCTGATGACACGCATGTGAAAATAGTTCACAGTCAACAAAATGACAACATGCAGGATGTTACAAGTGTTCAAAATGTGTGTCTTGACCCCGTCAATAATTCCGCTTCTGCTATTAACCTACCCGGCACATCAAAGGTTAACACACAGCCGATAAACGTTTCTTTGCCCAGTTATCATTCAAGGAATACACAAAGCACAACATATATAGACAACATACCGTTTACACAGCAGTCAATGTATGTCTCACGTGCTACCGTTAACATTCCTGTTCGTGAAACTATCGACAATGCGCATAACATAACGACGTCACGCTCTTATAGCCGGGCCGACGTAGTTGTAGTATTTCGATGGACAGATCGATACCTTTTTCACGTGCAAGGCAAGCTTCGCGTGACCGATCTACTGAAAGACAGCCATCACAAACTAACGAAGCGCAGGGCTCTCAGGGGCATGCTCTCGATTAGGAAGACGGGGAGGTGTTTTTGAAAGTACAATTATTTAATGTTCAGGGCTTGATTACTACAAATTGTAACAAATTTGAATCTAGTGAGTTGAAAAATGTTTTTAAAAATTCCGATATCGTGTGTTTAACCGAAACTTGGGGAAATAATTTGGTTGATTTTTCATATGAAAACTTTGAATGCTTCTTTGTAAATAGGACAGAGAAAAAAAACAAAAAAAACGTGACTCTGGGGGTATTGCGATTTTTTATTAGAGATTCATTTGTTGATACTCAAACTTTGGTTTCCAAATCAAGTGACGATATAATCTGGGTCAAAATCAATGGACAGTTATTGAATTTAGATGAAGATTTATTTCTAGGCTTATGTTATATTCTGCCCGGGGGTACAAGCAGAGTAAATAGGATTGATATGAGTACCTTTGATAGACTAATTCATTCTATTGTAGCTTTCGATTGTGATAATTTAGGTAAAAATATTATTTTGTGTGGAGATTTCAATGGCAGAACAGCTACTGAACCTGATTTTGTTACATTTGAATCTATGAAAAATAATGATATACTACTACTTCCAGATGATTACATGCCAGACAATGCTTTACCTCGTTTTTCACAAGATAAAACACGTCCAAATAGTAACGGTGTGCAATTGTTAGATTTTTGCAAGCAAACCGGTCTACGAATTATGAATGGTAGGTTCGGTATTGATAAAGCTATTGGAAAACTCACTTATGTATGCAACCGTGGCAGTAGCCTTATTGACTATTATGTTATATCTGAACAAGTATGTGATTATGCATTTGATTTCGCAGTTGACGAGCCAAACAAGGTATCTGATCATTGTATTATCACGGGGTCGTTTTGTTTTACCAAAAAGAATACTATTAGTGATTATATTAACGAAACAGACTCAAAAAGTCCATTTAAATATGCATGGAACTACGAACACGTTAACGATTATAAGAATGTATTCAATTCTGATGAAACTATGATGCATTTAAACAATTTGCAAAAGCAAATACATAATTGTTATAGTGATAATGATATTGATGATTGTGTGCAGGATTTATCTAATATTATTGATGGTGTTTGTTCACCATTGTTTAAAAGGATTATAAACACTGATTGTTCCAAATACGTTGAAAACAACGATGTATATGAAAATAAAAGATGATATAACAATAACTGTGCAGAGGGTAAATATATATTTTATCAGAAACTAAATAATTTTATATTAAATAAACAGTAACTCTTCTTCAAATTTTCGAACACTTGTTCTTTTTCAAGAAAAAGCACAGAAATACAGCCAACAAGATGGATTTTACTTAAAAGTTGTATTTCTGTGCTTTTTCTTGAAAAAGAACAAGTGTTCGAAAATTTGAAGAAGAGTTACTATTTATTTAATATTGAATTAACTTTCCTTTTGAAAGACTATACAGATACGAATAAATAATTTTAGAAACGACAAAAATGAAATACCAAGAAAAGAAATGGTACATGCAAGAACAAAATATAAAGAAGCTATACGTAAATCTAAATTTGAATACAGAAAAAATGAAACACAGAAACTTACAAACGCTCGGTATAAAAATGCAAAATTCTACTGGAATATGTTAAAAGGTCTTTGTGGTTTAAAAACGGGTAAAATAGAACTTGGTATATATGAGCAATATTTTAAGGCAATTAACAATCCTGATGACAGGTTTTTTACACCAGATGATGATGTCATTATGTTTAATGATATATATGTTAATGACAAGTTTGCAGTTATGTTCTCGGAATTAGATAATGCAGTATCTGATAATGAATTAGAAATGGCTGTTAAACAACTTAAAAATGGTAAAATTGGAGGACCAGACCTGTATGTTAATGATTTTTTCAAGAAACCGTTTGAAAATAAAAACTTCTAAAAACTTCAAAAACTATATACAAGAAAAAGAACGGACGTATCTACATGGAAAAAAACCTTATATTTTAATTGTTTAGATTTGCAGTGTATTAGTAGATCCACCCTAGGTAATTCATATCTTCACCGATTTTGTATACATTACAATAACAAATGTTTGTTTGTTATGAATATCATATTTTTATCTCTAAGTGAAACAAACAGCGAAGTTATCTCACAAGTAATATATACTAGAGTATGCATTTCAATCGTTTGACGTTTTTCAGTGAAAATATAACCTATGCTCAAAATCAAGAAGACATCTCCGCTTTATATCCAAAATATATAGAGGATATTTGTTGTTTTGGAGTGAATAACATATTTTATTTCATCGTGAAGTGAGAAAACTTTATATTTTCACGAATGCGAAGCATGAGTGAAAATATAAAAGTTTTCTAACTTCGAGATGAAATAAAATATGTTATTCACTACAAAACAACAAATTTTCTTTTTATTTTATGATTTTACAAACAATTATTTAAGCAATTTCAGTAACTAAACCGTTTTACACACCTGGCTACGCGCCCTGTTCATGATGACGTAACGAAACGTTACATGACGTCAACTTTTCTGAAACCATTAAAGTCACAGAAAGAAAGTAATAATAAACAGTGGATTTAACAGTATAGTAGGCATATCTTGTGATCCGTGTTACTGTTCACGCATTTGTATTGGTTGTACATTAAAAAAGTAGTCCCGGCAGCTACTGTGGAAATAAAACTCTATATTCCACAGAGTGGAATAACACTTTTATTTCAATGATAAAACACAGTATTTCATTGATTATCATAAAATAAACATCTGTACATACTTTTGTTTTCGATTTATTTACAACTGTTTATTTTTTTTACCATTTGTACCAGTAAAAGAATAATTTCGAAAGATACTCGTGACATATATTTAATTGATTTAGTCCGAAAATATCTTCTTAGATAATTGAATTTTGTTTCAAAAGTCATTATTTTTCTTTCCCTTGATGTAATCTTCGAATACAGAAATGATTATAATTTATATAATAAATAGTGTTGCATTTAAAACAAATATTTGCTCTTGCAATATTGATAACCTAACTAAGAACGTGGTACGAAAGTGTTAAATCCAATTATACTGGTGTACGCACCTAAATATATATCACTGTATCTCATCGACATCAAGTACACAGTCAATAACCACATTTGGTTGTACCTAATAATGTTCCGACATGCGATTGGTAAATATAAAATTGGAAAGTAATTCTAAACCAAAACTTAACGTCATAATAGTAGAGAGTAATTCGTCTGTCACACTGTTCGCCCGTGGAGAGAACTGTAACTAATGTTGTATTAACAAAGTAGTTCAATCCATTTGCATATGTTTCTGAATATTGTTGAATTGATGTATTGTAACATATCTGCAATAAAATATTATTGAACTAAACTGTTCGCCTGTCCGGTCCGTCAAGTTAAATTAACACATTTATTATTTGTTTCGTAAATATATCATCGATAGCCCCCTGGATCATTGTTACTACTATCTTAGTAATTTACAAGAAAGGTTTTACGCAAGCGTAAAATAGCTGCCGAGAGGACATAGTGTAGGAACCTCAAACGTGAAAAATGTCACAAATGTAAAAACGGTTAGAAATGTAAAAAAAAAAAAGTCACATATGTAAAAACATACGACAAATGTAACACGTTTGGTGACATATGTAGAAAAAACAAAAGTGACAAAAGTGAGAAAAAAAGTAAACAAATGTAAAAGTAACATATGTAAAAAAAAAAGAACACAAATGTAAAAATATATTTTTAAACGTTCATTTTTTTATCTCTGTTGATCAAAGGTCATGACCATGACGTGGTGCGGCGTCGTCCGTCCGTCTTTCCGTCCGTCCGCCCGTAAACTTTGGTCCGTGGCGAATTCTCCTCAGACACACCTTGGCCAATTTTGACCAAACATCACGTGGATGATAATTAAATGACTTGCTTTTTAGATTTGCTAGCATTAGGTCCAAGATGGCCGCCATTACCATATATTTTCAAAACCTTAAACAGTCTTCTTCTAAAGAACCACTGGACAGATTTTTCTTTTAAAAAAATCTCCAACGCCTAGCCTATCATATATGTTCAAATAAAGTCTCTCGGATAAAACATGATCGTTCCCCGGGGGTCCAAAGTTTGTACATTGAGATTTTTACATGTCTTTCATAGACATATAAGAAAAAACATTAAAAACCCTTCTTCTCTGAAACCACAAGGTACAGAGCTCTCATGTATTACATGTAGCATCAGTTTATGTCTTTTACTAAGTTTATCAAATGTTAAAACTGGGGTCCAATTTAGCCCCGCGCCATGGGTCACAGTTTGACATAGGCTTATATAGGAAAAACAATCTTCTCTGAAACTACAACAGCCAGAGGTTTATTTTGCATTTACTATAAGCGTATAGTCCTCTAACCAAGTCTGTTCAAATAGTGATCCTGGGGTCACATTTGGCCCCGCCCCAGAGGTCACATGTTTTACATAGACTTAGATTATCGGCTTATAATGAACGCAAGAGGTCAATGACCTTGAAACTCTACTGATAGATTTTGATATCCACATTAGCCATGAGAACCTGTAAAGTGTTATGGAAATAGGGCTACTTTGAGAGAAGTAGTCGCCCCAATTTATCACCCTATATAATAAGATGGCCGTGCCAGTCATTTGGTAAAGGTTCCAATTCAATATCACTTACGGTTTTTGAAAAGTATTCGCCACAAAATCGCATTTTTAAAATATAGTTTTAGCCTTGGCGGCCATTTTGTAATTCTGGCCAACCTGAAATTTTGCTAAGATCAACAAGACATCAAGAGCAACATTCCTGTGAAGTTTCATGAAAATCTGTCCAGCAGTTTCAGAGAAATAGTCACGTCACCACAATCAAAAGTTTACGGACGGACGGAGGGAGGGACGACGGACGCTGCACCATGTCATGATCTTTGATCACCAGAGCTAACAAATGTCACCAAACGTGTTACATTTGTCGTATGTTTTTACATAATATGTGACTCTTTATTTTTACATTTGTAACCACCTTTAAATTTGTGACATAATTTACGTTTGAGTTCCTACGTACTGTCCACGCACTAACTATGTCTCAAAAGAAATAATAATAATAATAATAATAATAATAATAATAATAATAACGACTTTATTTAACGAGAGAACTCATCTGAAACTGGTCAATCTTCCATAAGGCCCATAACAATATATATTATACAAGTATTTATAAAGATATGTGATAATTTAAAATGAATTGTAGTATATTCATGCATACAGTAACATAAATATGTCCAAACTGAGTTGCAAGACTTAGTCACTAATATATGGTTCGGTTAATCCACTGTAAATACAATGTTTTGAAATGATTAACATATTGGGCATTTTTTATTTGGTGAGGAAGTGAGAGCCTGAATAGGCAAACGATTTTCTGAAAAACTGACTATTTGGTCTGCGGGAATATAGTTGTAGATTTGAGGATGATCTTAAATTTGAAGTAAGAGTAAGCGTATTTTTAAGAAATAGCTATTCTACCTTCTGAAAATACATTTGGGGTCACTGGTGTCATGGTCACTGTTAATAAAAATAGAAAAAACGGTTTCCGCTCAGTTACTTCAGTTAGGAATGAGATATTGGAATACAATTGCTGCTACTTCAAGGTAAAAATAAAGCAGGTAGCGTTCGGTTCTGATCCAAATTGTTTATTTATAGCATAGGTATTGTTTATGTTAACACAATAGTTGAAAAGTTCAAAAACCAAAGCCCAAAGCGTACGTTTTTATTAATCACTGGTTTCATTTAACACCTGGGTACATCGGGCGATTTAATGCAAGTTTGACGGTAATATTATACCGTAATAATTGATACAAAGTCTTCATCGTCTTCGTTGACGTTGAAAATAAGCATACTGTGGCTTAAATACTTTCTAGAACAGGCGACACATGCACCAAAAGGCACCCATCTAGTCTAAGTAGTTGTCAGAATGATTTTGTGTTTTTTATGTTGATTAAGACTATGTAGGCGTGACATGAAATTCGATGTCATTTTTAAAAAAAAAATGTTTTGGAATAAATATTTTTATGTGGTAAAACTCTACTTTTGGTTTTCATTTTCCCCCCAATTAGTCAAAACTATTTCAGAAAGAAACTGTGAGTTAAGAAAAATAGGTTCCTGAAAGAATTTATGATGACATATACATTCAATTGATACATTCTGTTGGGAAAAAAAAGTATATTTTAGAATCAATTTAACTTTTCTAGGAGGAGCCCACGCATTCACTATGTCTCAGTAGAAAATGGCTATTCTACCGTCTGAAAATACACTGATGGTAGTTGTCTCTCTTGCACTTTTTTTATACGCATATTATGGTATGGGGTTATCTGTCTATAAACAATTACTCATTCCAGAAGATAATTTTGAAAGTATAACACCCAAACAGGTACATTGCGCTTGAAGAAAGCAAGAACTTCATTGTTTTTGAGGTCAGATCGAAGGGTAAGTTCACTATGCCTTTATGGAAATATACACTATGCACCATGATTTCAAAAGCACAACATCCACCATCATGAACATTCATGTACATTTCCCTAGGTAAGAGTGGGAACACTTGTTTTGGGGTCTAGGCAGTCAAAGGTCAAGGTCACCATGACCTTGTATGAAAAAACTGAATTCCAAGCGATAACTAAAACCATAACACTCCTGAAACTTCTTAGGTACATAGCCCTTGGTGAGAAGTGGAACCCTATTGTTTTTGGTGTCGGTAGGTAAATGTCGCTATGGCCTCATGAGCCTATATTTATAGCTCATCTTAAAACGTCATAAATACATTGCCCTTGGTCAAAGGAGGAACTCTGTTGATTTTGGGCTCACTAGGTCAAAGGTCAAGGTCACAAAAACTCATAGTATACATATTTCAAGTGATAACTCCAGGAGTATAAAACATACACTCATGAAACTGTATAGGCAAATTGCCTTTGGTAAGGGAAGGAACTCTATTGCTTTTGGGGTTAGAAAGTCAAAATGTCAAGGTCACCATGACCTAATATGCATATAAGCATTCCACATGACAACTCCAAAAGTATACCATCTGGCCTTACTCGTAATAAACGTCATTTTTGTGCATTGTCCGTAGTGAGAGGATGAAGCCTATTGTGTTGGAGTTCAGTAGGTCACCAAGGACACTTGAAACTGACAATTGCCGAATCCTGAGAAACATTCTCCTATCTGTACATTGTGAATATAAGGCCATCTTGAAACTTTACAGAAATAATAACCGTGTTAAAAGATTAATTTTAGGGTCAGTAGCTCAAAAAGGTTAAGGTCACACTAACCCAATCAACCCAAAAAACGTCTCTTGTGCTGTAATGTATTTATCCCTCAAATCTTGAAACATACAAATACATGTATTATCCATTTTGCAACAAATACCCTATTGCGTTCATGGTAGTAGGTCAAATTTCAAGGTCACTCTGACCTGATCATGAAAGCATATTTCTCGGATGTCATTCTTGGAACTATTTGCCCTACAATATTAAAACTTTATAATGCCCTTTTGATTATCAAACGCCAGCTTCAACTGCTTTAAAAGAGTCTACGACCAGGTACGCCGCATTGGTTACAGAGGGCTCACCAACTCCTGAGTATACACTGGAATCCTGATAGTCCCTCTTTTACCAAAGACTTCGAACAGAGTCCCAACACCACCCTACGGCCAGCCATTCCATTTAACAGCTTTCCAGATGTTCACATAGTAACAACGTACTGCTGCCAACTGGAATTTAATTATGTGCGCCTTTTTTATCATTTATGCGGGACGTCCGTGGCAGAGTGGTTGGTTAGAGTCCCTGACTTGAAATCATTTGCTGAAGGTTCGATCCCTCAGGGGCCTAGGAATCTCTGTGTGAGGAAGCTATCCAGCTGGCTTGCGGAACGTCGGTGGTTCTACCCAGGTGCCCGCCCGTTCATGAAAAATTGCGTTGGTGGTGGTGATGGGGTTGGGGGATGGGGTGGAACTGGGGTTCAACATAGCTATAGGTGTAGAATTGATAAACAAATATAACACAGAAATATGTATAAAAAAATCGGGTTTGGGGTGGAGGTGGGGTATGGGGTAAAGATCGGATGGAAAATGGAGAAAATGCGGGGGTTGTGGGGGAGAGGGCACATGAGAAAGCTAAATTTTTAAGAATTGACTAAAACAATACATAAATATGTCCTAATGTAGTGCATAATTATGTCCATTGAATATAAAACTTAATCACATGGTTTTAGTCGTATGTGTATTTTTGCCTATGCTTTTTCCAGATGGCCTCCAGTCACTTTAATATACTAAAATAACATGTATATATATAGGTAGAGCCTCATTTATTAATTTAATCCAAATTGAATAGGAGCTGTCCCCTGTCATTGTGATAGTAAGGATCAATTACCATTCATGGGAACATTTGCAGTGCCCAACAACAGATGTGCATTAGCACTTGACCAATATCATATTCGTGCTTTAAAGTTACTAATAACATAATCTTGCATTATTGTGTCGTGTTCATTATCAGCTGATAATCTAAGTCAATGTAAAACATGTGACCTCTGGGGCGAGCCAAATGTAACCGCAGGATCACCATTTGAACAGGATTGGTTAGAGGACCATACGCTTATAGTAAATGCAAAATATTAAACCTCTGGCTCTTCAAGTTTCAGAGAAGAAGATGTTTTTCCCTGTTTAACCCTGTTTAAACCTATGTAAAACTGTGACCCCTAGGTCGGGGCCAAATTTAAACACAGGGTTACCATTTGACAAACTTTTGTAGGACATAAACTGATGCTACATGTAATACATGAGAGCTCTGTACATTGTGGTTTCAGAGAAGAAAGGTTTTTAATGTTTTTTTCCTATATAAGTCTATGAAAAACATGTAAAATCAATATACAAACTTTGGACCCCCGGGGCACGATCATGTTTTATCCGAGGGACTTTATTTAAACAAATCTGATAGGCTAGGCGTTGGAGATCATTTCAACTTTTTTTGTCGAAATCTGTACAGTGGTTCTTTAGAAGAAGATTGTTTAAGGGTTTGACAATATATGGTAATGGCGGCAAACTTGGATGTCGCGCTGACCTAATGCTAGCAAATCTAAAAAGCAATTCATTTAATTATCATCCATGTGATGTTTGTCAAAATTGGCCAAGCGGTGTCTGAGGAGAAGTCGCCACGAACAAAAGTTTACGGGCGGACAGACGGACGGACGGACGCCGCACCATGTCATGGTCATGACCTTTGATCAACAGAGCTAAATAAATGAACGTTTAAAAATATATTTTTACATTTGTGTTCTTTTTTTTTTACATATGTTACTTTTACATTTGTGTTCTTTTTTTTTTTCACCTTTGTCACTTTTGTTTTTTTTACATATGTCAACAAACGTGTTACATTTGTCGTATGTTTTTACATATGTGACTTTTTTTTTTACATTTGTAACCGTTTTTACATTTGTGACATGTTTCACGTTTGAGGTTCCTACACATAGCATTATATCTGGGTTGGAACTGGAACAAAATTTAACATAATAACCGATCAAGTCACGGTGTTTAAACAATATTGAAAAAAATAATGTTTTCAGGAACACGTAAACCGTTCTCTCTTATCAAACATGTTCTTCCCAATTTTTACCATCTGTTCTTCCTACGAAACATTTTGAACCAAGGTGGGCGACCTCGCTTCGCTCCGGTCAAATCCTTGATTACATATTCACCTTTGTAGCACGACGTGCTTGAAGCACAGAAAAACAAGTGTTCACATGTAAGGGATACGTGTGCGTTAGCGTGTGAATTACAATACAGATACACTTTTCACTGCTACCATGTGTAGGTATATTTTCCCCATAGACACCAATGATAAAGTGTCATATATTAATGTTTTGCTGCAAATTCAACTCAAGTATGGATAATGCAGCAGTGTAATGTTCATTCATATAGAAAACTAATTTTCCACTTGAAAAATCACCAGAAAATGTGGGGTCACAAGACATGTAAGAAAGTTCTTGTTTGTTTACTAAACAGGTCAAGGGTACAGCTGTTTTCATTGATTGACTGTTCACAAAGTGTAAGCATAGAGTAGAAATTTCGAAAATGTTCATCAGTGATCCAGTAAAACTTATTAATACACTTCCTATACATACAACCACAAAATCGAATAAAAATGGGCAGTTTTCCCCCACTTATAATGCCCGTTTTCATCAAAAAAGGAGGGATTACTTCTTATTACTTCGATACACCTCGGAGGCTTACAAGTAATTAGTGGTGGTAAACCTGTAATGATAAAAATGAAAAACTCAAAGAAACTGTTCATTGCTACCTTACCATGTGCAATTATGAAAACCATATAAGAGTAATGGTTGATATAGGTAAAGATTATATAAGATTAATGGTTGATATAGGTAAAGATTTCCAGGTAGATCAAGCACTGTAAACGGAATATTTATAGAAGTTCTCTCCACTGCGTATTTGTTTAAATGTCATTGAGTGTCAATATCTAGATATACGGATGTTTCTTTGGATCTGCTACCAGACCGTGGACTAGTTAGTAAAATAGTTACAAACGTGAACATACCCTACGTTGTTCAAGGAACCTCCGAACTAAAGTAGTTTAAAAAACATTTTTATTTTACATCGATTGCGAAACAAGTTATTGCAACTTAGATTAATCACTCTCGATGGCTTCCTGGGTAGAACCAGTACTAAGCAATGTGGATTAATTATCTTGCTCAAGGATAAATAACGTGGTCGCGACGGAGTATCGAACCCACGACCTCTTTATCAGAAGTTCGGCGCTCTACCACTGGACCACGCACTCCACTAAAGTAGTTAACTGGGTTGTGACGCTCGGGTATACTGGGAAGTTATTTTTTGTCCAGCGTGCTGTTTGTCTCTGTACCATATATATCTTGGTTATATTTGACTGAGTGAGTGGTGTCCCAGATATAACCCAGATATAACTGACATCTCAAGTATCGGACGTACGAGCAAATTGTGTAAATTACGTTCGCTTTTAAAACAAAATGAAGTGCGGTTAGAGTTTCCAGCAATGCGATGTAAGTTACTTACCAGCTGATCCAGCTAGGTCTGCCCCTAGATATCAAACACTGCTGACTGTTCTAACGCAACCCAAGAAAGAGTGTAAGTAGTCGGTAATATGTTTTACTTGGTAGTTTGTACGACTTTCGGTATAACGGATATCAAAGTAAAATTTTCCGAATTCATATATTCAGGCCTCATGCTATACCATGAAAACGTTCAATTGCTACTAAAATCAGCAAATCTTCAGATCTGTTAACTTCAGACAGTGTTTCACATACCGGCACTTAACTGATATGGTGGTTGAGCTGCTATATGGATACTGCATAGAAACCTCTATATTGCACCAAATATTCTGGTTAAATAGCTTGAATTCTTGTTCTGCTTTAAATTTCTAAATTCTAAACAGCATTGCTATTTTACACATTTAATACACAATCAGATTTATTAAACAAATGCAAATCTCGTTTGATGTGTACTGTCTGTATTGGTCTTAATCAATGTTGACGTGAGGACGGAGTACTGCATATGTTTCCGCTCCCAATACTAATTTCAATGAAGAACAACTCCTTCGAGGTTTCCTAGCATGCACTATTTCAATTTCATATTGACATTATAGAGAGAATAATAAATGGGTATTTTCATATCACACCCTATATCAGGCCTGAGACGCCATATCAGCCCGAGAGCTTTAGCTCGAGGGGTGATATGGGTCGAGGGCCTGGTATACGGTGTGATATGAAAATACACATTTTTTATTCTCTCTATATTGAAACTTCAACTTCAGCTCACTCACTACGCTGTTTAAAAGGAGAAAAAAAAAGTTTATATCTAGTCCATTCTGATGTGCTCATGTCTGTCGCGTAAGTGGAACACAACATTTATTTTTGTCCGAAATCTTATTGAAAATGAATTCCATTGAATTTGAAATTTTCTAATCAAGATGAATAATAAGATAAGTGGTTATTTTATCCACGGATAATGATTATATAGCCAATAATCTGCCGCGAAAACAGGATGGAAGTAACAAATGAAACTCAGACAACAAACAATACCCGTGACAAATCGTATACAATCGTAACTAATCGGTTACCGGTAAAAGGATCGAGATGAACATTCGGTTACATTACGTGGTCCCGCCTTAATTCTATTAAGCGATGGGGAAGCGTATAATAGCAGGATTTTATAACGGATATTTCGACAACACAACACGTTTAAAAACATTTCTTACTAAACAAATGCCATTATCTGTTAAAAATAACATATTAAATGTTTTAATTTTACAATATGCAAACTTGTTAAGCCGAAATTTAGGTTTTATTTCATACTCCAGCCAACCCCGTTTTCGCTTTTTGGAGACGGGGTTGGATAGAGTATGAACGTTAATACTCGGACCACGTAATGTCTCCGTGATATGACATTTTTTCACCCTAAATTTCACGCTTGTGATAAAGCTTTATTGCCCGGCAACGAAATCCTGATTGATATGACTAGCTAGGTCTATGTTGTATCGTATATTAAAAGACAACATATTTGTAGGGAAGTATATGATAAATAATGATGCCAACATATTTGATGTGCCTATGTATCATGAGAATAAATGAAATAAGGATAATAGTATAAAACACTGGCCGAAGCATGCATAATTACGAAATGCTAGTTGCAGTTTCTCACCCATTTGTTCATGTATCCGACTCGAATACTTGTTAATGGTATGTATACAATCTGTAATTTGATTGGGTGAATTTATCTTTCAATTACGTAAATGTAAGGCTATAATGTATAGTGTATCGCATTTGCAGTCGGACCCTACCCTGTTGGGAGGATATACAAATAACTCGTGAATGCTATAATGTGGTCCGAGTATTAACTTTCATACCCCAGACAACCCCGTAGAACATTATAACATTAATTTCGGCATAACAAGTTTGCATATTGTAAAATTAAAACATTTAATTGGTAATTTTAAACAGGATATCGCATTTGTTCAGTAAACTAGATGGGTGTCAGCGCTTTGTCAGTATAACAAGGTTTTTTGGACCCAGATAAATGACTTTGACAAACTGGCCTGACAAAGTTTTCGTAAAGAAAATAAGGAGTATTTAACCCATATAATGACCTCCCTTGACCTTTATATTTGAGTATGGCCATGTCGATGTCGACATGACAAGTGTATATTGAAAGATTGATGAAGAACTATCAAGAATGAGAAAGTTATAACCAACATCAAGTTTTTGTGAAGAAAAAAACGAGTATTTAACTCATATAATGACCTTCAGTGTGACCTTGACCTTTATATTTTAGCATGGTGATATCGGTGTTGTCATGATGAGTATATATTGAAGGTCTGATGAAGAAATATCAAAAAAATGAGAAAGTTATAGCCAACGTTAAATTTTCATGAAGAAATAATGTATATTTAACTCATATAATGACCTTCAGTGAGATCTTGACATTTATATTTTAGTATGGTCATGTCGGTGTTGTCATGATGAGTATATATTGAAAGTTTGATGAAAAAATATCACGAAATGAGAAAGTTATAGCCAACGTTAAGTTTTCGTGAAGAAAATAATTGAGTATTTAACCCATATAATGACCTTCAGTGTGACCTTGACCTTCATATTTTAGTATGGTCATGTCGATGTTGTCATGATGAGTATATATTGAAAGTTTGATGAAGAAATATCAAGAAATTAGAAAGTTATAGCCAACGTTAAGTTTTCGTGACGGACTGACGGACGGACTGACGGACGGACGACAAAGTGATCCCTATGTATCGCACTTTTCTTCGAAAAGGCGACACAAACATGTATTTAAACTTGTTTTATTGTCGAATTATCCGTTATAAAATCCTGCTAATATAAGCTCTCCCATCGCGTAATGCAATTAATGCGGAACACGTAATGCAATGGCATATTATACATGACATAAATGATATGTCCATAGTAATGATTTCGGTGTTTACTTTATTGCTAAGCAATTATTTGAATAATCCTACAATAATCAAAGTATCTGACGGTGTCAAATGTCTTCTTAAAAACATTTATCATTTATTACATAACCTAGAATCGCGGATCTTACACACTTGAAGTAGAGAAATCTGTGAATGTTACTCCGCCTTAGAGAGCTCCCAGACTCACTACTTAGAAATAAGGTCGTGATAAATCCCAGTTAACATGCTATCTAACACTTTGGCATTCTACAATCAATACAATGTAACTTAAAACGTTCAGTTATAATGAGCTTCATTTTGCACAAAACAAAATACGGAGAAAGCGTTAGTGAATGTTCTGTCATTTCTAAGCATCTTTGCGAGGACAACCTGTTTTGACCTCAGTACGTCTAAAAACTGTTTAAACGATCGTAAGACAAAATACAGAAACAATAATATTACCTGAACCATTGGATACTATGATGAAAACCAAAGCTGCCGTTGTGTTTATATGTTGCGGGATTTATTTCAGCTTAAAATGACGGTCAAGAAACTTCCAAATGAAGCACTTTCACTCTCTAATGATTTTATTATGAATGACACAAGAGATTATGTAGATAAATGTTTAACCTCTAAGATATATCATACATTTTAAAACATTACTTAGTTTGTTAGACGATACACTTTATGGAAAGCTTTATTTACACACTCCCTTTGAACTGGATGCCCCGGGTTCAATCCTCCGTGGTACCACTGAGTTCCGTCGGTGTGTTCTTGGGCAATACACTTTCCCTTAGACTCGTCCGTCGGATGGGGACGTAAAACGGGCGGTCCCGTGTATCGGTCTATCCTCCAAGCACGTTAAAGAACCATAGGAATCTATTCGATAATAAGAGTAGGGCAGGTTCCCGGGTTCCTATGTATCCTTCCCCTCTCTCTGGGGCGGCTCTAAATAACCTATACTGTGTTGATTGATTAAACAACATTCAACTTGAACTGGATGGACACTATTGTTAGAGTGGGGGTTGATGAATCCTAGGTCCAGGTCCAAACACCCAGTGGTCCTTTGATTCACTGACCGTTTTAAGAAAACGACAGTCGACCACAAACATACACAGAAACAAAGAACGACTTTAAAGATGAATCAAAGGTAATATTAGCCTAGTTTTTCTCGGATACTTGTAACTTTATATTTGCCTAGGTATCTATCGAGATTTGGATAACACATATAAACAGAAGTGTTCAATATATATCTTAGTTTTGCAAGCATGTGATGAAAAGAACTTGAAATGTATGTACCGACTATCCCACGTAGATATTGACTCCTATGAAAACAAAGATTTCAATCACGAAATATATACGTCAAATGAAAAACAAAACAAAAGCAATTCCTTAGTTCATTACGAGAGGACGGTATCAGGAGCACTCTGCATGTGGTATTATTTTATAAACGCAAGAGCTATAACATAGCGAAATCATGTACCCAATCTAAGATTATATCAGACATAGATATAATTTGTTTACGTTTAACAGCATGTTGCATCATCCCACCGTTTTGCACCTCATTCAACTGGGAAATTACTTACCTGATATATATCTTATATTATTTTATATTTGCTATCTTGTCTATAATCTATTAGATTTTAGTGATTGTGTGTCGGTTCAACTCGAGGTTGGTATGCCACGATAATCTATGTTTTAGCTCTAAAATGCAATTATGAACTACATTCATTTCGGATTCAAAGGCATGCACGCTTTGGTGAGTAAAATACTATTTTTAATTTAATCACTAATTATAATTTTAGATATAGTGTGTGAGAAGTCCGAGCTCCCCTTGATATCTTTTACAAGTCATTGAATTTAGTGTTCTTAAACATAATGGTACGCCTGCATGTTAAGTAGGTATACAAATCGAAAATAAAAAGCGCCAGATTTATTTCTTATTTAATCGTTGAACTATATAATTACTGCCAAAAGAATAGTGCTAAAAAATCCGAATGGAAAACGCGTTTACATGTCCATAACAAAAACTTTTAAGACTCAACTAGGAAACATTTTCACTGGCGAGTGATCTGCGTTCGTCGTATTGCTCCGACGTGGTTTTATCCGGATACCGGGAGTGATGCTGTATTACAAGCGCACTATCATAAAACGAACGTCACTTTCTTTCAACATAAACGCTTATTTGTATCCGTTTTATTCATAAATGATAACACATATAACGAATTTATTTTCGATTCGTATCCCTTATTTGATCGTTTTTCAGTCATAATCCATCGTTATGTGTTCAGGAAACGCACACAATTTCAATAAAAACGTAATAAAATAATGACACTGCAGATGTTCTGTGAGATAACCGATTGCTAACATCATTTTTACGTCATAATCGGTGGAATGCTAGATTTTACTCATATCTAAGAGCACTGAATCAGTACATTTTAAGAATTAATTTTATTACCGCTTATAAATCTGCGTGTTTTTGTTTTAATATAGGACACATGGAATGATCTTTACGAATAGAGAGTAAACAAAGTTGATATATTGAGGTTCACTCCAATTTGAAGAATATCTGCTGTCATTTTCTGAGCTGCATGTGATTATAATTGTCTAGTGGAACTTGTTTCAGCTCACGGCGGCGGGAATTTTCAATGAGGGCATTAGCAAGCTCAAATCTAAAACGGGGCTAACTTTAACACAAGATGCTGTTCGCAAGAGTAGAAAACGGTTTGCGTTTATAGATTGATACATTGAGGATCTTTCATGAGTACTCATTCATTATTGAATTTATTAAACGAATTGGCAAAATGATATGATGCGAGGCTCTTGCCGAGCATTATATCATTTTTGCTAACGACTTTAATAATTCAATAATGAATGAGAACGAATGTTAGATTATATTTGTCACATAACTCACATATCGACTTTTATTGCATTTTGCCTGTCGCTTTAACACGCGAAACCGACAAAAACCGTGGGAATTGGATCATAGTCATTATCGATTTTTTTTGACAGCGCATACTAAGCTTATTTGCATACTTATAGTGGGATATCGAAAATATAGAATGATGTTATTCAACTCCCACACCGTAAGTTATGTGATACAAAGATGATATTTGTTGGTTTGGAGTGAATATAGGATTTATTTTCATCGAGAAGAGAGAAAACTCAAACCAACAAATATTCTTTTTATTATATACTTTTTATCATGCAACACTACCAAACTGTTTCAAACAGAAAATACGTTTCGTTCCGACGGTTCCCCTTTAACGTATTCGCGGATAAATATAGTAACGCCAGCGCGTGGGGCGATTTACATATATTTAGTGCGCATAGAATATAGTTCTGAACTTTGACACGAATTATGACTGTTACAAGCATATGTAGAAAAAAGTAGTTCAATTTTTTCCGGCAGTGAAAATATAAACAATGAGAATATAAGGTTTATTCTAACCATACAATCCACTATTTCGCTGGGAAGTATATAATACAAATGATTACTTCATGAAGTGCATGACCCTCACTGCAAAAGTAACTATTAACGCATTTCAAAGGAAAGCTGACTATAGGGAAATCAAACGATAATTGTTATACGTGCTTGTGGCAGTGAATTATAAATAAAGATAAAAAATGATAAACTAGAAGACTGCACGCGAGTCTTCTAAAGTAATATAACGGAGATATAGTGGAAGCTTTCCTATTGCTGTTCACTAACTTTGTTGGCAATCAGTATCAAACTGTCTTTTCATTTATGAATCTGACATTTCAATTCCGATATCGAACAGACACGCAGAAAGGTATTTTTACGCAACATGTTAAAATATGCTTTTGTAAATGTCTTTTTTTTCTATTAATTAAAAACTGTCATTAATATCATTGATATCAGTGAACTATTTTTTTAAAAAAATAGATTCAGCAACTTCAAATAATTTTATTCATATCCTAAAAATATCGTCTTCATGATATTCATTTTGTTTCAAAAGCCATTATCTTTCTACGCCTATTAAAGCTAGTCGATGACACGCCAGTGTATATCCCACACTTTTAAATAAGTGGTAAAGTGTCAACAATATAGTACATAGAGAATATTTTAATAATACTGCAGTGGTTAATGTGCTTTTTATTGCAAATGTAATACTACTATTTTGAATAAACATATAAAATCGTTGTCAGTCATGTCATTTGTTATATTTTTTAAATTAATACGAAGGAACTTTATAAATCAATCCGTGTTCCTGCTGATTGTATTGGTAATTAGTGCCATAAGAAAACTGCGTAGACCAATTCTTGGTAAGGTTAAGGTACTATCGAGTTCTTGTTGAACATATAACTCCGTTTGTTAGAGGGTGTATTGGCGCGGAATGGTTTATTTACACTGTCCTTTTGTTTTGAACTGTAAGAGTGAGGTTTGGTGAATCCTAGATTCTTGTCCAAACCCGCGGCGGTCTGTTTGTGCCATTGGCCCGTGTGGAGGCGGTACATATTAAGTGACTATGTGTTATGTTTGTGTTGTCTCGCACTTAACTTGCAAATGTTTTCTTGATACGGTAACATTATTTGAACTTGTTGTTTAAAATGCACTACATTTTCTAAAAAGGCGGAATATTACTCCCGGAAAGCGGTACACTCATCAGCGCTGGAAGCACAACATTTATAGAGACACACATATGAATTGTTGAAATTAAATATACCCCAACTCAGAGTATCTTAGCTATTTATTTTACAAATAATAGAATCGTACCTGTATCGGTGAATAAATTAATTCCTCGCATACGAACGACTATTTTATTCACCGATAAAATACAGTTACGCATTTATTATTTCGATTCTAGCACGACAATAACCCCATTGTTTACCTATTGTGGGGGCACTATATTGTATCAGAGGTCAAGGTAATCAGGCTGCTATGTTTATAGGCTGTTCCATTGTTCAATGTTCCATTGGGCGCTCCCGTTATGTAAAGTTCTGCGCGGTACAGTTAAATACACTAATAGTCATGTGACAAACAATTAAGTCATTGCTGACGTCATATAGCTTGCGATGTATGACGTCAAACGTTCTCAGCTTGTTCAAGATACTTATAAATGTAACGTGTATTGATGCATATCGGGTGTGTGCAAGGTTTGGTTACATTAAACTTTCTGTTGAGTTTGTCTTCGTGACGTATATTTACCAAAATGTTTATTTACTGTTAACTGTTTAAAAAGTGACGTCATGTAACGTGGCGCTTCCAACGGATGAAACATACGCGGGAAATTAATGGAACAGCGGTATTTTTCCATAAACTAATATACAGTTGTCTCTCTTCTTTGTGTATATGAAAGACTGCGCAGGTCGTGTTAGAATTACAAATATGATTATTTAAATTAATAACAGCAGATGGAGTCTGAAACTATCATAGATGGATCTCAGGGGCTCAAATGTTACAAACAATATAATTTCTGTACAGCATTATTGAACTATTTGCATCCTAAATCGTCTCTCATGTTCGGTAAATTAATGTATAGGATACGCATTGGGATTTAGGTCGGGCTGCATGTTGGTTTGTTTTCTGTGATATATATACTTAGTTCGTAAATGATATGAATTATATGGATACTAAAATGTTACTATGTTTTACTGAAAACAAGTATGAAAGGAGAAATTTGGAAATCGTCAAACACGTTAAATACAAAAAAAATTGCTGTCTCGGTTTGATTGGTAATGAAAAGTGCTTGCTACCGTTCACGTCCTCTAGCCCCGGGTTGAGCAGAACTCACTCTTAATCACGTCAATAATACAGAAATGTAAGCTATCATGAAGATGCTATGCATATGGCGGTGACCATGGAACAGTTAGTGCGGTATTTTTACACCATTCCATGGCCAGCGACGTATGGTCTCAGTTTCTAACAAAACGCTTTGCCCTAAACAAGAAAACAATGGGCGAAATAAAATTTAGTTGGGATCAGAGGGTATGAATCCTACGTATCACAGGTAACAGTCCAAATACTGAATTAAAAAGCAGGCGACATATCCTAAGAGTGATTAAACAATTCTCAGAACCTTAAAGGCTGGAGTATTGGAACCACCCATTCGAAATTAAAGTAAATTGTTTTTATTGAGAATGTACCACTGATATCTGTAAATATCGGGCTCAATGATCTCCAAAGATCAGAATGAATTACAGTTCTGATTGCAAGAACGGGGAGAGGTTTTACCGCCACACTGCATAGGCAACGCTACTGTGATATATAAAAAAAGTATGAAAGGAGAAATTTGTAAATCGTCAATCACGTTGAATACAAAACATATTGCAGTCTGGTTATATTGAGACTGTTCATGAATGGCAGTGAAACGTGCTTGCTACCGTTCTCGCCCTCTAGCGCCAAGTTGAGCAGAACTCAATATTAATCATGTCAACAACAACATACAAAGTATGGCAACAACATGAGTATAAATTACAGAAAATACATGTGATATGAGTAAAAAGAGATGGCAGTTCACACACTTTTAAACAACGGGTTGGTGGGGCTAGTGGGGGAGGGTGGGGGTGCTTCTATATAATAATAAAAATAATAATAATAGTAATAATAATATAAAAATAACATAATAATAATAGTGGTGGCGATGGTGGGGGAGGGGGTAGTGTTTCTATATAATAATAATAATAATAATAATAATAATAAATAATAATAATTTACGGGCACACATCAATGATCATTAATTGAAATACACCTTGTTGCGTTTGTATCAATAGGCATACTATGTCACGGTGGTGCATTTTTTCCCACCTCATTGGCCAGTAACATAGACGTTTTTGACAGAGGCACGAATTCGGCAAGATATAAGATAAGCATGTGCTACATGATGTCAATAGAACAGAAATGTAAGCTGTCCCAATTATGCTATGCATATGGCGGTGACCATGGAACCTTCAATGCGGTATTTTCACACCATTCCAGCGGCGTATGGTCTAGTTTCTAACTATTGCACGTAATTATTGACTTCTATTTAAACGAACAAAACTATCGAGTACGATGCTAATTACGCAAAAACAAAATAAAAGCCATTCATTAGTGCATTACGAGAGTGCATCATGCGCACTATGTATGCGGTCTTATTTAATGGAAACAAGAGATAAAAAACGAAATGATGTAATCAACCTATATTTAATTCTCTCCGTTTTTTAATATGTTGTATCATACCACCGTTTCGCACTTTACTTACCTGGTAAAAAATATATATATATATATAATTGCTCTCATATGTATAATCCAGTCGATCTAGTCTGGTTCATTTCCAGGTTAATTTGCCAAGGTAAGCTATATTTCAGATATAAAATGTAATAACACAGTACATTTATTTCGAATCAGAGGCATGCAAGCTTTGATCAATAGAATAATATGTAATTATAGTTTGAGATATTTTTTTTGTTTTTGAGAATTTCGAGTTCAATATAAAATCATTGAATCTAGTTTTCGTAAGAGCAGAGTATTTAGCGTCATGTTAAATTCAACATACACGAAGAAAGAGCACTAGTCCCCATTTTATTCTATTGAAAGTGGTTTTAGCACACTATTATGCAAACAGTTACGTACACACAATTTTGAATTCTTTGGATGAACGTTTGTGAAAAGGTTTTCTTTGATAGTTTTGACAGGAACCTCCTTATCTCAAACTTGGTTAGCTATTAGAAGAAATATCGAACACTCACCTATATCAGTAACGTGGCGTCTGCTTATGTTGTTTATATTCAAATATACATGATCATCTTTGTGTTATATGATCATCTTTGTGTTATATATTCAAATATACATGTTCATCTTTGTGTTATATATTCAAATATACATGATCATCTTTGTGTTATATATTCAAATATACATGAGCATCTTTGTGTTATACTTATATTGCCTATTAATGCTACGTAATTTGTTAAACAATAAATACTTGCGGAGCTTTCTTTACATTTTCCCATTTTTTAGGGATGAAAATTAGTGTATGAGTGAGATTCGGTCCACCAAAGAATCTAGTTTAAACCCCATAGCGACATCTTTGTCACTGAGCATTCCAAGGCGGTACCCCTATTGTCAACTGTCTTATGTTTGTGATGTCACATGTTTTGCCGTTTCCTTTTTGTTTGCTTCGTAATGCCCACACCCCATCCCCGTAGTTTTGGGGTGGGGTGGGGCGAGGGTAGGGGGTTACTGTGTTCTGTGAATGCTTAATTTCATGTTTGATTTGAGAGGTGTTGATTCCTACATTACTTCTCATGAACAGACTCAATAAAACCGAGTCCGCTTGTTTAATCTCTTAAATGTGTGTGTTATTCCCAAAGGATCACCTTTATCAGTATGTATGGTCTACTTGCTAAGAACCGTATTCAGTCGTTACGCAGCAATATAACATTTTCAATGCGAAACGCGTTTTATAAACAGATATCAAGTTCACAATTAATATTTTAGAATAACTCATTGAATCGTTTCCCTGCTGAAATATAATAATTATCTAGTATCTAATATGTCTAGCGCATGGTGTATATTGAGATAGAAATGCATGTTGTCTCATTATTGAAAATGTTAACTTAACCCTTAATGTTTTATTCGCTTGTTGCTCTGGATTCTGCCAAGTCATTAAGTACTTGCTTTGTGGCTTCCTTTGCTTTATTGATATTCTTATATACATGATCATTTTTGTGTTATACTTATAGTACATATTAATGGTGCATAGTACATATTAATGCTGCCTAGTTGGTTAGAGAATATAGCTTAGCGGGGATTTCTTTAATAACACTGAATCTTTTTATTGGGATGACAATAGGGTAAGAGCTAGGTTTGATGCACCCTAGCTCCTTTTTGGCCACTGACCGTTCCAATTCGGTAGCCCTATTTATGTTTGGAACTGTTTTGTAAGGATAATATTCAAATGTTATAATCTGTTAATATGAAGTATCTAAATAAACATACTCAATGTGTTATGAGTTTTGATTAATGGTTAACGATGTTCTACCTATGTCTACGTTGTTAGATACTCAATTATAATGCAACGAATAATGTAACGCGTATCTCCAATGGCTAACGTCCCAAACTGCGACCGTTAAATGCCCGATTTACAGTCTGAGAAGTGCGTGACGTCAGATAACGTCGCAACAAACGACATCATTGGACAAGTGTTTATTTTGATTTTATAGTTTTACCGTTTTCAGCCATATGCTGTCACTCATATACCAGATTCATCGTTTTAGCACACCACGCGGATGTTACCATATTTTTCAAGACCAGACCTATTTTACTGAACGCAGTATCTCAGTCCGACGATTTGTCTATAACTATAAAAGACTGTAGGAGAAGTCCGCCATTATGTTTACCTGCTTGTTTTATAGGCGTAGCCATTTTCACAGTTTATAGGTTTACCACCACTAATTACATGTAAACCTCCGAGGTGTAGTCGAATGTAGTTCCTATAATAAAAAGTAATCCCTCCTTTTTTGATGGAAATGGGCATTATAAGTAGGGAAAACTGCCCATTTTATTCGATTTTGTGGTTGTATGTATAAGAAGCGTATTGATAGGTTTTACTGGATCACTGATGAACATTTTCGAACTTTCGACTCTATGCTTACACTTTGTGAGCAATGGAAACAGTCGATCAATGAAAACAGCTGTACCCTTCACCTGTTTAGTAAACAAACAAGAACTTTCTTACATGTCTTGTGACCCCATGTTTTCTGGTGATTTTTCAAGTGGAAAATTAGTTTTCTATATGAGCATTACACTGCTGCATTATCCATACTTGAGTTGAATTTTGCAGCAAATCATTAATATGTGGCACTTTAGCAATGGTGTCTATGGGGACAATAATTAGTGATTTCATACCTATAGATATCCCGCCACCTTACTTCCTTTATGTAAGTGACACGAGTGAATCCCCAATACATGTATATCTTTTTACAGAACGTAGATCAGACGCTTGGCCACGATCGTGGTTGGAATGCGCTTTACTAAGCCGTAATTTACGGCAAGAAATCGGTTGTACGAGTGAAACGGTCTAGGAATGTTTGTATTTACTATAATGAGTCGAAGATGATCAAGACTACATCAAATAACACCGGGAACGCGCACCTGTTTTGGATGGTTTAATTTGCGGGACCCGGTACGTTTTTTGACGTGATTTGCGGCGCGATCCTAAAAATGTACAAGAAAATAATATTGTTTTTGTTATATGAAGCAATGGATAAATAAAAGGAAATCAAAGGAAAATAGAACCTTATTGTTTGATTCTAATCGCATGTGTATTATTAATTAATTATAAATAAAACAAAGTAAAAAAGCGAAATATTCAATATCGACAAATAGTATGTACTGGCAATTATTCATTGGTAATAACAATTACGGGGCAAGTTAAACAATTTTAGGGACAGTGTCTTTTCAGTCAAGGCAAGTGGACTTTTGAAATCTACTTGCCCTGGGATATTCCCGATTTTAATTTTCTTGAGGCCTGTTGTGGCGACTACTCCTCTGAAACTACTTGACAGATTGTTCATGAAACTTCATAGGAATGTTACTCTTGATGTCTAGTAATACATGTCAGCCGGAAATTCAAGATGGCTGCCACGGCTTAAAATAGAATTTTACAAAAACAATTTCTTGCCGGCCACTTCCAAAAAACCATAAGTGTTATTGATTTGAAACCTTAAACCAAAATGACTGGCACGCCATGTGGTTGGCCCTAACCAAAATCCTTCCAAACATGGGAGCCAGTGCCCATCGTTGTTTATATACAGTTATATAGGAAAAAATTGTGGCGACTACTCCTCTGAAACAACTTCATGGATTTCCATGAAACTTTACAATAATGTTGCTCTTGCTGTCTCGTTGGTCATAGCAAAAAAAACGGCCAGCCGAAAATTCAAGATGGCTGCCACAGCTACAAATATTTTTTACACAATACAAGCTTGTGTTGATTACTTCTCAAAGGCCATAAGTAATATTATTTTGTAACCTTTACTAAAATGACTGGTCCTATTTAGTCCTACACAAAAGTCATTTCGATTCGAAGTCAAACATGGCCACCAGCGGCCATCTTCATTTACATACGGTTATATAGGCGTTTGTATCAATAGGCATACTATGTCACGGTGGTGCATTTTTTTCCACCTCATTGGCCAGTAACATAGACGTTTTTGACAGAGGCACGAATTCGGCAAGATATAAGATAAGCATGTGCTACATGATGTCAATAGAACAGAAATGTAAGCTGTCCCAATTATGCTATGCATATGGCGGTGACCATGGAACCTTCAATGCGGTATTTTCACACCATTCCAGCGGCGTATGGTCTAGTTTCTAACTATTGCACGTAATTATTGACTTCTATTTAAACGAACAAAACTATCGAGTACGATGCTAATTACGCAAAAACAAAATAAAAGTCATTCATTAGTGCATTACGAGAGTGCATCATGCGCACTATGTATGCGGTCTTATTTAATGGAAACAAGAGATAAAAAACGAAATGATGTAATCAACCTATATTTAATTCTCTCCGTTTTTTAATATGTTGTATCATACCACCGTTTCGCACTTTACTTACCTGGTAAAAAATATATATATATATATAATTGCTCTCATATGTATAATCCAGTCGATCTAGTCTGGTTCATTTCCAGGTTAATTTGCCAAGGTAAGCTATATTTCAGATATAAAATGTAATAACACAGTACATTTATTTCGAATCAGAGGCATGCAAGCTTTGATCAATAGAATAATATGTAATTATAGTTTGAGATATTTTTTTTGTTTTTGAGAATTTCGAGTTCAATATAAAATCATTGAATCTAGTTTTCGTAAGAGCAGAGTATTTAGCGTCATGTTAAATTCAACATACACGAAGAAAGAGCACTAGTCCCCATTTTATTCTATTGAAAGTGGTTTTAGCACACTATTATGCAAACAGTTACGTACACACAATTTTGAATTCTTTGGATGAACGTTTGTGAAAAGGTTTTCTTTGATAGTTTTGACAGGAACCTCCTTATCTCAAACTTGGTTAGCTATTAGAAGAAATATCGAACACTCACCTATATCAGTAACGTGGCGTCTGCTTATGTTGTTTATATTCAAATATACATGATCATCTTTGTGTTATATGATCATCTTTGTGTTATATATTCAAATATACATGGTCATCTTTGTGTTATATATTCAAATATACATGATCATCTTTGTGTTATATATTCAAATATACATGAGCATCTTTGTGTTATACTTATATTGCCTATTAATGCTACGTAATTTGTTAAACAATAAATACTTGCGGAGCTTTCTATACATTTTCCCATTTTTTAGGGATGAAAATTAGTGTATGAGCGAGATTCGGTCCACCAAAGAATCTAGTTTAAACCCCATAGCGACATCTTTGTCACTGAGCATTCCAAGGCGGTACCCCTATTGTCAACTGTCTTATGTTTGTGATGTCACATGTTTTGCCGTTTCCTTTTTGTTTGCTTCGTAATGCCCACACCCCATCCCCGTAGTTTTGGGGTGGGGTGGGGCGAGGGTAGGGGGTTACTGTGTTCTGTGAATGCTTAATTTCATGTTTGATTTGAGAGGTGTTGATTCCTACATTACTTCTCATGAACAGACTCAATAAAACCGAGTCCGCTTGTTTAATCTCTTAAATGTGTGTGTTATTCCCAAAGGATCACCTTTATCAGTATTTATGGTCTACTTGCTAAGAACCGTATTCAGTCGTTACGCAGCAATATAACATTTTCAATGCGAAACGCGTTTTATAAACAGATATCAAGTTCACAATTAATATTTTAGAATAACTCATTGAATCGTTTCCCTGCTGAAATATAATAATTATCTAGTATCTAATATGTCTAGCGCATGGTGTATATTGAGATAGGAATGCATGTTGTCTCATTATTGAAAATGTTAACTTAACCCTTAATGTTTTATTCGCTTGTTGCTCTGGATTCTGCCAAGTCATTAAGTACTTGCTTTGTGGCTTCCTTTGCTTTATTGATATTCTTATATACATGATCATTTTTGTGTTATACTTATAGTACATATTAATGGTGCATAGTACATATTAATGCTGCCTAGTTGGTTAGAGAATATAGCTTAGCGGGGATTTCTTTAATTACACTGAATCTTTTTATTGGAATGACAATAGGGTAAGAGCTAGGTTTGATGCACCCTAGCTCCTTTTTGGCCACTGACCGTTCCAATTCGGTAGCCCTATTTATGTTTGGAACTGTTTTGTAAGGATAATATACAAATGTTATAATCTGTTAATATGAAGTATCTAAATAAACATACTCAATGTGTTATGAGTTTTGATTAATGGTTAACGATGTTCTACCTATGTCTACGTTGTTAGATACTCAATTATAATGCAACGAATAATGTAACGCGTATCTCCAATGGCTAACGTCCCAAACTGCGACCGTTAAATGCCCGATTTACAGTCTGAGAAGTGCGTGACGTCAGATAACGTCGCAACAAACGACATCATTGGACAAGTGTTTATTTTGATTTTATAGTTTTACCGTTTTCAGCCATATGCTGTCACTCATATACCAGATTCATCGTTTTAGCACACCACGCGGATGTTACCATATTTTTCAAGACCAGACCTATTTTACTGAACGCAGTATCTCAGTCCGACGATTTGTCTATAACTATAAAAGACTGTAGGAGAAGTCCGCCATTATGTTTACCTGCTTGTTTTATAGGCGTAGCCATTTTCACAGTTTATAGGTTTACCACCACTTATTACATGTAAACCTCCGAGGTGTAGTCGAATGTAGTTCCTATAATAAAAAGTAATCCCTCCTTTTTTGATGGAAATGGGCATTATAAGTAGGGAAAACTGCCCATTTTATTCGATTTTGTGGTTGTATGTATAAGAAGCGTATTGATAGGTTTTACTGGATCACTGATGAACATTTTCGAACTTTCGACTCTATGCTTACACTTTGTGAGCAATGGAAACAGTCGATCAATGAAAACAGCTGTACCCTTCACCTGTTTAGTAAACAAACAAGAACTTTCTTACATGTCTTGTGACCCCATGTTTTCTGGTGATTTTTCAAGTGGAAAATTAGTTTTCTATATGAGCATTACACTGCTGCATTATCCATACTTGAGTTGAATTTTGCAGCAAATCATTAATATGTGGCACTTTAGCAATGGTGTCTATGGGGACAATAATTAGTGATTTCATACCTATAGATATCCCGCCACCTTACTTCCTTTATGTAAGTGACACGAGTGAATCCCCAATACATGTATATCTTTTTACAGAACGTAGATCAGACGCTTGGCCACGATCGTGGTTGGAATGCGCTTAACTAAGCCGTAATTTACGGCAAAGAAATCGGTTGTACGAGTGAAACGGTCTAGGAATGTTTGTATTTACTATAATGAGTCGAAGATGATCAAGACTACATCAAATAACACCGGGAACGCGCACCTGTTTTGGATGGTTTAATTTGCGGGACCCGGTACGTTTTTTGACGTGATTTGCGGCGCGATCCTAAAAATGTACAAGAAAATAATATTGTTTTTGTTATATGAAGCAATGGATAAATAAAAGGAAATCAAAGGAAAATAGAACCTTATTGTTTGATTCTAATCGCATGTGTATTATTAATTAATTATAAATAAAACAAAGTAAAAAAGCGAAATATTCAATATCGACAAATAGTATATACTGGCAATTATTCATTGGTAATAACAATTACGGGGCAAGTTAAACAATTTTAGGGACAGTGTCTTTTCAGTCAAGGCAAGTGGACTTTTGAAATCTACTTGCCCTGGGATATTCCCGATTTTAATTTTCTTGAGGCCTGTTGTGGCGACTACTCCTCTGAAACTACTTGACAGATTGTTCATGAAACTTCATAGGAATGTTACTCTTGATGTCTAGTAATACATGTCAGCCGGAAATTCAAGATGGCTGCCACGGCTTAAAATAGAATTTTACAAAAACAATTTCTTGCCGGCCACTTCCAAAAAACCATAAGTGTTATTGATTTGAAACCTTAAACCAAAATGACTGGCACGCCATGTGGTTGGCCCTAACCAAAATCCTTCCAAACATGGGAGCCAGTGCCCATCGTTGTTTATATACAGTTATATAGGAAAAAATTGTGGCGACTACTCCTCTGAAACAACTTCATGGATTTCCATGAAACTTTACAATAATGTTGCTCTTGCTGTCTCGTTGGTCATAGCAAAAAAAACGGCCAGCCGAAAATTCAAGATGGCTGCCACAGCTACAAATATTTTTTACACAATACAAGCTTGTGTTGATTACTTCTCAAAAGCCATAAGTAATATTATTTTGTAACCTTTACTAAAATGACTGGTCCTATTTAGTCCTACACAAAAGTCATTTCGATTCGAAGTCAAACATGGCCACCAGCGGCCATCTTCATTTACATACGGTTATATAGGAAAAACCTGTGGCGATTACTCTGAAAAAAATTGATGGTTTTGCATGACACTTTACAGGAATGTTGCTCTTGATATCTAGTTGGTCCTAAGTAAAACACATTTCGGCCGGAAATTAAAAATGGCCGCCACAGCTAAATATACATTTTTAAAAATACACGTTCATAGCGACTACTAAAAAAAAAGAAGATTTTAACCAACTATCTTAAACAATAACGTGCCACTTCCTATAACCCTTAATCATGGATTCAGCGGCCTCTTGCTCAGTGGATAAGGACGCCTCGGCTTGAGAGATCTATAACATATAACAAGAATCACTTCACCAATAACAATCATAACAATTCATACAATCTGTTATCGTAACTATAGGAACAGCTCAAAACCATTTGCTTACTAAAGTTTTCGCCATTCAGCATGTTCAGTACGCAGTACTTTGATTATTAACTGTGTTGCAGATCAAAATGTAAAAATGTAGTGTAATGTAGTGTAAAAACTTTTCTTGATAAAGATCTAAGGATCGAAATATTGGAAAAAACAGAGTATATTTTCCACATTGTATTTGTATTCGACTTATATTTCTTGCATTTTAAATGGCAAAGCATTAGTATTGAGCAACCATGCTGATTTTCAATCTGGAACGGTATGTGGTTGTTTTTATGGTCTAAGAATTACGTTTTCCTACTGCGTCGCCGTAAAACGAAATTCTCAGACCATAAAATCACTCACTTACCGTCTTTGAGCATGGTTATCTCTTAATCCTACTGCACTTTTATATACAAATCGCCATTTTATGAGTATTCTGTGAAGAAACATAATTATGTTAAAGTTATTTTGGTAATTAAGTACTTACGACTTCTCGGTGATTTTCATTTCTTTCACGATTTAGTTTAACAACACATGTATTCGGGAGAATTCAGGTAGTAAAGTAATGTCCATAAGCGACTTCAATTTTTATGGTCACTTGATATACAAACTTCGTAAGAACCTTGTTCATGATCGCTTTTATACCATCTTTATAAAACTTTTTAAAGAGTTTATCAAACAGGGTTATGATCCTATCATTTTGCAACGCACTGTATGTTTAGATGTCGACCCATTTACAGTTTACCACTATGTTTTTTACTTGCATGTGCGATGACCGCATATTTTGGACCCTATGAAGACGTCTACCTAAATCCTGAGAGAACGGTAACGTTTGATGTTTGTTTCCAGTATTGTCTTTTCGTACCCTTAATGATTTATACTCGTTTTGCCAAGTTATTAAGAAAAGATTATAAGTCCAACAGGAAGAGTAGCATTCACAGAATACAGTCACTCCAACAAGTATTACAAAGCCAAAGTGATACAAAAAGTACATCACAAACACATTCAGTAAAAACGCACAAACATATGAGTTGACAACAGAGGTACCGCCTTGGAACGGTCAGTGGCAAAAGGAACCCTCGGAGAGTTTAAACCGTACTTGCTTTGTGGCTTTCTTAGCTTTTCATTTTTATATTCATATGTACATATGATCATCTCTGTGTTATTTTGCCAATTAATGCTGCCTACTGTATTAGAGGATATACCCTGATGTTTATTTCTTTGTTTACACTCAGTAAGATTTGGTGCACCCTAAACAATCGTTTAAATACCCAGCGGCAATTTTGACACTGACCATTTCAATGCGGTAGCCCTATCTCCAACCCCTTTATGTTCATAATGTCATATTCCTTGCCTTTTATTTATCATTTTAATGTTGTTTTTTGTATGCGTGTTAGATCTGCTTTCATTAAAACAATTTAAATGAATCTTTTAAGTCGACCGTTTTTCAACAATAACGGATATTACATGAAGGGGAAAAAAAATTTGTTCGCCTTATCATATACCTGTTTTATGACTGAGTGAAATTCGTATCATTTGGGGGACATAAAGATACTCCAGGTAGAACCTCTTTAAATTGGGAATAATGATTTAAATAAATATAGAATAGTGGGAAAGGCATGAATAAGCAGTACCAGTAGGATAACATACATATATATAATAAAGAATAGGAGTATGCCATGCCTGGAGACTGGTGGCTTCATATAACGCTTGCATAAGTGCACTCTTTATATTAATAAAACACGTCGAGTTATCAGAGAAGTTACTTCCTTTAATTCAATTTCATTCCATGGGTTGCTTATTTGTCTTTATTTCGAGACTTTGGCTTTCACTAATATAAATATGTCCATTGCTGCTAAATTGTGTCTGGCGTTTGAAGCATGAATTAGGGAAATTCAATTGCTTGCAGTTAAAATATATATACATGTATAGCCTATGTTAACCCATAATTCTTGTTTTTACGACTACAGAAATAATCATTTTAAAACATGACGTCAGATGCAACAGGGATAGCAGTCTTTCAATAAGAAAGTGCAGAGAAGGAAAGAAAAAGACGATATAGAGTTATAGTATGTGTATATATTTAATGCAATGTCAGAATCTAATAACATGCTCGTTTTCGCGCAAATCTCTTTAAACTTGTTAGTATTCCGTGCGTAACTTTCGTTCAGCATTGGTAAAGGTATACATAATCATAATTCTTCGTTTCTTCAACATTGGCTTACCTAACTAACCATAACCTACTTGGACATTCTTCATCGATTATCGAAATTCATCGGTTAGTTCTTCTTCTCTCTGTCATTCTTTCTCTATGCTATCGCAATCCGACCTCGTGACGTTTAAGTACAAATCGTGAATGTAGTGAATGTATATGTATAGTGTGTAGGCTATACACGTTGTACTAAATGTTTAATGCTGAATAAAGTTATTTCAATGAATGCCATAGAAAACATTGACGGCACTTGTCCCGATAAAAAACAAGGAGATCTGTCAGAATAACATTTTTGCAACAGGTCCGGTGAAAGCAAATCAATAATCTGTAAATTAAAATTTAATAATGAAAAGCGTTTTCTAAAACGGTAATTGTTATGCTATTTGCACCTCGCAAATAACATAACAATTATCATTTTTCTGGCGGTTAAAGTTAAATAAATGGATGTTTTAAAGAGAAATATCATTCAAAAATAAAATATGATTTGAGTTCCAAATAAGCACAATCGCATGACAGTCACACATGTTATACATATTTCACAGCGATCTTTCAGAAAACAATATTTACTGAAGGGATAAAGAAACGCAGGGTAAACTTTGAAGATGATTCTAGGTAAGATGTCGAGTATAATGTTCAATATTTTTAAGTAAGAATGAAGATTAATGCATGCAGAACAAACTTCAAAAACAATGATTTGTGTCTGGTAAGTGATTTAAGAGTAATTGAAGCGAATTGAAGGGGACCCCCTGTAATCTGAAATCGAAATGGACTGATTGTGGGAACTGGCTCGTCAATACCGGGTATTTCCCCCGTTCGCTCTCTCCACAGCCCTGATTCTCCTAGGCATGGAGTTCATGAGTGAGTTCATCCTCCTCATTGGGATGTTGGCCCACTCTTCCAAGAGAGCTGCTCTCAGTTGGGCCAGAGTAGCAGGGGGAGGCTGGCGTCGTCGAACCCGTCTATCCAGTTAGTCCCACATTGAGGCAGTGGAGGCGGGTCTTCTTTACTGATGAGTCCCGGTTCTCCCTGTTTCGAGCAGACGCGAGGTCGTGTATACCGACGTCGTGGAGAACGTTTTGCTGACTCTTGCGTTGTAGAGAGGGATAGGTTTGGGGATGGATCCGTTATGGTGTGGGTAGGAATCTCACATGGGGTTAAATCACCACTGGTTGTGGTAGCGGGAAATTTAAATGCCGCTAGGTATAGGGATGAGATCCTCCGACCCCATGTTGTCCCCTTATTGCAGCAAAACAACCACACATTACAGCAGGATAATGCACGGCCCCATGTAGCGAGGATCTGTCGCGACTTTCTCGCTAACAACAACATCCACCTACTGGATTGGCCGCCATATGGCCCCGACCTATCCCCTATTGAGCATTTGTGGAACCAACTGGATAGACGGGTTCGACGACGCCAGCCTCCCCCTGCTACTCTGGTCCAACTGAGAGCAGCCCTCTTGGAATAGTGGGCCAACATCCCAATGAGGAGGATAAACTCACTCATGAACTCCACGCCTAGGAGAATCAGGGCTGTGGAGAGAGCGAACGGGGGAAATACCCGATATAGACGAGCCAGTTCCCACAATCAGTCCATTTCGATTTCAGATTAGAGGGGGTCCCCTTCAATTCCCTTTAATTACTCCTAAATCACTTACCAGACACAAATCATTGTTTTTGAAGTTTTTTCTGCATGCATTAATCTCCATTCTTACTTAAAAATATTGAACATGATACTCGACATCTTACCTAGAATCATCTTCAAAGTTTACCCTGCGTTTCTTTATCCCTTCAGTATATAATGATGCCATCATATTATATGTGCATAGATAGGAATAGGAGAACTAAGGATAATCGTATAAAAAACCGGCGGGGCCTTGTATAATTACTTCATGCTAGTTTTCCATTCATTTGTTCACTCAGTTTTACCGACTCGAATAAAAATAACATTTCGTTTAAAATCTAGGGGTTAACTGTCTGTTAATTATAGAAACTAGCTATTCGAAGGTCAACAAATAACAGTGGCTGGTGCTAAGATACAAAACATGCATCGCAATAGCAATCTGGCTCTGCCGTCTTTGTGGGTAATACCAATAACCAATCACTGCAGTGATATGTATATTACAGAGAGTATACGTTCATAGTACAGGTTATTGTGCTTGCTTTATTGCTTTTTTAAGACTACTATTTTAATATTCTTAGAATAATAAAAGTATATATCAAATTTGAAATATATTGTTTTCACTATACATCATTTGATATTTTGAATAATCCGTATTCGATAACATTTTGTAATATTTGTATAACTAAGAAGCTACTCCAGCAGGGCTACCGTTACCATAAATTTCATAAAACTCTCATGTGTTTTACTTATATTGCCTATTAATGCTGACTTGTTTGTTAGAGATTATAACCTGGCAGGGATATCTTTATGTACAATGTCTCGTTTATTTGGATGACAATAGGGTAAACGTGAGGTTTGGTGTACCCTAGAACCTGGTTCAAACCCCAGCGGCCTTTTTGCCCTGACCGTTCCAGTGCGATGCAATGTTGTCAACCGTTTATGTTTGTGATGTTATATCTTGCCCTTCATTCATCATTGTAGTACTACTTTGTTTCTGTGTGTTTGTGGTTTGCTGTCGTCCTTTAATGCTACTTTTCCGCTTTGATGTTTACATCTACGATTACACTGATGCAGTATAGCAGTTTAGATCTCCTACGCCGACTACCTGAGCTTCAAAACCAGCCACCTATAAGGTCATATACCACTATTGCATTTTACATAGGGTTACATTATAGCCTTTTGGCCCTAAAACACATTTTACATACCCAAGGGAACCTTTTAGGCTACTTTATTTTCAAGAACTATCCTAGACACACTGAAAATAATTGGGGGTTTTGTAATGCTTTCACCTACTTTCGGTTTGATGAAGGTGCTGACCGTCAGGCTCGCAGCAAATAAATGTGAATTTCTGACAATTTACTATACCTGCAATTTTCTCAATGAAATGGCCCAGATGCAAGAACAAATACAGTTTTGTTTTTTTTATCACCTACACATATTATTTTGACATTTTATGTACACCAGTTATGATTAAGGCAATTCTACCCAATCAGAAAATAGCTCTTTCGAAAAAGATATACCCTAATACACCCTATACTTTTTTCAGCCAATCAGCAGCCCCAAAACAATAGTGGTATGTGACCATAAGTGAATAATTGTGTAATGGTACGTTGTGATCTCTCACAATGGACGATAGCAGTAGCATGTATATCCATTCTAGCCTGATTAACACTCTTCTATAAACAGCCAGATCCTGGTATTTTATCTGCTTTGTTTTTTTATCATTGTTTTTTCAATAATATGTATTGCCTGCATAATCAAGGACCATTTCAATCAGTACGACTTTTAAGAAACTACTTCTTCTTCATAAATATTTACAACTTTTTAAACAAATTTTAATTGAAAAAAAAGTATTTGCTCTGGTTTATAATTGGATATTAAATTGGCAATAGATAGAGCTATACACCAAATGGTTGGACCTTAGTCAAGGGAAACAGATCACGGCTGTTTCTCATTGACATGTTATCTACCACTACTGCATTGTTCATGAAATGCAATGTACCTAGTACATACAGTACTTATGATGCAATGTACGATACAGTACTTATGATGCAATGTACCTAGTACATACAGTACTTATGATGCAATGTACCTAGTACATACAGTACTTATGATGCAATGTACCTAATGCAATGTACCTAGTACATACATTACTTATGATGCAATGTACCTAGTACATACAGTACTTATGAATATCAATTTGTTCAAAAGTTTACAAAAAGTAAACCTGAGTGAGATCTAAATTGTTTTTCTTTGTCTATATTACATAACGCGACTTCCCGAGTTGCGTTTCTTTTTTCTTTCGGTATATATGCCAAAAGGCATCTATCTAGTTTTGATACTATACATGTATATACAATAATTGTTTTATCTGTATGGTTAGTTTACAATCAGGTGATGAAAAGGACTTGAAATATATGTATTCAATATGCACGTTAATACTGACTTCTATGTCAAAAAGAACAATTAAACAATCGCCCACTATTCACATCACATCCAAAACAAAACAAAGGCAGTTCATTAGTTCTTTATGAAAGCAAGAGGTATAATGAAATCAGGTCAGCAATCTAAAAGTTCAGCTATGTTTCTTTTGCGCTTATTAGCATGTTGCATCATCCCACCGTTTCGCAGCTTCTCACCTGGAAATATACTTTATAGTATATATACTGAAAGGAAAAAGAAATGCAACTCGGGAATTTCCGATATATATTGTATGTATAATATGCTGCTGTTAATCGAATAGTACATGGCTATGTAAGATATTTCCTTTCGGAAAAAAGATTAAGACAAGACGTAACACAGAAAATAGCCTGAAAAGTTTTATTATTGACAGGTACCGCGTTTTGCAAACTCTTTACGTTAAATACAGTACGAACTGGCTCAGTTTTTCAGAGGTACTTCAACATTTATGATTTGTTTGTTACTGTGATTAAAACGTCTACAACATCACAGTTGTGTCCTTTCTCTAACTGCCATTTATTTTTAACAAAAAATCTTGGGATTTCCTTGGAATATATATGGAATTAAGTGTGCAGTATATACATTATATAGCGGAAATTCCCGTGTCGCGTTTCTTTTTCCTTTCAGTATATATCTTTTTTTAATTGCTATCAGGTCTATAATCTACCCGATCAAGTCTAGTTTGGTTTGTCGGTTCATTTCGAGGTTGGTATGCTGAGATAATCTGATTTCCTGGTTGCACTACACAAATGCTGCCCTTTATTGACGTCATTCCATGGGGTGATATTACAACAGCGTACGACAGTGCAATCAATATATAAGTCAGTCTATGGGAATTTAACATGGGGGTACTGACATGATGTATAATGAATTAAAATAATATATTCTGAGTAGAACTATGGTGATAATCTCGCTAATCTGGCTTGCCTATGGTGTATACTGATCTTGGAATGCATGTTGTCTCAGTACTATGGTGATAATCTCGCTAATCTGGCTTGCCTATGGTGTATACTGATCTTGGAATGCATTTTGTCTCAGTACTATGGTGATAATCTCGCTAATCTGGCTTGCCTATGGTGTATACTGATCTTGGAATGCATGTTGTCTCAGTACTATGGTGATAATCTCGCTAATCTGGCTTGCCTATGGTGTATACTGATCTTGGAATGCATTTTGTCTCAGTACTATGGTGATAATCTCGCTAATCTGGCTTGCCTATGGTGTATACTGATCTTGGAATGCATTTTGTCTCAGTACTATGGTGATAATCTCGCTAATCTGGCTTGCCTATGGTGTATACTGATCTTGGAATGCATTTTGTCTCAGTACTATGGTGATAATCTCGCTAATCTGGCTTGCCTATGGTGTATACTGATCTTGGAATGCATTTTGTCTCAGTACTATGGTGATAATCTCGCTAATCTGGCTTGCCTATGGTGTATACTGATCTTGGAATGCATTTTGTCTCAGCACTATGGTGATAATCTCGCTAATCTGGCTTGCCTATGGTGTATACTGATCTTGGAATGCATTTTGTCTCAGTACTATGGTGATAATCTCGCTAATCTGGCTTGCCTATGGTGTATACTGATCTTGGAATGCATGTTGTCTCAGTACTATGGTGATAATCTCGCTAATCTGGCTTGCCTATGGTGTATACTGATCTTGGAATGCATTTTGTCTCAGTACTATGGTGATAATCTCGCTAATCTGGCTTGCCTATGGTGTATACTGATCTTGGAATGCATTTTGTCTCAGTACTATGGTGATAATCTCGCTAATCTGGCTTGCCTATGGTGTATACTGATCTTGGAATGCATTTTGTCTCAGTACTATGGTGATAATCTCGCTAATCTGGCTTGCCTATGGTGTATACTGATCTTGGAATGCATTTTGTCTCAGTACTATGGTGATAATCTCGCTAATCTGGCTTGCCTATGGTGTATACTGATCTTGGAATGCATTTTGTCTCAGCACTATGGTGATAATCTCACTAATCTGGCTTGCCTATGGTGTATACTGATCTTGGAATGCATTTTGTCTCAGTACTATGGTGATAATCTCACTAATCTGGCTTGCCTATGGTGTATACTGATCTTGGAATGCATTTTGTCTCAGTACTATGGTGATAATCTCACTAATCTGGCTTGCCTATGGTGTATACTGATCTTGGAATGCATTTTGTCTCAGTACTATGGTGATAATCTCACTAATCTGGCTTGCCTATGGTGTATACTGATCTTGGAATGCATTTTGTCTCAGTTCTATGGTGATAATCTCGCTAATCTGGCTTGCCTATGGTGTATACTGATCTTGGAATGCATTTTGTCTCAGTACTATGGGGATAATCTCACTAATCTGGCTTGCCTATGGTGTATACTGATCTTGGAATGCATTTTGTCTCAGTACTATGGTGATAATCTCACTAATCTGACTTGCCTATGGTGTATACTGATCTTGGAATGCATTTTGTCTCAGTACTATGGTGATAATCTCACTAATCTGGCTTGCCTATGGTGTATACTGATCTTGGAATGCATTTTGTCTCAGTTCTATGGTGATAATCTCGCTAATCTGGCTTGCCTATGGTGTATACTGATCTTGGAATGCATTTTGTCTCAGTACTATGGTGATAATCTCGCTAATCTGGCTTGCCTATGGTGTATACTGATCTTGGAATGCATTTTGTCTCAGTACTATGGTGATAATCTCACTAATCTGGCTTGCCTATGGTGTATACTGATCTTGGAATGCATTTTGTCTCAGTACTATGGTGATAATCTCACTAATCTGGCTTGCCTATGGTGTATACTGATCTTGGAATGCATTTTGTCTCAGTACTATGGTGATAATCTCGCTAATCTGGCTTGCCTATGGTGTATACTGATCTTGGAATGCATGTTGTCTCAGTACTATGGTGATAATCTCACTAATCTTGCTTGCCTATGGTGTATACTGATCTTGGAATGCATTTTGTCTCAGTACTATGGTGATAATCTCGCTAATCTGGCTTGCCTATGGTGTATACTGATCTTGGAATGCATGTTGTCTCAGTACTATGGTGATAATCTCACTAATCTTGCTTGCCTATGGTGTATACTGATCTTGGAATGCATTTTGTCTCAGTACTATGGTGATAATCTCACTAATCTGGCTTGCCTATGGTGTATACTGATCTTGGAATGCATTTTGTCTCAGTACTATGGTGATAATCTCGCTAATCTGGCTTGCCTATGGTGTATACTGATCTTGGAATGCATGTTGTCTCAGTACTATGGTGATAATCTCCCTAATCTGGCTTGCCTATGGTGTATACTGATCTTGGAATGCATGTTGTCTCAGTGATGTAAATGATAAGACTTTGACTGCACAGTTTTCGATCAAATGTGGTGCCGACAATTCGTCTTAAAAAGCATTATATACCTGGTGAGAGGTAGAAATTGTTAGTCCGTTTGACTCAGTCATTAAGTCCTGAAAACAATAACCAGAAATCATGTTGATTATATAATTGGTCATTTCGCAACATTTGATTATACTTTGTCTTCTCTTCTTTGGTTGAGTGTGTAGTCGTTCGGTCCAGTCACATACATGTACAGACTAATTGTTTTTAGAAGAAATGTAAGTAATTGTATTTGTAGTAGGGTCTGTGAAATTGCCTTTAATGAATGCATAGCATTAACTTGTTTAATTCAGGATAAACAAAGGAGCGGCGCTATACCATACTTTAACGTCTGGTAAAATGAATTTAAAGTACGGTCAGGGTCACTAAGTACAACATACTATAAAACAGTAAGAGTCTGCCTCAGCTCGTTGATTATTTAAAAACCTCGATGGGCTAAGCCCATCTCGGTGGTTAATAAACCAACTCGCTGAGAACTGACTCTATATATTACATGTTACTCTTAGCGCAAAAGAAACATCACACATTACACATTTACGCTAAATATACGTATTACAATACGTATTTCAAGTTCACTATCATAAAATCCAATTCACTTTCTTGTAATATAAAAGCTAATGTGTTATTCATAAATAATAACACTCATAAAAATAAGCATAAAAGTCGAACAGGAAATGCAGCTTTCCACGCAAAAGGACAAACATGAATGACAATGTTAACAAAGCCTAAAGGCATATGACGTCACAAACACAAAAGGGTTGACAATAGGGCTACAGCCTTGGAACGGTCAGTGGAAAAAAGGCCGCTGGGGGTTTAAATCAGGTCCTGGGGTGCACCAAACCTCACACTTACCCTACTGTCATCCCAATAAAACGGGACAGTGTAAATAAAGAAATCCCCGCATGAACTATTCTCTAACCAACAAGGCAGCATTAATAGGCAATATAAGTAAAACACAAATATGCTCGTGTATATATAAATACTCAAAAACAATATCCTAGATAGCCATAAAGAAGGTACTCAATGACTTGGCAGAAGCCAGTTCAACAAGATAATAAACCATTTAGGGCACGTATCAACAACGAATCTTCATTTCATATCACTTATTTGATCGCTTTGCAACCATAATGCATCGTTATGTACTCATGAAACGCACGCAGTTTCAATAAAAATGACATTATAGTTGCTCTGTAATGTAAATGAATGTTATCTTCGTTTTTACGTCTTAATCGATGGAATGTTAGATTTTACCCAGCATTTATGCCGTATATTTTTAATTAAGTACATTACCACCCTTAACTTTGCGTTTTAATATCTGAAAAATGGAATTATCTTTACGAATAGAGTGTAATCAAGACTGATTCATTGATTTCGCATTCCAATGATGACAGTATTTGGTCATTTAGTGGACATTTTTTGAGCGTCACGTAATTATAATGCTCTAGTAGTAATTGGGAGAACCCAATTTTAATTCCACGCTTGGGAATTTTCACTCAGCGTCCTATCAGCTTTATCAGCGGAGTAATACTGAGGTTTGTTGCATCCTCAGCCCTGGTTTAAACCTCCAGACATTTTGCCACTTACCGTTCAAAGTCGGTTCCCCTATTTTCAACCCCTTTGTGTTTGTAGTGTCGCATAAGTTCATTTTATTTATCCTCGTAAGTGTTGTTTGTTTTGTATTCGTGTATTCGTGTATTTGGTTGTCTTGTTCTGTGAATTTTTCATTAAATTCCTGTTTGACCTTTGTACCTATTTTTTCAGATACTTTTACATATACTTTTAAAATAACGCGGCGCTAACTTTGCGAGATGGCTTCAGTGTAGAATCAATCAGTTTGAAATGGAGTCACTTCTGTACAAAAACTCAAACAAAGAAATGACAATAATGCGTGTCTGCTAGCATATTTGATGCTAAAACACAGTACAATTTACACAAGCGTGTTGTAGAAAACTGGTTTCTTTTATACTAATGATTAGTTCATGAAGTGCCCTTTCCTAAAGAATAGTATGTAACCGTTCCGAAGGGAAGTTGACTAGGGAACTTAAGGAAAACTGGTAATACGCGAGTAACTGTTCTTTCGATTTAGATTGGTTTGTAAAAATGCATCATGCTCGGGATATCTCTTATATAACTGTCATTGAGCTACATAATATTGTCAGTCCTAGCTTGTTTTCTGATAAATCTATGAAACGGTTTTAACAAAATGTGTCAATATAGAATGCAGTGTTGTGATGAATTATTAAAGAGAGAACTGCTTATTGCCAAAACACAGGTGTTTCTGCTCGATATATGTGACTTCTTGTCATATATTAATTTCTGTTTAAACATTTGAGAATTTAAAATAACATTTATGGACGTATCATTCAATAAATGATCATAACAATAAAATAAGAAACAGTTTATATCAAAGCCACCTAGCGGGACTTTCTTCTTAATTTACACTGGGATGACATTAGTGTTAAAATGAGAATTACTCTAGAACCCGGAAAATGAGAGTTACTCTAGAACCCGGTTGTTCTCTGAAGTTTGTCACTGACACTTTCAAGGCGCTATTGTCAACTAGTTTATGTTTGTTAGATCTCACACTCAGTTTCATCTTTATTTTGGGATGGCTGTGAATGCTCCATTTCCCGTGAGACATTTGTATATACTTAAAACAAATTATATAGATTAAACCGTATTGATTTTTCTTTTTAAAACAAAAGAAAATGACACAATCGGACAGGTAATTAAAACATAATGTTTGAACATCATATGATAACCAATAGCTCTCGATTACTTTCCCTCTCTAAACCATAAATAAGAGTAAAACTGAAATGTTCGTAGGGTACTTAAATATATTTATTTCCATAAATACAAATACATGACAGTGTATATGACATAGTTAATGCAATCTGTTCGTGGCTTGTTAGAGAAACACGACTATATTCATACGAATATTATATTAGTAAACGGAACACTTCTAAATGTGTACGTACATTAAAGTAGTATACAACTCTGCCTTTAAGCGTACATATATTTTCCGGAAAGCACGTTTGATACTCTCAAGCCTTGAAATGAAAATATACAGTTCAGATTACAGTACAAATAAATAATTACTAAACAAACAAAAAAGTGTACATTGAAGATTTGCATTTTTAAGCTTTCAAATTCTAAACAAAGCAAAGGTGGAAATGACAACATTTCGAGAAAAACAATCAATTGATATTTAAACATAACAACCCTTAGGCGATGTATCATTCTATTAATGCTTAAAAACAACGACAACAACAACGATAACAACAACAACTACAACAGCAACAAATAGGTCAAAGGATAAAGTCTGAAAGCATACACATATAATTGGCTAACAACATAGGAGTGCATACACAATTACTTAACCCACACTTTTAAATAATATGTTAAGTTTGAACCACATAATCATTTTCTGTTCTAAGTATATGTTTTATTTAGATATCGTTGATGGCTCTCAGCTGCGACCATTTGCTTATGTGTGATAACAGCTAGTGGGACTAAAATTAGACAAATGCAATGGCACCGTTGGTCCGCGCTGCACAACTAAATAAATGTAAAATAAAAAGGACAATACACAACACAACGAGTGGTAAAGACAGGACTATCGACTTGGAATGGTCAGTAGTCAATAAAGCCTACTGGTCAGATTAATCGAGTTTATGTGTGCACAACTTAATATCCTGTATTCAGCGCTCAGATTGACAATAAATACTGAAAAGGTGATCCCTTGGAAGCAACAAACACAAACAAGAGAGAAAAGTAGCAAACTCGATTTTATTGAGTATGTTCATGAGAGGTAATTATAAGATATAAGATGCAACACCTCTCAAGCCTCCTAGCACCGGCTTAAGCGATATTCTACTTTAGAGAAACACAAAATGGGCTTGATGATCCCAAAGGACAAGTAAAAATTAACTCTACTGATCTGTAGTCGGGGCGACTTTTTACGGCCGCCACACAGCACTAAACAAACGCTGGTGTGAATGTCAATAAATACAAAAAAGGTGATCTCTTGAAAGCAACAAACACAAACAGGAGAGAAAAGCAGCAGACTCGGATCTTTTGAGTCTGTTCATGACAGTGTAAATCAAAGTAAATCGCATCAAAGGAAATCTCTAACAACAATGCCATAGTAATTAGGATATGTTATTGTAAAATAATAAAAAACAATTAGAAACACCTCAGATGCATTCAGAATTGTACTGAAACACCACAGCAGTTGCAACCGAAGAGAAAACCAATCTAGAGTACGTCAGAAAACCCGAGGGACGAAAGTTCATGCACCAACCTTCCCTTTCTGGGTTTTATAAAGTGCTTTCATGGAGTCCCACGAGGTTGTCCGGTCATCGCACCAGATAAAAGTGAAGCGTAGTGACTGACAATCACCAAGCATGACGTGCGTTTTAATACTAAAGTGTCGCATCCTTTTCTGACGAGTTAATTGTGTAAAGTGGTCAATACATTCGTCAGAACCCTTTAATTTCCGAAGTATATATAACACTTCTCTAGAGAATAATGGTGACAGTTGTGATATTCCTAGTCGCAGAAAATGTTTAAGTTGGTGTTGTATTTCTCCAGCAGGTTTTCGTTGCGGCGATAGAACTTCGTAGTTCATGATAACGAAAACATTGCTGAAGAAGTTTACTTGTAATAACTTTATTTGGATCACTGAAATCATTGAAATCCTTAACATGTCCTAGTAAAACGAATTAGCTGAGAAATATAAACCCCGTATGATGTAGAACGAGGTGCGTCCCTATCTAAATGTATATAGTTAACGATGTCAAAGTTAAAATCATCTCTCTTATCATAGATTTTAGTATGTATGTAATCATTTTTAATCGAAAGATGAAGATCGAGGAATGCTGATATGTTACCCAAACTGTTGGCTTTATTCAAGGTGAGCCCTTGTGGATAAATATGTGACCATATGGGCAATGAACGGATGATCAATACTGAGCATGTCATCCAGACACCTAGATGTATTATTCAACGCATCAATACTGTCTCTCTGGCTAGCAGATGACAAACTCAGCATAACATCTCTGTGTCTGACTGTCGAACTAAAAGCATATATATTTTACTGGAATAAGAATGCCTTAGTCCAGTTGAATTCGCAGGCCAGTCTGAATTTAGTTTTGAACATGTACTATATTTATTTTAGTCTAAGAAGTATTACACCATTTAACGCTTACTTCAAATTATCCCTAAATATTGAACTTTCATATTTACCTGTATCAGTGTATGCAAATTTGACAGTAGAAGAGCAACTATGCATCTTTTTATATTTCTTATTAACACACAACATCAAATATACTTATGTATTCGTTTTTTTAAATAAAACCGAATACATACGTATATTTGATGTTGTGTGTTAATAAGAAATATAAAAAGATCGGACAGGGAAAGTAGCATTCAAGGAGGACAGTCAATCACAAAACACAGAAACAAACACGCAAACAGACAAACAAGAAGGCAAAAGCAATACTAAATGCAATTGACATCACAAACACAAAAGGGCTGACAATAGGGCTACCGCCTTGGAACGGTCAGTGGCAAAGTAGGCCACTGGGGGTTTAAACCGGTTCTAGGGTGCACTAAACCTCACACTTACCCTACTGTCATCCCATTAAAACAGGACATTGTAAATAAAGAAATCTCCGCCATGATCTAATCTCTAACCAAGAAGGCAGCACCAATAGGCAATATAAGTAAAACACAAATATGCTCGTGTAAATATAATACAAAAAAAAAACATCTATTAATTCAATTTAAAGTATTTATTTCTTGACATTTTAGCATATGTGCGCCTGTGCCAATACAGTATATTACTGTCAGCAATTATTAATAGGAATGTCCAATGTCAATAGTGTATGAATAGTGCATGTTCGAATTTATGTACAGTTGAAGTTTTGGCTCATTTTGTATCTATTTGCTCTGTGTATTTAAATAAAAATTCGTTATGAGAGAATCTTAATCTTAAATAGCCGACTTATTGTTTTCACATGTTTGTTGTGCACGTTGCATCATCCCAACGTGGCGTTCGTTACAGCCTGATAATAATTAATATCTTAAATGTTCATATTGATTTCTAATAGATGTTTGAAGCCGATATCCTGCATGTGTTTATTGCAATATGCCATTTTTGTAATACCTCGATAGTCTTTACTTCGCTTCTCGTATAAATTATAGCGTTCTTCGTCCTTTTTTTGTCTGGTCATGCACACTTAAACCTGAATAGGTTTTTTTCTGTGCTTAGTCAGGAATTTTGCGTTAAAACATCAGTATGAAATATGAGTTAATAAAAAAACAAAAGTTGCAAGCAAACAGAAAAAAGAAACAATTTTCTTTTGAACTGTCATTGATTGTACCAAATCTCTGTTTGTGTGTAATCTTAGTCGTTTTAAATAGTTTGTTACAATCCTTCAGAGATTATTAATCGTTTTAATGTATGTGTACATAAATAAAAGTAGATATAAAGTCGAAAGGAAATGTAGGATTTAATGCCCACAGTCAACCAAAAATGAGCATCGAAGCAAAACAGCAATTACAATGATAAACAAAAAGCCAGGAAATAACATCACAAACATAAAACGGTTGACAATAGGGCTACCGCCCTGGAACGGTAGGTGGCAAATTGGGTTTAAACCCAGATATAAAGTTAAGAACCGTAAAATAAATACTAACGACGACCATTTCAATCCTGTTTAATGTTGAATACACACATACTTAAAAGGGAAGCCTTTGAAAGCAACGAACACAAACAAATGAAAGAAGTATCAGACTCGGTTGTATTGAGTCTGTTAATGAGATGTATTATACATTTGAAATGTAACATCTCTTACGCCCCATATATTCATATTTAATTGAAAAGACTGTACGACACGTGTGCCAATACCTTTAGTTCAATAATGGCTTGCCGTACCATCTATGGTTTGTTATATTGTTGCTCTGACTTCTGCCAAGTCAATGAGTACATTCTTTGTGGCTTTCTAGGCTATTGCTTTTTTGTGTACTTTTGCTTTTTTGCTTTTTTATATTTATATATACACGAGCATCTTTGCGTTTTACTTATATTGCCTATTAATGCTGCCTTGTTGGTTACAGAATAGTTCATGGCGGGGATTTCTTTATTTACACTGTCCCGTTTAACTTGGGATGACAGTAGGGTAAGTGTGAGGTTTGGTGCACCCTAGAACCTGGTGTAAACCCGCAGCGGCCTTTCCACTGACCGTTCCAAGGCGGTAGCCCTACTGTCAACTCGTTTTGGCTCCCAGTAAACGTTACTGCGTACCAGGTAACAGTCAACTTCGTCCTCCCTCCAGCTCATATTAAAGTATTAGGTTGAGATGCACAGCAATTTGAACCCGATTACCGATGGAGGGCAGCTGGACTAGAATAAATGAAACCCTAAAACGAAACTGTTAATTATTCTTAGATTAGATACAGCTACAACTGTACAGTAAGAAATATACTCATTAAAACATGTGAATGCTCAACAATTACGACTACTAGACTACTAAAAGACGCATTATTGGGAACTGAACTGACTGACGCTAGTTAAATCACGCATGTAACCGTTCTCGACTCAGTAGATAACATGGAATATACAATAATTACATTAAAAACGAACCCCACGAGTAACACTACTCTGTGATGTATACCTTTTGATAAGTTTCAGATGAATACAATATCGGCTGAGTTCAGTCATCCTTATTGTAAAAAGGTTCTATCTCTATTTTCAACCCTTTTATGTGTGTGGTGTCGCATACTTCACTGCTATGTGTCCATTTTGTCCTTGTAATTACTGCCTTTTTCTCTGGTATAAAGTGTTATGTGAATGCTATATCTCCGTTCGAATTGTATATTTATTTTCCTCTATCGCAGAGCACATGTTCAAATTATTGACCTGTTTCCTTACAACTGCAACTAATCATGTGTTTAAAAAAAATATTATACATACGTTATGCTTTGATGAAATACAATACACAGGCATGATATTTTCAAGATAGTAAAAGGCTGCTTTCAGCCACAAAATGTTAGTGGAAAGTGACGTTTGACTGATATACCACGTGGGAAAAAGGCAACAGGAAGTTAGGCATTTACAGCGCGCAGTCGGCCACCACACGCATTTAAAATGTTGGCATATTTGCAATCAGATTTCAAAGTGAAGTGTAAGCTATTTACTTATAGTTTGAACGATTATTGACAAAAGTGGATTTATAAGAAATATTAATATATCAGTGCCTTTTACTAGGCGAGGCTTATTACGCGAGGCTTAGAAAACGAAGAATGGTGAAACATATTTCATTTTCGTGCCGAGTCTAATAAACTTGATAGTAAAAGGCACTGACATGATATTCTATTTATCATGTAGCTTAACAGCATTTTCTGTATGCATTACTATTATTATCAATTTTGTTTGTTTTATGACGTCACATAACGTTACGTACATGACGTCAGATAAAGTTACGTACAATAAACGCCAAGAGATTCCGCATTGATTTGCTTTATTGGTCAGTGCTTAATAAAGCAAAGTTTATTAGGTCACCCCGTTAATAGGCAGAAAAGTTCATATCTGCATGATAAAAGTGCATATCTGCATGATAAAGCCTGTTCTAGGCTTCAGCAATCCTCACTAATATCTATCAATAAAGGTAGATATAAAAGTCGAGAAGTAAATGTAGCATGCAATGACCACAGTGAAACGTCCATAAAACGTACGAGTGTGAATAAAGGAATCTACGCAAAGCTATCGTACTACAGCAAGCTTGGCAACATTAATAGGCGATATTATTTGAGTAATGACTTATCAGAAGCCAGTGGAACAAATTACATGGATCGTTAAATGTACGATAAGACAGATGTGAAAACGAATATCAAATTTCTGTTGCAATATGTTTAGTATTGGTTTGTTCGTATATTAGTATGGTTAGGGTAAAACCTTTTTAATCACCTAGGCGATCCGCTTTATCACAAGTACGTACAGTGTAGATTACTATACACGCTATGTATTATTCAGAACACTTAATTAACAATACACACCTGGCACATACAACAACACTCATCTGTCTCGGTTACCTGTGATGAGCTAATTATGCTGCAGTGATTGAGTAGTTAAAGCCGTTAAAACTAATTCAACAGATGCCTTTTTTAAAGGTGTTAATAAAGTCTGAAATGAAACATCTCAATTTTGCGAATGTTGTAATCAGACTCTGTAACATTTGTAATATGGCGAAATGCGAAATCAGCATCTCTGTTGTAATGTAACGATGTTCTCATGGGTGTGTCTGTACAAATGACATGTACAGTATATAGATGGTTAGGGTGTATCGTAGAAAGACAAATCAGTAATGATCACAATCATGTCTAACGTGATGTGAAATACAATATAACTAACTCTGAAAAAATAACAAAATGCCCAAGAGAGCCCGAAGAGGCTATACTTATAAAAAGCACAATAGTGGATGATTCATGCAAAGCATCTAATATTGACATAATTAACACGTATGACACAGGGCGTGCCATAATACATGTAGTACTGAAATCACTACATACTGTAACGGAGTGCGCAAACCGCCACAACCGCCAAATAAGTGGCTTTTGTTGACAGTGATGTAGACTTTTATCATTGTCGTACAAGGTGCTTGATTTTATACTAAGACAGTTAGTTCGGTGTGAGAATTTTAGGTTAAAAAGACAGGTGTCATATGATTCATATGATATTGTCTGCGTCGCTTTTTTGTAATTAATATATTTTCTTAGCAATACTATTATCTCTTAATTTCAATTCTTTACTATATTTAGTTTTCTCTTTATATAGAGCGAAACTCTACCTAGTTCACCATATAAACCTGTAAGATTTGTCGGCCTTTTACGGATAAAATCTTCCTGCAAAATTGTGTATGTATAAGTTCAACGTCTTTTGCATCATGTGATCCTCAAACTTCCGAACTATAATTTAATACAGATGCTGCTAAGTGTCAAACAGTTTGCATTTCTCAGAAATGGGTAATTATAGGCCTATTTGGTTTAAAACAGAAAAAAATAATATGCAGTGCAAACGATGCATGTTGTGCCAATCTTTTTTGCGTTCTAAACCAATTACCGTTTTTAAAAAAGTGAATCCCAAGATACTTAAAGGAATTAACTACCTCTAATGTTATATTATTTAGTATGAACTCATATGTAGTTTGTCGACCTTTTTCAAAGATCATTATTTTTGTTTTTGCTGTATTTATTTTCAGACCCCATAAGTGACAGTATGATTCTATATCGTTCAACATAGACTGTAACGTATCGGGAACTAAAGCAAAGACTACGGCATCGTCCACGTAAAGAAGCATGAATATTTTAAGATAATCTATCGTAAAAATGTATTCTGAATCAGAGTTAACATTTGATACAATATCGTTTATAAACATCATGAACATCAGAGGAGAGCTCGGATGCGTAAAATGAATTATAATTTGTTTATAACTCATAATTCAACGCCCTAGTTATGCAGTTTGGTTTGGCTGTGGTGTGTCTATAGAGTGGATTCTCAAAATATGTAAGTAATATAATTTTATTGCACCTCGCACAAAATTCTAGGAATTTCATTGGATTAGAGCGGTCACGTGGTGACCCTTTATGATTCTATAGTGGGTCGGTAGATTTCATAGAGGGTCACTAAAACAATATGAACTACAATTCTGATTCAAATTTGCAAATAGTTCTTTAAGGCGTTAGTAACAAACATAATAAGTAAATTAAAAATGTTTTTAAACTGTACCGGTCGTGACGTCAACGTCCTGACGTCAAATTGCGCGAACGTCTCAATGACGTTGTCGCTCCATTAAAATGGGTTATTAAATATCGTTTTTTGCCTTAAAAAAAGGTGCTGGATGCTATAAATCAGCCTCGCCCCCTATTAATCTTACTGACACCACATATTTCTGTAGGGGGTCAGTAAGAAACCGAATAACTAATAATATACATCGTCGTCAATAGGTCTAGAAACGGTGTACACGTGTTATAAATGTTGGCTGTTGTTGGCGGGGTAGCTACTTTAATACAGACATATTCGTCTGAATCCCTCTCAACCATGATCCAGCGGGGGTGGCTTTGGCTCATATTGTAGGAGGTCGTTGGCTTAATCACCGTTCGGGTCACACCAAATACTTAACTAGTAGCTCCATTGCTTGATGTTTATGTAAGGGTTATTCTATTATTAGTTATTGGGTTTGTTACTGAACCCCTACAGAAATATGTGGGGTCAGTCAGTTGTATAGGGGGCGAGGCGATAGCCGAGTCCCCTTATACATCTGACTGACCCCACATGTTTCTGTAGGGGGTCAGTAACAAACCCAATAACTGACTTATTGCATCGAGCACCTTTTTTTTAAGGTAATCGCCGATATTTAACCCATTTTAATGGAGCGTCAACGTCATTGAGACGTTCGCGCAATTTGACGTCATGACATTGACCGGTACAGTTTAAAAAACAGTATTAAAGTTACTTATTATTTGTGTTACTAACGCCTTAAAGAACTATCTGCAAATGATTTAAACGTTGAATCGGAATTATAGTCCATATTGTTTTAGTGACCCTCTATGAAATCTACTGACCCACTATAGAATAATAGAGGGTCACCATGTGACCGCTCTAATCCAATGAAATTCCTAGGATTTTGTGCGAGGTGCAATAAGACTGATTAGTCCGATGCCAGTAGACGAGAGTCATGTCATATGTCTATGACGTGATCCACTCCAATATATGTATGTGCACTTTTATGCACACTGGAGCGACGAAGGCTCGAATACGATATGGGATGCATTCTCTCACGGAAATAAAAACAAACAGGATGGAAATATGGGTTTTGGAAATAAGGATGGAAATGTTCGATGACTGGACTACCTCTTGGGACTCTATGATTGTACCTACTGAAACCCCAACTAAAGTGGGTGCATGAGCTTTCGTCCCTCGGGTTTTCTGGTCGTACCCTAGATTGTTTTTCTCTTTAGCTGCAACTACTATGGTTGTTCAGTACGATTCTGGATACATCCTGAGATGTTCATTATTTTGTATGTGTATCTTTAGTTAGTTTCTCTGGATGTGGACTTTATTGTTAGAGAATTCCTTTTGATGGGATGTAGTTTTGTTTACACTGGCTTGTCTATTTGGGCGCCGAAGACAGGATAATAGCGAGGATTGTGCGCATATAAAATCGATTCAAGCTAACCAGTAGGCCTTATTGCCTGCTGACCGTTCCAAGTCGGTAACCCTGTCTTCACCATCCTTTCTGTTGTTTTGTTTTTACAAATTTGTAAGTACTCAAACTTGTTTTGTTTGTTTTGTCTACACTGTCTTGTCTGTTTGGGTGCTGAAGACAGGATAATAGCGAGGATTGTGCGCACATAAAATCGATTCAAGCTAACCTGTAGGCCTTATTGCCTACTGACCGTTCCAAGTCGGTAACCCTGTCTTCACCACCCTTTCTGTTGTTTTTTGTCTCTTTCATTGTAGTTTCTAGTCCTTGTATGCAGTACAGTGTGGACCTACAATGCCATTGCGTTCGGACGCTGTGGTTTCTATAGGACCCTATATATCATTTTGACGTTCATTTAAAGACGATGCATTTTCAAGAAGAGGTATTTTCAAAAAAGAAAACAAAAAACAAACAAATAACACAAAAAAAACTATGTACAAATTCCCCCATCCCGTAACCACCAATCCACCCACAATGAGCAGGCACGTGCCTGGTGCCTTCACGTCTCACAACAGTTAATTTTACATTGCTCTACATATGTACCAGGACCCCTCTGGACCACTGTATAACTTCCTAAATTTTCTTAAAAATATTTTCTTTGTGAAACTTGACGTCTGTTGCTCGAATTATCCAGCAAAAAACATGGGGTTGACCAATTTGCTTTTTTTTAAATATCAATAGTTTGAAGAGAACCTCTTGAATTTGTCCATTTCACTTTCATTTTCAAGTGTATCTGGTCTCAGAAACATTCAGGCATATCCAAACCTGTATGAACTCATGAAACAGTCCCATTCTTGTAACCTGCAACAAAAAAAGAGAAACTATTTGCACATTTCAAGAAATAAACAAGAACTGAATAACACAGATCTTTTTTTAAGCGCCAGAAAGTTCCAGTCATGCCTACCGTGACTGGCAAGGGAAATAACTGTTTAGTGAAGACCTACAATGCGCCAGTTTGTGTTTATGCGTACGCGTATTCCTTGATACTCGGATGAATTAATCTAGATAACTTAGAGATGCTTATCGAATTTTAGGAGGAGGGGCGCCGGATCCACCGGTGTTCACCATTCGATTTAATGAACAAAATATTCTGAAAATGCTGCAGATTTCGCTAAATAACATAGGAGACAAAATGACAAATATCTCCGGAGGCATGCCGCCTGACCCCGCTGCTCAAAATGGCACGTCGTCCCTAAACTAAAATCCTCGATCCACCATCGACATTCCTCTTAGCCGAATGTTCCCGCCATTTTTGCTAAATGTATATTATTTTCTACACTTTATTTTGTTAGTTAAAGCCATTAATTTTGAAAGTTTTTAAATGATCAAGATCTGTCCAATTTGTTTATTCCGTAAAGTATCATTGAGCACATGGTGGCCTGTATTATTTTGAACATTAAAACGTTCGAATATATTTATATTTAATATTGAATGATAATGGCATACATCATAGTCTAGCAGCAAATATTGGCCGGATCAGGAGCTCATAACTGCAGCAATTGTAACTTATGCATATACAGGCGTTCACGATTGAGCATGGAATTACGTTCATACTGACGCAATGTCATCGCGTGCTCAACTCCACCCCCTTCCTCGCTGGCTGAATTTAAACACGAGTGAAATAAATCTCGATTTGAATCCGGCGGAGATGTGCTTTAGGCATATAAACCAGCCAGCATTACAGTAGAATTGCTCGAGAGATATACCTTGAATATGATATTTGGAAAGTAGTAAGTTCCATCACTGCTGGGGAAGACCGAAGTTATTTTCACAGTCCACAGCATCTATATAATAGCGAAAAGGTGAATTGTACTCAGTGTTATGTTATGATATGTTATGATATCGATATTTGTCACGTGAGACTTATTGGCGAGTGGGAGGTGTCAACAAGTTTCAATTCACTGAGTACTTCCATTTTATTGGACGCCGTCATCGATTGTTTATATGTCTGACGCGTCAAACATCCATTGACGCAATCGATGCAATTCCATGCTCAATCGGGAACGAATGTATCATTATTTGAGAGGTATTATTTTTACGAATGAACATTAAAGTGGCGTAGGAATGGTTTAGATACATATTTCCCCTTCTTTTAGCTTGTCACATATTTTAATGAACACAATAGCTACTTTTCTTTGTCAGTTGATTAGTGTTATGCTCGGCCGGACACAAGCAGTTTTGTTGGGTGAAGCATAAATTGGCAACATATGTGGTAGGGAGGTTGAGGGTGGGGAGGAGGCAAAACATACACTAGCCCCACTCCCTGTCAGAATACTGAAGTGTGCCTGCCATTCCCACCCCCACCTCGTTCCCACGGCTATGCATTAATAGTATGATCGAAACACGGCGCCACTAAACACTCCCTCCAGCACCGCAAGGGGATGTTAATAAAAAGAGGGATCGAAATTTCCGTTCTGGAGCGATCGTCATGTGTTTATGACAGAAACGTGAGTACAATTTATGTATTTTATTTTTTCGAGAAAAACAGACTTGTTTTAAAAAAATCGGCGAATGCTATTCCGTGAAGATATGATTGTACTTCATGTTCGATACAATTTTGCCACCAAATACTTGAAAGTCACTCGCCTGGAACATCAAAGAAGCATGCATTTTTCTATACTGTCCATAAATATTTGATGTGTTTGGTACGTGAACGTCGTTTGTGACGCATTGTGTGGTGGATTTAACACGGATTCAACTCTCACTTCGTCTCTGCACGGAAAATGAATTGCAAACTCCAACTAAAACTGAAATATGCTCATTTTCCAGAAAGAATTGGAGAGATAGGCACGGTGCTGGCAGGATCGAGTAGGAGCTGGCGGCATATCCATTAACCGAACAACATCAAGCGGAAATCTTCCTGCTGTAACCAGCTTCAAAAACATTATGAACTCATTTTTAATATTTTATTTTTTCCAAAATTGTCAAGACATCATTTAAAAGATCTGAAGTAGGTTTATCTTTCATTAGAAATTCTCGGCATCATCGTGTCCGCCAATTCCTTAATTGATATCACTATCCTCGTTAATTATACGGACAAAATGAATACAAACACGTTATATCTTCTGTTTCATTTTCATGAAACACTCTTCTCAAACGAAGAAGTATTATATTTTCATTTTTTCCGTGACGTTTAAATTGTGATTTGTTCTGAATGTTTAACTGGGGAGAAAATTATATTTTTTTGAGAATATTCATAATTTTAATAGAGCATCATCAAAAATACTGACCAATCAGTGACCAGAAATAAGACATAACAATACATTCTGGTAGGTGATAAACTCGGTCTTTATCCTTGATGTTCAACCAAGTTTACTGTTAAAATTAATGTATTTACAGTGTGATTATTTTGAAACCCTGCATATTTCATACACATTTATGCAAATTGATTCAAAATATGTACCTTTCAAAATCGAAACTTGAAAATTATAATCTTTTTACTATGCCAAAGATTTTTATTTTACTATAGAACCCAAGGATAACAACCGAGTAACACACTTTTTATCACCTAGTGAAAATAAGGTAAAATCTCAACATTTTGGCAATGCAAAATTATGAATGCATGTGTTTATTCTTTTGGCTGAAATTCCAGGCGTGGGAGTTTTCTTTTAACAGGTTTTCTCGTAGGGTTAACTAGTATTTATTGGACTTGAAAATGTTAGTTACTGTGTATCGTTTTTTCTTCATGGAAGTAAGAAACCAACTGTTTCTTTTTCTTCCTTCACAGATCGACATCTGCAAAACAAAGAAATTGTAATATAATTGTGAATGAAAACAAAATAAATACTTAAAATCGATTGCGCAAATATAGAGGCGATATCTATAAATCTATCTGGATACTTGTGCGTGGTTATCATGACTTTCCATGTACCTACTAGTGATTTTTTTAACATTTGTCAAACTTTTGTTTAAATACATAATAAACTAACGTTGCACGGCAAATCTATAATGTCGCGGTACAGACTTACAAACCTGCATGTATGTGTAAATATTATAGTTTTTACGCAATTTTCAAAGCTAACAACTGGTTAAGTATGTACAAGTAAGTTAATGGATATGCCGCCAGCACATATCTCTCAATCTCTTTCTGAAAAATGAGCATATTTCGGTTTTAGTAGGAGTTTGCAATTCATTTTTCGTGCAGAGGCGAAGTGTGTTAAATCCACCACCCAATGCGTCACATACGACGTTCACGTACCAAACACACCAAAAGGTGTTGGACAGTATAGAAAAATGCATGCTTCTTTCATATGGGAAATGTTCTAGGCGAGTCACGTTCAAGTATTTGGTGGCAAAATTGTATCGAACATGAGGTACAAACGTATCTTCACGGAATAGCATTCCCCGTTTTATGAAAAAACAAGTCTGTTTTTCTCCAGAAAAAATAAATACATAAATTGTACTTACGACGTTTCTGACATAAACACATGACGATCGCTCCTGACGGGAAGTTTCGATCCTTCTTTTTTTAACAGCACCTTCTGGTGCTGGAGGGAGTGTTTAGTGGCCTTGTAGTAGTGGTTGCGGATTCAGAAGGGGCGAATGGCATTTGAGGAATTCACGTGTAAAACGTGTTTTATGTGTTTGCCTGCCTGCCAACTGTTTTTTCAGCGTTACTTCCCAACATCCACTACACTACACATACATACATACATCCAGTCCAAACTCTATTCTCTATTGTACCTATATCTTTAGGATGTCATGTCCTAGTTTCATAGTGTTCAAATATTACAATCTAAGTTTCATAACGTAATTACGTTGTTAACAGACACTTACCACAATTGCTTATCCTAGTCAACACCTGATCATCCCTTATTTTTTAATAGTTTTATCTTTATATATTTACATTAATTTTTAATTAATACTTCATTTTTCATAAATTTTTGCGCACAATATGACCTATTTATGTGTCGACGTGCCGTAAAACACCATTCATTCTTATCCTAGTCTTTACATTTTATCCTAGATATGTCAATAATCACGACTTTGATTTTAATTCAGTTGTCATTTAATATGAAAATGAAACAGTTTTGTTCGTAAACAAACACCATTTTATATAACAGACAAAGTTTAAAGTTCAACGCATTCATCAAGGACATCATGTACTTTCTATATAGTTGGTCGTAGTCTAAATCTAGTCGAATACGGATCTTTTCGCGATGTGTCTGTGCTTATTAGACTAATTCAAACGTCTGCAATACGTAATGCCCAAAAGCCAGTGTTAATAGCATTTGAGAACACTTTCTTGCGTTCTTGTGACGAAATCTCGTATATCGATTTGTTAATTGTTTGTACTACGAAACTCTCGTAAAGCTGCATAAGCGGAGTCAAAACAGTGTAAGGCAAAAGGAGAAATACACAAACGTCAGAATTGGGATCTCCAGACTCCTAATAACCCTTTTACATTCCAAAACGAAGCATTTCAATTTCGAAATCTCGTAACTTGTTCTTTGGCAAAAAATATTTCTATATATTACATAATTGTCTCTGATTTATATAGGAAATACTGCGAATAGAAAACCTATATCTACTCGTTTGATCTACTGGGAAATATCTCCCAGTGGGAGAGTGGGAGATATTTCCGAGTACGGAACATTTCTCGGCCTTTTCCGTCAGTGGCGGAAATGCCAAATGACGTTCCGATTGTTTTACGGACGTCTTCGTCAGATTCCGTCACTAGGAAATAACGATTACGGAAATTAACGAAAAGTTCCGGTTCCACTATGACGCAACGTCGTCTCTTGGATGATGTAACGTCGTCTTGGCGTTCTCGTGCAAACTGGTGTAAAAAGGCGTGAATCATTAGAAATATTAATAAAATATCATTTTAAATTATGTAATATATAGTTTAATAACCAGTATTTTTGAGATACTGAAAATATCTCCCTCGCTAGAGAAATGACCCGAAATGACCCCGATATAAGAACTCGTTCTCCGCACTCGTTCTTATATCGGGGCCATTTCTCTACCTCGGGAGATATTTCCCGTATCTCAAAAACACTGGTTGTTAAACTCTATGAAACACAACTTACAAATGTCTAAACCCTGCCTAAACAGTATAAATAGGAATAACATGTTGCTTTCACAGAACACAGTCAATCAAAAACACGCATTAAAACAAACAGCAATTACGATGTTTATAAGAAGCAAGGCATGTGACATCACAAACACAAATGGGTTGACAGTAGAACTACCATCTTGTAACTGTCACTGGCAAAAATACCTCTGTGGGTTTAAAAAAGGTTCCATGGTTTAAAAAATGTCACTCTAACTCTAGTGTCATCCAAAAAATAAAATAAAAAAGGGACTGTAAATAAAGTAATCCCCGCCAGACTATATCCTCTAACATACTAGGCAGCATTAATAGGCAATACCCTATAGTGACCCTGACTTCAGCACTCTTTGCGTTGTGTATTGATCCGTCATTTGACCACTTATTTTACTTTTAGCATGTGGTACCGTGCGAATTTACGATGCCTTTGCGTTTGGGTGCTGTAGTTTAGTATCATTTTCTTTTCTTTTTTTTTTGATTTCATTCATGTTTAACATTCTAGTTGATCGTTTAGTCGAGACAAATCTCTGTGAAGCATTGCACAGGATACAGAAACATTTACAAACACATCTTAAACGTTTAAACAAATTCTTCTTGATTTCTAACGCGTATACGAGCTATTTTAAACGACGATATAATTAACTATATGGTTTCTGACATTTTAGAATATTTTGAAGAACCCCTAAATTGCGTTACTTAAAACATATTGCAAATCTGCAAATTAACTAAAAATATGTTCTACAATGAAAGAAAGGGTAACAATGTATGGTTTTTCAAAGTATGCAAAATAATAATGCAGTCGATTGTACTTTCATTTATATCGTTTTCTAAATCCAAATTCGGAATGTGATATGTTTTATATTACGGAAACGAATATCCAACATATGTCAATCTGTTAGTTGAACGTCTCGTTAGCAGTACTTCAGTGGGAACGCCAGGAACTAATTATTCAGCATTTCTGATCATTTTGATACTCCGCGACAGGGATTATTATTTTTAGTGTTGCCGGACTAATCACAAAACGCCGCCATTTTCTTTTTGTAAAAAACGTCGATTCAGACCGCAGTTATCAATTTTACGCGTTAGGCTGATCAGTCTAGCCCAAACGGAGGCCAAACCTAGACAAAATTGCAAAAGTTTTGTTTTCACTAGTTTTGATATAAGCTATATCTATATTTCCATCAGCCAAAAGTTGCATATTCAGAAATGATGGGAAAGTTTCTAAAAATGGCCCTTATTGAAGGAACCCGTATTTTCCTCGATATTCAACTAATTTGATAAAACGGCCCATACGTGCATTAAAATGTGTATATACACTGTGTTATGTAGTTTAGTAACGCAGATTGTTTGATGTTAAACTTACTAGTTAGAATCATGTTCATTTGGCTTATATAAATTTATTTCATATAACAATTCATTTAATTTAGTGGGTACTATTACCCCACCCACTTATGGTAAATTCAAACCTTTGTAAATTTTCAACTGAATCCTTTTTAAATCATAATACAGTTTATTTATGACATACTTAATACTGTACAAATGGTAATTACAAACACATGTAACCCTAGCAATCAAATGATTAGTTGATTTTTTGCAAAAATAACATGAGTCGTGTCACAAGAAAATGGCCTTGTGGCATTTAGTCGCAATTTTCGTAATTGTGTCGTGACCCAGCGCATTATAGTACAGTTGTATATGCATAATGACTGAACTTATGAATATTAGATCAATCACAATCATGAACTTAATCAAGTACATTACTTGATTAAAATTTGCAATCATTCACAATAAGAATTACTAGTGTAAACATATAGTTAATTAATTAGTAAATAATTGTAAAGGTATATTTCATATTGAGATAATAATCACAAAACAAAACGTTAAGTACAAGAGTAACTTGCATTACATGTTCAAACCAATAGTATTTACAATGTTCATAGTTAAATGTTTCAGTTCTGAGCAACAATCTTCGACATCTGACAATTATTATATTGAGCTCGAAAAACTAACACAACATTTGTCACTATTATGCACACTAAGAACATAGTACTACAACTGTAGTACCTCAAATCATATACCGTTAAAGCAATGGTATTTACAAATTTCATTACATAGATATTTCTGTTTTTAGCTTAACACATTATCATCAATATCTAAATCTGACAATGCAATTGAGTTATAACAACTAACACCACGACAATCACCACACCCAGGAGAGCACTCTAGTCCATGTTTACGACAGCTGCATCATTTTGAGTCACAGTTGTTTCTGCAGTTGCAGCGGATTATTTTCAGTAGATCCTCTGGTGCAGGAGGTAGACATGTTTTGATCGGAACAAGATGGTCATTTTGCATTTGCCATCCCCACTCACATGGATCCAATGACTCATTGCCAATCCATGTCTGAGTCTGTAGTAAACTCTAAGACTGTGGTTGGACGCTGCAGCCGACGTTGGTGGTAACGTATGGACCTGTACGCACGACGTGCTTGACATGACTTTTGTGGCAAATTTTCGGAAACGTAGAACATCAAGACCTGTATCCAATGATCCATCAAATATTTGGACAATGGCCTTTTCTCCACATTGAATTATTTCTTCTTTCGATGTTCTGGCCATGAACGTAATTGCGTTTTGTCTGAAATTCTTCTTCATACAAAGTAGTTTGAGAGTAGTTGCTTTCCCTATTCCATATATTCGTGATGTTGTTCGCATCCTGTCAATGCGTGTATGAATGACAATAGGTAGCACACTTCATTTCCTAAAACGTCTTTGGTTTTATGAATATCCCATACCTTGTTTGGTTTGATAGAAGTCCTTGTATCTGATCTGAAGTATATCTTGTTTGCTCGTACGTTGGCATGGTAACATAGCAGAACTAGAAGATCAGTATCCTCCCCTACTACAATGACCTTGCTTTCCGTGGCATATTCAATGGAGGTTTGCAAAATCAAACAATCAGCACCACTTTCAGCGTGGCGGACACATATTCCATTGTCGATGAGATAAGCACCAAAGATTTGAATGAAACTTTGCTTGTTTTCCATGTTTCTAAGAAATGTGTCTTTCTTCGATTTAAATGGTGTATCGAGACTGAATACAACTTTCGTTCCAATTCCACCTTTTGCTCTTCTAAAGTGAGCAATATCCTTTGTCGTGGCTCCTGTGGCATATCCGTCAAACACAACTACTGTATGTGTGTACTTCTGCTTTAGATAGTCCAAATACTGTCCACATATTGTTCTGAATGTTCCATCCTTCTTCCATGGTATTTTTTGCAGGAGAGACCCACCATCTATGACATGTACGGCAGCTAGTGTACTACCAAGGTCATCGTCGTTTGGACTACAATCGCCCTTTTTCCATATAGCCTCAGCAAGCAAAGACTTCTGTGCCTCTCTGAGATGGCCAGTGCTATCAAATAGCGATGATGGAACACAACATAGTTCATACTTGAAATTATCAGCAATGTTATCCGCATACCTATTTGCGACTGTTGTTAGTCTCTGGAAGAGTAACTGTGGATCAATCGACACCGTTTCTCCTGTAATCTTTATTGACGTTTTGTCATTGAGTGTGGCAACTTGTTTTGAACGTTTAAACGTGTACTCATCTAGTGATTTTCCTATCATGCCTTGGATAATACCCTCTCCAATTGTCTTTGCTTCATCAGCGTTTACTTTTTGTTCAGCTGTAACGCCGGTCTCGATATTTCTGAGGTTTGTATTGGAGTTATTAAATGGATTGTGGTTTTGAAGGAATCCATGAAACTCAAGTACATCCTTTTCGTCTCTAGTTGTTCTAGCTTTTCCTTCCTCTTTGTGTTGTTCACTCGTTTTGTAATCGATCTCGGAGAAGTCTTGCATGGCAGCGTTCATCTCAGCAGTCGCAGGCATAGATAGCAACCAGAGAGTCCTCTGTGTCTCTGTCATACCTCTTCCCCTTGTCAGGCCACCAGATGTTTTCAATGATCTCATCAGCACTAGTTCGATTGCTAGATCAGTCGAAAAAGCCTGCCCAATAACGATCGGTCCTTCTGATGACATGATTTCCTTTTTAAAATCCCTTGTGTATCTCAGGATGTGTCTCTTCTAACTGAATCATGCTTTGGAGATATATGTATGCTGATTTTAAGTAAAGCGAATGTCCCGAGGCAGCGAAATATGGGAGCATCGCTTTAACAGCTTGCAAGTGGTGGTTCCAATTGCCAACTCGTTCTGCTCTGACGAACTTCTGTAAAATGCAAATCATGTCCATATACTGAAGCCAGAGACCTGCTGTGCGATTTGTAGTTGATATATTTTCCTTCGTTTGAGAGATCTTGACAGACAATTCATTAAGTATGGAATTTTGACATATTTCGTCTTTAGTGATGCATTCTTGTTTGAGATTATCGAACATCTTTACTAAACTTGCTGGAATATCACTATCTTGGTTGTCTTCGTTCTGTTCTGGTTCCATGACCAAACTTACTGGAATCTCACTAACTCGGTCGTCTTCGTTTTGTTCCGTATCCAAGTGTTCGGGTCACTGTTGTTTCACCGAAATATCAATGTTAAGAGTTTCTTTCATTAACAAAGCATGTAAAGCAGTGTCTACACGAAAATGACCCCTGATCGCTCTCGACACTGCTTTTCCAGTTAGCATGTGCGTTACAGCATTCGGAGCATATACAGTTTCAAGCAGTTCTTATAGTCCAGAACCTCCCATTATATGACCAATTGCCCCAAGGAAACTCATCTCAGTATGAAATCCACCTAGTCGTAAAACTATGTTTTTCAGCCAAGCAGACTCTTGTGTGGGAGTGAACTATGTAGCTCGCCTTTTGAAACAAGGGCTGGTAAAATGTCAGCACTGGAGTGACATGATATCTTCTGGATAGCTCACACACAAAGTTCATTGGGGTGTAAATGCAGGTTAAATCACTTGGACTCATGTCGATCATAGGCAGGAATGAAATGCTTGATTTTCCAGGGTAATGGGATTGCGATGGTTTGTCAAAGAGCTGCATAAATCCGGACCATGATGGTCTAGATGGTACCAATGGCCAGATGACTTTGAAGAACATGTCAAACTTTGTGTCTGTGGCTTCGTTTTCGTTCTACAAATCCAGATTCTTGAACGTGATTGGTGCAATGTCAATGTCGGGATGTTTGAAGAATTGTATGTGTATTTTTCCGATTGTAGAAATCTCCTCAAGAGTAATGTCCTGTCTTGGAATGGGGACTTGAATTGTGGACCCAGGCGTTGTGCACGCTATCATTCCCATTTCGTGAAATGTATTATGACCATCAAGAGTTCGAACATTGTGGTCTACGTTATCGCCGACAAATTGCAGGAATTTTCCAGGAAAGAACGCGGGAATTGATGTATTCAGAACTGTAGTGGCATTCATCTCAAACTTTTGAACCTCCCAGTAGGAAGAACAAAATCCCAGGTTATTTAGCGTATCAACGAGGAACCTAGAGCCAAAGTGGTGATGCAGTTGTACTCTAAGACCAATCTGCAGTGGAACGATAAGACCTCTTGGTCGACTAGCTTGTATCATGGCCTGGCCAATGGCTCCAATCTTAACACCGTTGTCCTAACTGGCGAATAATAAACTCAGTAACAACTGCAAACTGTTAGGGACATACTCCAAATTCTCCTCAAGAGATGCTATTGATGCAAACGATGGGTATAATGTTTTAGATGAATTGATAGAACCAATATCAGTCTTTATAAGTTTGGCAGCCGTTGATATAATTCTTTTCTTTTCATTCTCTTCGGTACATTCCTGTTTGTTTCTGGAAAAACTGTGTATAATTGATGAAGCTGTTTCTTTCAATGTTATTATGTCAACTTTTCCTTCAAGCGAACTTATAGTAATTGAATTTCCAAAGTATTCTATTAATTTCCTTTTCATATGTTTAGCAGAATACGCTTTTTCACCACACTTTCATTCCATCACTTTAACTAGATCCTGAACTGATACCACCTCCTCTACGTGGTCTTCAATATACGCTATCACATGCTCAAAGCCTACTATAACTTCACTACTGTCAGGTCGTCCGACTGGACTTAGTTTAGGAATTGACTTGTCACAGCCCTGGAATGATTTTGGAATCAGGCGTCTTGTTCTAAAGTTTACGTTACACGTTTGGTGATAGACGGCTTCAGCAGCTGGTAGGTCTAACACGGATGACAGTCTGCTGGATACAGTATGTGCCCATTCATCGTTCCTTTCTGTACATTTTTTCCAAATTGTTTCCTGAAAGTCAAAACTACGTACAGGATAAACATCGTATCCACGTTTTCTATTATTAGAGATTTTAGCATATCTTGCACAAAACATACATTTTTTGTTAAAATCAAAAGAATTGGTGGATCTTAGTGAACGAGGAATGTTATTGTTTTCATCAGTGTTTGTTTGAATGTTCCTAGGATGTATTAATTCCCTGCGACACTCTGTGTGGATAACTTGTCCTGGTACAGTTCTGATGTCCGAGTTCCTGGCCACACTTGCTCTGTTAATCCCGTCACTTCCTTTTTCCCTCAGTTCTACCACAGGCAAGGTTCCATTCAGCGACTGTTTGCAGATAGCACACTCATCAATCTGAAATTAAACATGATGTTATATGTAGATGGATAGATGCATTTTGCTTATTTGATATTTTCCATTTAAATTAGAATAACAGACCATTGACAAATGTAAATGCATGACAAACAGTATAGGCACATTGTTGTTTCTGGAAATATTAGGGTAGGCATATCCATATATGATATATTTATAACTTCGTTGCATGTTAGCATGTTATAATGTTAATATAATAATTAAGTTGAAATGGATATCATTTGAAACAACATGTTTTTGCTGTACGCATACCTTTGAACGTTCCATTAGTCGCGATGCCAGTGCCAACCATGCATACAATCCGCAAGCCAAGTCGCCCGTTAGCTGAAACACATAACACAATATTAAGTTTTTGTCATTGTACCTCGCTTCATAATGAAGTGCTTCATTTGTAATACCAGTAAGTATGAATTTGGTTTAATTTAAGACTCAAACTACACTAATAAATATGTTTTCTGTTGTTTGCACATGCATTGTATGCTAATAAATGTATACACTATATAGCCGATGTATACTTTTTCTCAAACTCATCTCATCAAAGTGTCACATGATCACAGTTTTAAGTTTTGTAGACTGAGTTGACCATACTTTCGTTCTGAGCGACACTGAAAAAAAATAAAGATTACAATGTAGAAAATTCAAAATAAACATATACTGTACGTATTTAAACTGATCAAGTTTGGAATAATAAACAATTAAAATATTCTGCATAATGAGATTTCTTGTTTAAAATAGTAATTAAAACAAGACAATGGTTTATAATTATCAATTAGAGACCAAAATGAGTTTTTTTTAATAAACACATAAAATTCGCAATGAAACAGAAATGGCCCGACGTCGCTTCCATAGCTGAAAAAAAAATTCGAGCAGGACCAACCTTAGATGTTGTGTTTTATTAAAAAAAAAAATTGCGAATTAACGGCTTCAAATATATTAGTTTTGTAATAAAATCGCATTTTATACAAAGTAAACATTCAAGAAGGGTTCACCAATGTTTTGTTACAGTATCGTCTTTCTATCTGTTTTCGACCACCATTTGATTTCGACCGACGGCGGAAATTACGTCTGCGCACGTTTATTATGCAAATTTCGTCATCATATTTCATGATCGTCTGCTAAATGAATAGTTCTAAACAATAACAGACAACAATTGCAAATAATAAGTTTTTTTAAGGTTATGGATAATTTTCCTATGGATAGTTGACCTCTTTACCAGTGTTTTCGTCATTAAATGTATCCCATTTTAAAGCAAACGTACACAAAATAAAATATTTTATGATGCAATGATGATTTAATCCTTCGCCTTTCATTAGACATCAACAAATTTTATTTACTCGTAAAATGAGAAGTAGTAAATGGGTAATATCAAGGGTGGGGTACCTGAATAAACCATGAAGCAATATCGGTGTTTGTGTTAAAAACATCTGGTAATTGTTATGTTAGTACATTTCCTACGTGACATGTGACCTAAATTCCTGACAAGCAGATGGACATGTTTTGAAAACAGCAGAAGACAATAATTTTAATGTTCCACAGTATTGAAAAAAATCGATTTTAGGGTGATGAGGGTAGACATTTAGTCATATTTTAACATAGAAAATAAGTACGGGTTTGTTTCTTCTTGTTAAATTAAAAAATGGTTGATATTTTTTCATATTTTTCTACGCTGCCAGCTAGTGTGAATATAGGTCAACACATTTGCATAAAATTGCCCGTATGAAAATACTGCATCTCGGGATAAAAGCTATAATAAATAAGGTGATCGGAAACACATGTCGTTCCCTGGAAACAAACAAGTTCAGGTCATCCATTTACAAATGTTATCGGATGGAAAATAAACAAAATGTAATCAAAGTCGCGGTAGTTTTTGTTGCAGTTTGATTAGTTTATTTTAGCTAACATCATATTATGTCAAAAATATAATGTATTACTGAGATATGTAACCAACTGCCGTTAAGTGGTCGTAAACTAAGAGGTCGAGGATACTGTAGCGTGTGTAGATTTTCAATGGCATCTCGTTACAAACAACATGTCTGACGCTTAGTAATTCCGATAATACCGGCTTTTCCATGTATACTCAGTACCGTAGATGCAATAAATCCACCTTTTCATACATATTAATTACATTAATTTTTCAAAACAAAACTCACCTTCATTATAATCCTACATTTTGATCGTTGTTTACATGTTAAGGAAATCGAATTCTCACAATATCACGCGCCAAACGTCACTTTTAAGCGTGACGTCATTGGAAAATCACCGGTATAGTGGCATATTTGGGCCATAACAATTTGTACAGAAAATGCAATTTTCAAGATCGTTTTACACGAATTTGCCTTGATGGAAAGAATGCAACTTTGGTGTACCGTTAAATGTATATGTCTACTATCGCGCAGTAGTGATACAAAAACTTTTGCAATTATGTCTACCCCAAAAATTAGGCTTTTTGTAACATGTCAGTTTTGGATTACGTCATCAATACGTAGAATGTGTTTACACGTTGGTAAACCTTGAATTCACTGAGTTTTGATAGCGATATCTGATGCAGGGTGTTCACGCTGGGATAAACAATTGGACATATACACAGGTTAACGTAATGAAGGAAACAGTTGACTGTCTTAGAACTCTGCAGGCAGATAATACGTGAGTTCAAATGTGTACATGTACAACTCTTTTTTGTCGATTGTTTATGCAGCGTTTTCTTTATGCAGCGTTTTCTTGACATCGATGGTGTTAATGTTGACAAACTGTGTAAATAGTAAACAGAACTAGATCAACCGTGACAGTTGTTGATTTCATTGAATTATTCATATGATTCCTTTCTCAGAAACATTCTTGTTTGTAACAAGACCTGTAGCCATAGACCTGAGGCCCTCCCAGGGGTGGTCCATGTTCCCTTGTTCCCTGACAATACGACCCGGTGATCCCCAAAACATTTTGTTTTGTTCCCCAAAAATATGTTTCCAATGTTCCTCAAAAATATTACCAATAACATACAATGTTCCATTGTTTCCCAAAAATAGATGGTCATGTTCCCTTGTTCCCCAAAACCGCTGGCAGACCCTCAGCCCTCAACCCTGTGAATGGGTACACCTTATGGCAAGTTATGGTATGCCTGTAATGGCCAGTGTCAAACCCCACATATGCTGCATGGCCACGGGACACAGCAATTCCTAAACCACATCCCTGCCACCCCCTTCTCTACATTTACCCACAGGCAGCTGACGCATACCCTCCCCATGGATTTGTTACCCTTCTTTGCAGCTGCCTGTAAAAGACCATTCCCCACTCTTATTTCTTTTAAAATCATGCAGACTTCCCCACTTTTTAAACTTTTCCCCTCAATTTATGTCAGACATTTTTGCCAATCAGAAAGCAGCAGTGTCTCAGAAATTAATTTCGCAATGTGTTTTTGTCTGTGGAGTCAGTTCTGACTGAGAAACAGTAATTATAATAGAGTGGGTTCGGGTCAGATCGGACACCTAAGGTATAAATTAAAAATCAATACAATCAACGCTGTAAAAAGTGCAAAGGTCACGGAAATATACGCATTTAAACTTTATTCCAGCTTTCTATATGTTTTTCATCAATGTACCATTTTGAAAACGGGAGCCAGTGACAGTATTGTACAGTGTTCACGTTCGGGTCGTTACGGACATGTCGTCTCTATTCGGACAGACTATCGGGTCTATTCGGACGTAGAATAAACAAATATGATATCGGGTTACTTTTAGTCCCATGCGCATACACCGTTAAAATACCATTAATACGCACAGTGTTTCTTTTTATCAAGAAATCTTAACGACATATACATGTATTTGGTATTTTTTAATTACATTAGCGGTATAAACAGTCAACATTTCAAAACAGCATTGAAACAGAAACAGAAATGCATTTCCTATTGCCATATGACGTCATTCAGTTTGCGTGTGGGACAACCAGATTTGATTAGTCGAGTTTATCTAATAGCTCATGGAGAACAAGCAACAATATTAATGCTCATACTACATGCTAATTTTTAGTGATTTAGGTTTACCACCACCAATTACATGTAAACCTCCGAGGTGTAGTCGAATGTAGTTCCTATAATAAAAAGTAATCCCTCCTTTTTCGATGGAAAAGGGCATTATAAGTAGGGGAAACCTGCCCATTTCTATTCGATTTTGTGGTTATATGTATAAGAAGCGTATTAATAGGTTTTAATGGATCACTGATTAACATTTTCGAAATTTCGACTCTATGCTTACACTTTGTGAGCAATGAAAACAGTCGATCAATAAAAACAGCTGTACCCTTGACCTGTTTAGTAAACAAACAAGAACTTTCTTACATGTCTTGTGACCCCACGTTTTCTGGTGATTTTTCAAGTGGAAAAATAGTTTTCTACATGAACATGACACTGCTGCATTATCCATACTTGAGTTGAATTTGCAGCAAATCATTAATATGTGACACTTTAACATTGGTGTCTATGGGGAAAATAATTAGTGCTTTCATACCTTTAGAAAAATCTATATGGTTGGTTTGGGCAATTTAATGTCTGAGTAGCATATTTACCCTGTTCAGCATGGGAATTAATTGAAAGCTGATGATATCCAGTTTACAGAGGCTGCACAAATCAATATTTAAGTGATCAGCGGACTCATGGTAATATTACTGTATCGACGCAGGTATAAAACAACAACAAACGATCTGAAAACAATACGCTAAAACTGAAACTTTAGTATTTCAACAAAAGTCACACACAAATTCGAGATCTTCCAATTCCTCTTCAGACAACAATAAAAGGTCAATAGACCGTACGCACGAACGGTGGAAGAAGTGTGGACAGTTGTGACATCGCACCCGGAAAGGACTATTGTCGTTATATATTGTCGTATGCAATGCCACAAACTGTACATGTTTCAGAATTAACATCTAACTGTTGGCTGAAAATGTAAATAAAGCACAGTATTGTCATATTTACGTAATTGGTAAAATCTTACATCTTTTCCAAAATGAGAAATAAGCTTGTCTTTTTTTCCACAAAATGGACAGGCCTGGGCCTCTTCCCAATTTTGTGGAAAAAAACCCAGATGAACACATTTTCTAAGTAACAGTACATAGAAATAAGAATTGAATACATGGATCTATCTAATTATTGTTTAATTTCAGCGAAATGTTCTGATCCAAATGAAAATTTGGCAATTGCGTTTATACACTGTTTCATTATCTTTTTTCATAGAGAGACATCAGACATGATGCCTGCATCTTACATATTCTGATCTGAAATGCGACTCTTGGTTGAATGAGGTGAGGTTGGAGGAGCTCACAAAAACAAGATGGATTTCATAGAGGTTTGTAAGCAGAACTTATTTGTATGGTGGGAAAGCATTTCACATCAAAGCCAAAAATAAATAAAAAATAGATAAATCTAGTTAAAACACCTGGAAACCTTGCCTTGAAAGGTGGAACTGAGAGACAATATTAAAGCATGAAAAGGATCTTAAACTATACATACGTTCTCAGTATTAAAAAAACAAACATTTGGTAATCTTTTTCAGTAAATTTTATATTGACTAAGACGGAATTAAATATACAAACTCCCTTTATACACTGCTGACTCCTCTTTTTATTGGGAATACAATAATAATCCGTTATTCTGGTGTAACATGCCCATTGATTGTTGCATTGAGCTGTGTGTGAATTAAAATTTAAATGCCATGTTGTCATTCATATCTAGGCCCAAATTAAAAATGAATAACTTACATTCTCATCACAAATGACACATATGCTGCCAAAAAATCCACAAAAACAATGTGATATAAACCAAAAATAGCACTTGAAATTAGTGAAAATGCCTTTTTTTACAAAAAGAAATGAGAATTATTTATTGACGCCATTATGCGACTACCTCAGGCTGACACTTCCTGTGTTGCAATGGGTGTGCTACACCTATAAGAATACTTAACAATGAGTAAATTTTAAAAGCAGCTATTCTGACAAAGCCTAGACTATAACGCATTAAAGAAAGAAAAGTTTTTGCGAATCGATTAAGAATCGATCAAGATATACGCGTTTCAAAAAAGAACAGAGCGGTCGACAGCGACAAAATTCAGCATACTTTTTTTCAGTTTTAACCTACCTTAACTGTTTTATAAAATGACCTTGGGCATACCTATACTTGATATAATGGATTAAATGCTTCATATAGTCAATAAACATGAAGAAATCAAGAGGTTTAGCTACCAAAACTGCTCTTTGAATACAAAATGTGCTGATTTTCATGCCAGAATCCAATTTTCAAGGCAATTTTTCGCGTTTGATGGCATCATACCTTAATTTGGTAACACTACATGAATATATAGGCATCCCAAATACTCCTAAATGCAAGTCTGGTACTAGCTTTGTGCTGAAAAGCTAAGTTTTAATGATTGGGCAGCATACGTTGGCTACAGTTCTCTCTGACATTATCTCAGTAAACCCATTTTTATTGACCAAAACTGCTCTTTAAATGCAAAATGTGCTGATTTTCATGCCAGAATCCAATTTTCAAGGCAATTTTTCGCTTTTGTTGGCATCATATCTTAATTTGGTAACACTACATGAATATATAGGCATCCCAAATACTCCTAAATACAAGTCTGGTACTAGCTTTGTGCTGAAAAGCCAAGTTTTATTGATTGGGCAGCATACTCTGGTTACAGTTCTCTCTGACATTATCTCAGTAAACCCAATTTTAGCTGGTAAGGGGAAGGATTTTGTGGTGTCATACCTATAAAAGCTGAATTTTAAAAATAGTAGTGCTAAATTATGATGACAAATACACATAACTACATGTTGATACCAAACAAGCCTAGTTTTAATGGAAAATGTTTCTCCAGGCCATCATTTAAAGACTTAAAAAATCTGAAACTCCAAATTAAGGATTTCCACGGTGAAAAATAGCAAAAAAAAAAGTCAAAACCGGTTTTAAAAGAGTGTAAAATGTTTTTTTGAAGATAACTAATCATTCCAAAAGGAAAACGCCAGTTAAGTAAGAATCTGAGAGAAAATGACAATTCACTGATCCTGCCAATATAGGCGAAAAATAGCACAAAAAAAATCAAAACCGGTTGTTAAAGGGTGTAAAGTGTTTTTTCTGAAGATAAATAATCATTCCAAAAGGAAAAATGCCAGTTATTAAGTAAGAATCTGAGAGAAAATGACAATTCACAGATCCAGCCTTATAGGTGTAACACGCCCATTTATTGTTGCATTGAGTTGTGTGTGAATTAAAATTAAAATGCCATGTTGTCATTCATATCTAGACCCAAATTAAAAATGAATAACTTACATTCTCATCGCAAATGACACATATGCTGCCAAAACATCCACAGAAAAATGGTGTCAATAAATAATTCTCATTTCTTTTTGTAAAAAAAGGCATTTTCACAAAAAGAAATGAGAATTATTTATTGACACCATTATGCGATACCCCAGGCCGACACTTCCTGTGTTGCAATTGGTGTGCTACATATTCGGAGGTAAAAAAATAATATAATCTGTTTTAATATGGTTAACACTGCAGACAGTCAGATTTTTCTTTATTTAATGTTCTTGTTGTCTAAATATAATTCATGGAGTAACAAAATGATAACAATAAAATATTTGATACCAAATAAATATACTGGCCCACTTTTATTGACAATGATATGTAAACACAGGTTTAAATTTTCATTTGTATTTGACCTGTATAGGTTCTATATAAAATACATATTTTGTATATTATTAAAAGTGATCAAGTTTTAGTATTTCATGTACAGCAGATATTTAAGTTGTAATGCTCAGTGTTTGCATTTTCTTTATTTTTCAGACAAGTTGCTACCATTTTCACAAATCACAAGGTCATGGTATACAACTGTAATGGATCCAAGTATTGAACTATAAATTGAAAAGATTATCTTGAACTACATCTACAGTTCTTGTTCTCAACACTAATTGACACTCAAGCTTTTCACAAGGATATGTGCATGCTGGTTTCCTCCCACATGCATTACCGCTGTCATCCATGCCAATGAGAGTGATGTGAAAAAGTAGTTTTACTTATTTCATACCCGATAAAAAAAAAAGCACTTATCATTCCATTTGAGACGTTGAAGTACATAGTTCTATTGAACTGACTGTTACGTGTACATATAACGGAGAATACATGTTGCTGCTGCACTATGTTCAAAACCTGTGACACAACTTTAAAAAAAACAGCCTAGGGTTGTAAATTGTTTTATTAACATATTAATTATGGACCTTAAAGGGACACACAGCAATCTTGATTTGTTTAAAAGCTAACAACTAGAATAGTGCAAAGCTAATAGTTATTATTATATTACTAAACTTGATAATATTACACCAACAATTTATACATTTCACTCACTGCCATTACCAGTATGTATTATATGTTTGACATGCCTATTAAACAAATCACTTTTTCAGTTGAATGACTTATGAATTCATTAAACCTGAGTATATCCAACATTTAAACTACACTTGACCTCCCTATAATATATATATCTGTGCCAGTGGACATGGCAGACACTTAGGGGATCACTTTAAGCTCTGTCTACTCTCATGTAAGAGCCTCTATTACCTATGTTCATGAAAATAAACACACATCTTCGTCTTACTCTATGAAAATATGTATAAAGTTCTTCCTTAGCAATTATTCAATGCTAATGACATGTCCAATAACTATGAATTTTATTTTGGCAAAGTTGTGGTTAGAGCATAATAGTATGTCAGGCGCGTATCCAGGCATACGCACGTACGCCAATGCGTATAATTCGTTAGCAAAAGTGAAAAAATAAAAGTTCCAAAAGTTCCAAATATGCAATAAAAACTGAAGGCTGAGGTGGGTATGGGCTGACACAAAATGCCATATTAACGCTGAAATATAGCTTGAGAACGCATCATTTGCCTCCTGATTTTCAACTATTTATTGGGTGAGTCCCAAACCCCCACCGACGGGAGGGGGAACCCCCGAAACCCCTCCCACACCTACCCCCCACTAGCAGCGTCGCTGCTCGGTTCGCAGCTACGCTTCTCATATCTGGCGTACATTTCAAAATGCTCCAGGTACGCCCCTGTATGTACATCGAATATGAAAATGAAATGCATTACGTATTTGAATAGACGCCTATAGTCTTCCAGAGCGCCTCCAATCCCTTTAAAATGGTTCTGCTTCATAAATCATAAATCAGGAATGACAAATGTCCTTGCTGACAAAAGCACATGACAGACGTGTGTTATAATACATGATGCTGTTTTTCATGCTTTTCTCATTTTGGCGACCATCTTAAAATTGTAAGTACGTTAGAATATTAAAAAATAGAAGAAGCTGCACAGTAGCCGATTTATAAGTTTAAAGTAAATGTATAATGTTAATAGCTCTTATTTATCCCATGGTGAGACAACATACAAGCTTGACCACGAGACAATATACATTTTAATTGAATTGAATGTTGTTTAACGGCTCATCAACACAGTATCGGTTATTTAGAGCCGCCCCAGAGAGAAGGGAAGGATACATAGGAATCCGGGAACCTGCCCTACTCTTATTATCGAATAGATTCCTATGGTTCTTTAACATGCTCGGAGAATAAACCGATACACGGGACCGCCCGGTTTACGCCCCCATCCGACGGACGAGGCTAAGGGAAAGTGTCTTGGTCATCGCTAAACCGGCCGAATCCGATTTTTGTTGGGGAAAAAAATCTACAAAATGATACTAAGTTTAGGGTTATTACCCTCGCGAGCCTACATCTACCCTAAAGACTATTATACATGCAGGGTTCTGCCCATGCCCTACTGATTGATACTAATATAGTTTCATAAAAGATGGTAGGTGTCATTGGCGTAGCTCTGCGTAAGCCCGCTACGCCCGACCCTACGCCTAAATCGGAAATGTAAAAAGTCCAAAAATGCAATAACAATGGAGGACTTTTTGGGGGGGCCGACGCTACGCCTAACTCGGAAATGGAAAATGGAAAAAGTGCAAAAATGCAATAACAATGGAGGAGGTATTGAGGGGGTAGCGGGGTAGCTCTGCTTACGGGGTGGGATGTGTGGTGGTAGCTCTGCTTAAGCACGGTACGCCCGACCCTACGCCTAACTCGGAAATGGAAAATGTAAAAAATCCAAAAATGCAATAACAATGGAGGAGGTATTGGGGGTGGGGGATAGCTCTGCTTACGGGGTGGGGTGTGTGGTGGTAGCTCTGCGTAAGATGGAGTAACAATAACAATGGAGGAGGTATTGAGGGGGTGGGGGGAGGGTCCAAAAATGCAATAACAATGGAGGAGGTATTGGGGGTGTATTTTCAGGTACATGTGTGTACTTACCTTTATTTACCGTTTTATAACTCTGAAATATACGTCGGAACGCGCATTGTAACATCAAAAACAACAGTGTGTGTGTGGTGGTGGGGTGGGGGGGGGGGGGGGGGGTAGAGGTGCAGCAGGGTACACATACAGGTAAATGGTCGAACCTAAGGAGTTGGAGCCCAGGTGATGGCATGTCTAATGGGACTATTCATCCATCTTACTTCCCTCTGCGGTCGCTGTTCAAATCAATAAAGCCCTAATTCAATTTATATTTGCGTCGGCAATCCAAATGGCCTTTAAAATACATTGAAAATCATAGTTCGCATTCTAGATTAATTATGTCCATTAAAAAAAAAAGTGCTGAGTGGTGGGGTGGGGGTGGGGGTGGGTGGAAGGTGGGGGAATGGATTGAAAGGATAATAGCCAATGATATTATTTTTAAAGGGCTCTTTGACCAAAAAAACCCGATAAAAACCCACGTCCTTTCGAAGATTTAAAAAATTGTTCGCGTACACCTTTTCACCCTGTGATTATACTAGTACAACCATTGTGACGTCACAATTCTGTGTTGGAATGAGGTCTTCGGTGAAAAACGGTATTGTTTTTTTCGCAATATTTTCAATAAAAATCGCATTTAAAATATATCATATTAGCATACATATGTTGTCTCTTTTCGACTGTCTGTTCACTACAATATATCAGGTAATTTCAGAATTTATCTCACAGACAGCTGACCGTATTTCATGCCGTATTGCATGCCGTATTTCCATGACGTGTAAACAAAACTACACAAAAACAATGTTCAAAACGCTAGTAGGGGCTGGCGTGGCGCAGTCGGTAGCGCGGCGGATTTGTAACCGGAGGCCCCGGGTTCAATCCTCCGTGGTGCCACTGTGTTCCGTCGGTGTGTTCTTAGGCAAGACACTTTACCTTAGCCTCGTCCGTCGGATGGGGACGTAAACCGGGCGGTCCCGTGTATCGGTCTATCCTCCGAGCACGTTAAAGAACCATAGGAATCTATTCGATAATAAGAGTAGGGCAGGTTCCCGGATTCCTATGTATCCTTCCCCACTCTCTGGGGCGGCTCTAAATAACCTATACTGTGTTGATGAGCCGTTAAACAACATTCAATTCAATTCAATTCAAAACGCTAGCGTAAAACAGTGACCAAACGTTTTTTTGGGTAGAAAAAAGTACTTTTTTCAAATTTGCTTGAAAATTCACATACTGCCAGAGGAAGGATTAAACTCATCGTTCATGTTCTTGTCTTTTTTCTCGCTGTTAAAATCTTCATACAAATCGAGGTATAAAATAGAAAAACTGAAGTCGATCGATAAACAGCTGACATTTTTCTCTTTCGCATGTTTGTTGACTGAAATAATTTTCACAATAACACAACATAGACATCAATTTATTTTTAAAAGTAGACCTTGAAAATGATGGTTATTTTATAAGGAAATAGCTTGTATAAAGTATGTTTTAATTGTAGCGATAAAAATGTGATTCTGAAAGGTTTTTGTATGAAGCACACGGTTTAAGAGAGTCTCACTTTTCCGTGTGGAATTTTATGAACGGTCATGAAACGTTTTTTTGGGTAGAAAAAAGTACGTTTTCCAAATTTTGATGAAATTTTACAGGCCTGTGGAGGAAGATTTTTTCTCGACGTTATTGCTTTCGTCTTTTTTCTCGCTATAAGAACAAACTGTAATTATCAATTTGATTAAAAGCTCAAATTTCACATACATTTTCGAAACATTCGGTAATTTGTAAAAGCCTAGAAATCGTATTTTTAATAATAAATAATCGACAAAACACGTAAAAACTTAAAATCCATTCTGTAACAAACGAATTCATGTATTTGTTCATGTGTGTCATCGTTGTACATTGTCAGTTGAATACAGTTTACATCACTGGTGTCCTTTTGACCGTAATCCTGAAATCTGCTCAAAACGCAGTTTGTTTAATATTAAACGTTTTTTGCGCGTGACGTTTTTAAGTAAATATCCCTCCGCGGTAGCTTGGCGTTCCCACTGCTTATATGATAAACCGAAGTACTGCATCGATAACAAACATTCATGTTTTCTGGCTTTGACGGGCATCTTGGAATTTGCATTCAAGTAGGTATAAAATCAGATTCAAAAAAAGAGGTTATTTTAATAGGTATTAAACTTGTTAAAATGTTTATCAAAATAGCTTATGACCCTATCATGATCCTATCATTTTGCAAGGTACTGCATGTTTACTGGTTGCCAATTTACAGTTCCCCACTACGCTTTACTGTTTCATTGTGCGATGACAGGAGAGATTGTGGACCCTATAATAACGTCTACCTAAGTAACGCTTGATGCTTGTCTTAAATCTTGTCTTTTCGTATCCTTAATTGTTTGTTTATTTGTTGCTCAGGCTTCTGCCAGATCACTGATTACTTTCTTTGTGGCTTTCTAGGTTGTTATTTTTTATTCATATATACTGGCGGGGATATCTTTATTTAATCTGTTCCGTTTTATTGGGATGACAATAGGGTAAGAGTGAAGTTTGTTGCTCCCTAGAACCTGGTTTAACCCCCAGCGGCCTTTTTTGTGCCACTGATCGTTCCAAGGCTGTAAAAACTATGTCCAACCTTTTGTGTTTGCTGTCATACCTTACCATTATTGCTGTTTGTTTCTATGCGTCCTTTTGGTTGAATGTGGTCTTCAATGCTAAATTTCCTGTTCGACTTGTAAACAGACTCAATAAAACCGAGTCTGCTACGTTTATCTCTCGTTTGTGTTGTTTGCTTCCAAGGGATCCACTTTTCAGTATTTATTGACATTCACTCTAGCGTTTGTTTAGTGCTGTGTGGCGGCCGTAAAATGACTACAATTCAGTAGTGGTATTATTTACCATTAATCCCAATCTTTGTGGCTTTAAAGTAGAATATCGCTTAAGCCGGTGCTAGGAGGCGTGAGAGGTGTTGCACTTTACATGACCCCTCATGAACAGGCTCAATAAAACCGAGTCTGTTACTTTTATCTCTTGTTTGTATTTCTTGCTTCCAAGGGATCAACTTTTCAGTATTTTTTTATTTTTTTTTTTTTTTTTATTTTTTTTTTAAATTTCAATCACCAGATTATTGGTGATCCATTTATTCACCCTGTAATAGGTTTGTGAGGGTATTAATTTAATCAGTATTAATTGTATATCTATTTTAGCTTTCACAGACCACAGTCAAACCAAAAGACGCTATAAAGCAAATAACCACTACAATGTAGAATAAAGTACTTGTAGATATCTGCGATAGAGCTTCTTTTTTTTATTTCAATTCAATTTGTAGATTTTATCATACGGAGGGATAGTTATGTTTTCTACATCATTAAAAGACACCGTACATGACCTACCAAATACCGTGTTTTTGCATCCCAATGCAAAGATCTACATGGCATAGTATAAATATTAATATAGACCCTAAATTTAGAAATCAATCAAGGTGATGTTTAATGATTGCAAAAAAACTCGATCAGGTTATATATCCCAAAGGTATTTTCTCAAATTCAAGTTCAAAATAAATCGGTTTGACAATATTACTAATTGCTGGGATCAATGCATAAGGCCTAAAAAAAATTGTGTGGTTCTGGTAACATGTTCAAAATTGGTAGGTAGGGTAGGTCGGATTTTTTTATTTTTTTTTTTTTTTATTTTTTTTATGAACGCAAAGAAGATGCACTGAATTATGTACTATAATTTTTTTTTAATTTTTTTTTTCGAAATGGACCAAAAAATCGTCAGGGTCGGCGGGTATTCGTAGGTAGGGTCGGGTGACCCGAACCACACAATTTTTTTTTTTAGGCCTAATCAATGAATTAAAATATTTGGTAAACTAACGAAAAATAATTCTAAATTTCAAATATTCGCACCTCCCCTCCCGCACTACCGCACTCCTGCACATCCATACCTCCCTCCCCTCCTCCCCTCCCCACCCCCCACACACACGCCCCACGCCCTTCCTTTTATCTAAATAGTTAAAGGCAGCTTCTAAATTAACACTTGCGAACTATATATGAAATAATAGTAGTTTTGTCATCAATGCCATTCGTATGTTCTTTAAAACATCGATACGGTTTGTATAAGAGTTTTTTGTTTGAATTGTGTTTTACGTCATTTTAGCACATGCTAGGCCATACATGACTTGAATTTTTGTTTTTGAGGCAGACCACCCCAGTTTTCTTGAGTAGAACTTACTTGTTAAGCCGAGCTTCCAGTGGGATTCGAACCTGCAGTAAAGTGAAGGAATTCCATGTGTCCGTGTGGGAGACCACCACACACACTCTCTCATTTAATAAGTATCATTCAAATATGCAAATGTCATTACTAGAAATACCATAAACTGGAAATTTATTCTCAAACGGTCTGTGTAAATGCTTGTTTGCCATTTGGCAGATGAACAGGTTTTGTGGACAATACAACAATTTGACATTAAATATATGTATATATACCTTATTAGTATATTACTTTAATAAGTATGATTAATTCAAGCAAATGCAATTAGTAGTAGTAGTTTCATAACACCGGATGCTTTTATTGAGCAACTGGCGTGTTTGTTATGTGATAGATATTCAATATGTGATTCAGTTGTATAAACAAGTATATACAAAGGAAAATGGCACGAAGAACTCATAGGAAAATCACTAAAATATTATATATGGAATACCCAATTTGATCCGTTATTAGAAATATTATTGCCTGCTTCGCGTTTATTATTTTATTTATAGCCGGACTGCGTAAAAACTAGCAATTCCAGGCTGATACTTTGGCGATTTCCGTTTGTCCGTCCGTCCGTATGTCCATCTATACGTTTTGACTTTGGTTATAGTTTTTGGTTATTTGTATTGTTTTTCCTCATTTATCAGAAAAGAATTGTCGGAAAGCTTTGAAACTTGGCACACTTGTTCGTTGTCATTACACACTGGTATATAACAAGAACCATAACGCTGTTATGTATTTTACTTGCATTATCCCTATATATGTATATATACTAAAGGAAAAAAGAAACGCTACTCGGTATTTCCGCTATATAATTAAAATAATGCCACGTACTAATTCCAAGATGTTTTGTAACAAAACAAAAGGAAGAAGACGAAAAGAAGGTTGCAGATAGTTAAAGTACAACTTTGCTGTTGTAAATGTTTTAATCACAGTGCACTTTGTGTAACACGAAATTCATAAATGTTGCAGTTCCTCTTTGAACATTATGACCATTTTAGTACTGTATTTTATGTAAAGGAGATTGCAAAATTTTACATGTTTACATGTGTTGAAAATGACGTAAAACATCATACAATTAACATACAAACCTTTAACTTTGGAATTGTTACCTTTAGCGGCTGTTGTTACCTTTAGCGGAATTGTTACCTTTAGCGTTGTAACAAAGCTTTCATCCTGTTTTTAAAAAAAAAAATCGATTGTTGGACGAAATGTTTTAGAGCTTTCTTGACGTTTATTTTCGTTTAAAAGTGTATTAACCGTTAACGGATGTGACGTCAGCGGTTAATATAGGCAATTTAACACCTCCTCAATAACCAACCAGTAAGGAGAGTTTTAATAAACTATGTTGGCCAACTTTATTTAAGCGTATTTGATGTAAAGTTTGCTTCGAAAGACAACTTGCTACTTTACCTGTCCGATCTTTTTATATTTCTTTGAGGTAAACAACCAATGTCTATAAAACTCAAAAATGTGTGTTTCGGGATAACTGTGTAATACAAGTAGTTATAAAAGTATGTATAGAAGTAGAATAATAAATTATGCATTCACAGAACACAGTCAACAAAAAACAAACAACAATAACATGACAGAATAGATTCAAACACAAAACAACAAATGCTTAAAGTGTGGCCATGTCAAGGTGAACGTCTAGTTGATAGTGTGGTTACATTAGTTGTGGAATAACAATATTAGTGCTAGGTAACACTTAAAACGTATTATAGAAAGGCTTTATGATAACTTTAAATAACTGGTAGGTAGCCTCGATACGTCTATAAGTATACAAGCAGCCCAAAGCAATACGTTCATTGTTAAACAAACACATAACAGTTCACAACTAACTAGACTTAGATGACCAGTTTACAAACTGGCAATCGAAGGAGGGTGTTTTTCATCGCTCTGTTTAGTTGTTCTATATACGTGATATATGTATATCGTGAAGAAATAAATTTAACCAATATATATACATGTATATGTATTACTGCAGTTGCAATATTGCCCGCAGACATGTTTGAATAGGTGTGTCACAAACACAACAGACATATGTTGCTGACTTTTCATAACAAAACTATAATTTTTGTCAATCTTAAACAGAACAGAACAGAACAGTGGGATGTGTGAACATTTGTAAAGATTCTTTGTATTTGCTGTGATTTTGCTTGTTTCTTTTATTTGTTCCTCTTTGCTTGTGTCATTGTGCTTGTTTCCCGATGCATCTGTAATGTACTGTAATTAGATATAATGTGTGTACGAATCTCCGAATGTGGAGGATATACAGTAATAGCAAAAAAAAATACAAAGAAAAAACGGAAAGCAATAGTCTACACTTAACCAAATAACACCCATCTATGTCCTATGTATCTGCTTGAGCATTAGCTGTAGAGTGTGTGTAATACATGCAATACCTTCCCAATCTTGATGGCGGTGAAGATTGTAAAATGTTTATGTCGTTCTAAATTGAAGTTGAAACTGCCGTCTCTTAAACTTAAACCGCAATACAGAGATACAATTGTGCATTGGTTTAATTATCATCTATATCAATAGCTTGAACCATAAACATGGCATAAACATCTGGAATACCATAAATGGCGCAATTGAAATCAATATAAACTAATTAATTAAATTGATGATGGTCATAATGCATATTCAACGATTTCATTATTTTACTCCTACTCTATCATAGATGATACTGGTGCATATGCACAGGATTTAGTTAAAGTTGAACAACACTAGAATGAAGTTCGTTGCGTTAGTATTGTTTTATGTGTTGATGTGGATACATAATGAGACCATTGCCGGTAAGTAAATAACGTTAATTTGTCCAGCGATTTGCTGAATACGTATCAGAGTGATCTTAAATATTTAAGCCAAAAAGCAAGCTTAAGCACTCTGATCAACTATTTGATAAGTTCTCGTTTATTAAATTATATTTCTCTCAAACCTGATTTATATAAATTGTATTTTGTTTTGTTTTTAAATTCCGTATATGTCATAGTTATAACAAACATAATTTTATTACATAACTATTACATATTATATTTTATGACGTTGATATAGATTTTAAAAAATACTGTGTTATATGCAATAATTATTTCAAATTGTAAGGTGTATACGTAAGTAGTTTATAAATCAAAATTAGTGACGACTTTTCTGAAATGGTTATGTATTGTTTACCGTTATATTATTTTTCATTATGCTGATATAATTATTTAATTTGCATGCGTGCGTCCGTCTAAGACATACGCATGTGTAGTGATAACTGTTAGCTTAGTTTAATAAATAGAATAAATAGAAAACTCCTAAAAATTGATATGACGTAGACTCACGATACTGCTGGAACATCGTCGACATTAGGCAGTGTGAATATCGACAGCTTATATTTTGTGATTCTGATAACATTGAATAGGATGCTTACTCAGTGCAAGACGTCAAAAGCGTATGGCAATCATCGCAGTTTGAGCCTATATATCAGGAAGTGACATGCATTTTATTAATACTTATTATATATAAAGTATACTAATCGCCATTAAAAGTGCAAGTTTTTTTATTTTTGTGTTTATTTCCAAGATCGATTGTAGTGTTATGTAGATGTTATAAAGTATCCACATTCCCTATAAATCTGGTGACCGATCAAATTCATTTATTGAAAGAAAGTAAAATCGGAATTATGCAATCGATCTTGGAGACATTTTAATTAAAAATAAACACGAAATAAAAAAACATGCACTTTTAATGGTGTTAAGTATATGTACACTATCTTCTAATTAGAAATGATTTAACATTAAAATGCACAGTAAACACGTGTATATTTGCCTCTACATTACAACCAAATTACATATTACGTTTAACAATGTTTTGAAAGCCTGCCCAACGTTAATGTCCTTACATTTTTGAACATTTCTAAAATAAATGCATAATGGTCCCGTTGATGTTTTTCAATCGCTTTTTAAGACATAATTATAAGTAATGGCATCTATGTAATTGGGCGTAACTTTTGTCAAATCATATTATAATAATTAGTTAAAAAAATGAAACTAGCTGTATTTATTCAAGGCAGACATGTAGTATGTGACTTCTGAAAAAATATATAATTAAACATTAATAATAAACCCGCTTTTTTTGTAAACCGAGGGTTTTAAGATAATTTGTTATTATGTATACCCTACCCTAGAACCTCGTTTATGCCTTTTTGCCACTGACCGTTCGATGGCGGTACCCATATTGTCAACACTTAGTTTCGTGGTGATACATACTTTATTTCTAAATGATTATTCATCAGTGTAAATGATTTAGTTTTTTTCAAAATGCGTGTTTCTGATTGACTATGTTCTTTGAATGCTTCATTTCATGTTCGACTATTGTGTCTGCTTGTAATATGATCGACGGAAGTATTACAGAATATCGTTTAAAGCATCTATGTTTTTAAACCAATCATTATATGTGCAGATAAATGTCTCATTATCATGGTAATTGTAATTCCAACTTATCCCTTTATCTGTTTCAAACTCAGGTACCACTGTAACAACCACAGTCGCAAATAACGAAACTACTAATGAGACAGAAGGCACGACCGCCGCTGCAGATTTGCACAGCACGTCAGCCGATCAACATATAACTACTATGTCGGAACGCACAGTATCAAATTCTGTATCAACTCTAATGACAGCAGAAACCCATTCAAATGTGAAAACAACTGTCGCCGAAACAGCAGCAAGCTCTGATTCACGTGTAACAACAACGACTGAGTTTACAACGGTTATTGATGTATCAACCGAAATGACGACCGAAAATCAAACCGAAATGCAAACTATCAACTCCGAAACAACGTCTGAGATGACGAATAACACAAACGAAAGTCCAACAACGGCGGAGGTGTCTATACAAACCACGTCGTCTACAGCAGAGGAATCAACCACTACCGCCGGTATAGCTGCAGTCACTACAGATTCCCAGTTCACAAACACAACAGAGCATCAGGAACCTCTGAACGTATCTGAATCAGTAACGGAAGACCTATCATCATCTGCGACGATACCAGGTACATCTTCTTCGCAATCATCCACAACGTCTTTGACCCCCAGTTCAGAGCACTCTACTACAAATCAAACAACTGGTGAAAGTATCACGCGCGACGTCGTTAGTTCAAGCAATGCGTTACAAGACACGACGACGGTAACTCAACATTCTACGACGGAAACTGAATCAGGACTGAACATTTCTACCAGTTCGAATCAATCATCAGACAATCAAATCGTACATGCTAATTATGCTACGTTATGTGTTATGATTATTGTTGCAGTAAAAATGTGTAAATCACTTATGTAACCAGTTTATTTGAAATATCGTCTGATCACATTCAACAATTTTCAAACGCACTGATCAATTAGAAACGTATTACAAGCACGCTTTTCAATTAGAAACTATTAAAGAAATATTGTCGTAAAGTCGGTAAAACATTGCAACATTTTAAAACTATTTATAGTATGCTCGTCCTCTTGAACTGAACTAAACGTGTTACACAATTTGACTAACAAGAGATATAAGCGTTAGGTTACCAAATAAACCCCTAAAATAAAATTAAAATCGTTGATGTTGTATTTTGATAACAGTATCATTATTTGCAAGTAAAACTAATAATACGACTACGTTTAACATATACAATAAATCAGTAAAGCTACACTCCCTAGTCAGCGGACGTACGATACACGCCAAACGTCCTTAATTAAAGCTACATATGCAATACTTTGTAGGCATGTCTTTATTTCATGTTTAGCAGCTCATGGCGAAATCGGGTATTTAAGCTATCACATGCAATGACTTTACTTCATAGACATTGAGTTGGGCAAACGTACCGTTACACGTGTAGCATTATGATTTACAGAACAAAAAGGTTTGGCACTCTCGGGACTCGAACCCACGACCTCCTAATTTTCAGTTGGACGTTGTAACCATTGAAATATATGGTCTTCTTAAGAACATGGTATATTTAGTATAATAATAATTTATTAGAATACAAATAAACTGACATATTTGAATGCACCTCCAGACGTTTCAGTATATAATTAATGTCGGAGATGTAAATTACATTTGCTTGTTGTAGTACTGTACTGTATTTTATCAAATTGAATTCCGTCTCAAAACAACTCTTTAAACAAATTTCAAAATTAAAAAGAAACTTGGTCATACTCACTTTCATACAATATTTATTAAACTTGTTAAAAAGTTTATCAAAAGAGGTTATGACCCTACCATATTGCAACGTATGTTTCATGGTTGACCCATTTACAGTTCGCCATTATGCTTTCTTCTTTGATTGTGCGATAACCGGACAGATTGTGGACCCTATGATTACGTCTGCCTAAATCCTTATAGGACGGTAGCGTTTGTGGTTTGTCTTAAATCTTGTCTTGTCGTACCCTTAACGGTTTGTTCTCTTATTGCTCTGACATCTGTCAGGTCTGTCAGGTCATTGAGTACTTACTTTGTGGCTTTCTATGCTTTTTTATATTATATATTACATGATAATTTATTTTCGCTTTACTTATATTGTCTATTAATGCTGCCTTGTTTGTTGGAGAAAATAACCTGGTGGGGAAATCTTTATTTACACTGTCTCGTTTATTTAGATAACAATAGGGTAATAGTGAGGTTTGGTGCACTCTACAACCTGGTTTACACCATATTTATATCAGATATTTGAACGACCTCCAAAAATTTGGCAGCGTGCCGTGGCCGCCATATTGGAAATTTTGCAAACTTTGACTTTTAAATGTTTTAAAACAACTAAAGGACCGTTTTTATATTACATGAAAGATATTTTATGGTTTTAAAACTACAATAGTTTGTCTTGAGAGACTTTTAAATTAATTTTAAAAGGCATTTATCATTGTTTTATAACAGTAAACTTCTGGTCTGACTGGTGCGGTGCAGTGGATCCCTGGCCTGGGGAGGTTCATGGTCCCGGTGGGTCTATAATATGAGTAGACCTCTGAGCATTGAGGGGGTCATGGGAGGCGACGGAGCGAGCGACAACTCAACGAAAAATTATGAGCTGAACATTTCCAGAAGTCTGGCAAAAAAACTTCGAGCAACAAAGAGGGTCGAGTGCCTTGAATTCACGTTTACTTCGGGGGGGATTGTGATAGAAGCGGATGCGGCGACGTTTGAACTCACCAAGGAAGCTGCGTTGATATATTACAGCGATCATGCGAACGCTGAGGTTAAAACTAACACGGATAGAGCGGGCAATGTGATTGAACATATAATAAAGATAGAGGGAGTTTACACCCTGAATATTTATACTACAACCAGTAAATTAATGGTCAATGGGAAAAATCCAGAAACTTTCTTGAATAATGATGCTGAAAATATAAATAACTTAATAAGTCTGGCAACACTAAATGGCCAACCGGTAAATGTGACCAAGTTAAATGCTCTGTTTGCACAAGAGATTCAAAAGCATCTACCTCCCAAAGGTTATAATAATAATAAAACCAAAGCAATTGAATCGGTCGAGATTAAACTCTGCACCGGTTGTAATAAAAATGTTCGCTCCAAAGGCGTCCTGTGTGAAACTTATAAACATTGGGTGCACTACAAATGTGAAGGTATATCCCCAGATGAAATTCCGAACATTGAAAAAAGTGACGAGGCCTACATCTGCAAGTCTTGCTCCAAGGTTGCTGACAAGCCAATACTGAACGTAACACCACCAAAATCGAAAAAAACAGTACTTCAACTTCCTGCGTTGACAACCTTCTCGCATGATGATGACGAAACACAGTTAAAAAGTATCCTGAATGATGAGCCGTTGGCAACCGAAAGATCTCCAATTCCCAGCTCCAGTCCCTCACATCTCTACAATTCAGCTCCCGTCGAGGTGGTGAATGAAAAGGCGAGGAAAAAGTCACTTACAGCTCAAATGAATAAAGAAACTAACGGTATTCCTAACCCAGAAATTAAGTTGAGTGAATTAAGAACAAAAGAAATAAAATGAAAGAAAATAGAAGAAGAACTTAAAATGAAAGAAAAGCAAATTTTAGAAAAAAACTCTAACAATCTAACGCTAGTAACATACTGTGAAAGACTGGAAAACCATAATAAAGAACTAGAGAAAACGGTTAAATCTTTAACCGAAAGAATAGAACATATTGAAAATAAAAATGGTCAAGGCCAAGGTCAGCAACCTGTGCTTGTCAGCAACTTTGGTGTATCTGCAAACTCATCTGGCACAGACAATGCCGTCAGGGCAATCCATGAGCGGGTAACTAAATTCGTCCTCAGGCAGATAGAAAAACAGCTGGACAAACTGGAGATGGACTCAACGGAAGAACCAGCCAACAGAAACTCCCGAACAGTTAATGTCGCTATGGAAAACAAAGAGCAAGTCGAACCAGAAGTTATTAATCTCGATCCTGAAGGTGAAAACTTAAGGTCAACAGAAACAGTCAGTGTTCCAAGAAATAAACTCCATGAAGCCCTTAAAGGTAGAAGCATTTATTATGAGAATACAACGCAGCCCCCCTGTAATATCCACATAAACCAAGGTCAAGGTCGGCAACCTCCTCCGGCGGGCGGACCTCTACAACCTCCTGGTCAAGGTCGGCAACCTCCCCCGGCATGGGGAGCTCTACAACCTCCAGGCCAAGGTCGGCAACCTCCCCCTGCTGGGGGAGCTCCACAACCTCCAGTCCAAGGTCGGCAACCTCCCCCTGTTGGGGGAGCTCCACAACCTCCAAGTCAAGGTCGGCAACCTTCCCCTGCTGGGGGAGCTCTACAACCTCCAGCTCAAGGTCGGCAACCTCCCCCCGCCAGGGGAGCTCCACAACATCCAAGAATTAACGAACATACAACAGGAAGCCTTCAGGCACAGTCTGACAGACATACTGGTATCCAAACACAACCTTTTTTATGGCGTCGCCCAGAGCCGGCCAGAATACCGTAGGACAACAATCCTCCAGCACAAAACTTAACATTGTATCATATAACTGTAAAAACATTAAAACTAGTTGTCATACTGTAAAAACACTTGCAAAAGACTATAATGTGATTTTAATACAGGAACACTGGTTATTTCAGTGCAACCTACATTTACTGGGTGAAATTAGTCAGGACCTTAATTTTCAAGGGAAATCATGTGATATGTATGACCCAATACAACCATCTCAACTACCGCGTGGATTTGGTGGTGTCGCAGTCTTATGGAGTAAGAACATTGACCATCTTATCAACACACTGGATGAAGGAAATGAGAGAATACAGTGCATTGAACTTTTGGCAGATAATATCCAAAAAAATTTGATTGTGTCGGTGTATTTACCATCCAATGGTAAAAGTGACTCATTAACTGAATTCCAAAAATGTATTGATATATTGAATGAGATTTGTATTAAATTCGGAGGGACGCATGATAGTATCATCGGTGGCGATATAAATGAAGATTTGAACTTTATACAATCAAAAAGAGCGCGTTGTCTGGAAAAACTTTTGCATGACCACAGTTTGACATATGAATGTATTGGAAAAACATATATAACCCCACAGGGCATAGACTGCACTGAAATAGACTACTTCCTAGTTAATTTGGTAAACAGCTCAGCCTTAACTACAAGAAGCAATTTGAATGAATTTGTACCAAATTGCTCGGATCATCACCCTATTGCGCTAGGCATTGAATGTGAAGTTACAATCAAGCGAACTGATGTATCCAACATCTCAAAAACTATAGTTAAACGTATAAATTGGGATAAAATAGATAAAGAAAGTTATCAACAAAAAGTTAATACAGCGATTCTCAAAAAAACTGAGATTTTTAGACATAAACATATAAATATTGATGATAAGATAATGAATATGAATGAAATACTTAAGCATTCTGCGAGGGAGTGTGTTCCTAAAAAGAAACATTTGAAATCGAACCCAAAACTGGCTGTGTGGAACTCTAGGATAGCCAATTGTTTAAGGCTGATGAGACAATCTGTTTTTAACTGGGCACAAGATGGGAAACCATGTGATCCACATAATAATTCTGTGATCCAAAGGAAAATTGATAAGAAGCAATTCAGACAGGAAGTCCGTAAAGAACAAGCTCGACGTAGTGAACTGGATAAAGATGAAATTTTATCGAATAAGTTTAAAAATCCAAAACTCTTTCACAAACTCATAAATAAGGAAAGAAAAATAAAGAATTCATTCATAGAAGACCTACATGTAGGCAATGATACATATTCGGGTGATCAAGATATTGTAGCTGGATTCCAGAAACATTTCGAAGCATTGGCTCAACACTCTGAAAACATAAACTTTAATTCTTCTTATAATAATACAGTTAAGACTGAGGTCGAAAGCTTAGAACAAATGGCAATCTCGCGGGATGTCCCACCAGTTTCGATAGAAGAACTGAATAAAGCCATGAAAAACATTAATAAAGGTAAATCTGCTGATTACTACGGCATGTGCATTGAACATTATGTGCACAGTGGTGAAGTTGTGTTTTTTATACTTCTTGACATTGTGAACGTTATCTTCAGCACTGGAGAAGTCCCGGCGTCGTTGAAAATTGGACTTTTGTCCCCCATATTCAAGAATAAGGGTAAACAAACAGTTTCTACCAACTATAGAGGTATTACGGTTCTCCCAGTTATCGAAAAAAATATAGAGGCTGTATTGAAATATAGATTATCCCATTTATTGGAGGAATCCCAGAGCGCTTTTCAAAGAGGGTTCACTTCCGGAACATCTCCGCTTCACGCAGCCTTAATTCTAGAAGAAACCGCAAGGATTAATATGGACAAGAAGACCAACTGTAATTACATTTTTATGGACGCCAAGGCTGCATTTGATGTGGTAGATAACGCTCATATGATGCGGAGAGTGTATTACTCCGGTATCACCGACAAACATTGGTCGATAATTAACAGTTTACATACAGATACTTGTAGTATAATTAAGTGGAAATATATTAGGTCTGAACCTTTTAAAATACAACAGGGAGTTCGTCAAGGGGGAGTAATCAGCACAGACTTGTACAAATCTTACATAGACCCATTGTTACACAGACTTGAAGGCAGTGCCAAAGGACTATATGTCGGTAATCTCAACTGTTGCGCAAGCGCCTGTGCGGATGATGTGGCCCTTATTAGTAATGAAGACTCAGATACACAGCTTTTGATTAACATTGCTGAAGACTTTGCAAACCGTGAACGTTATGTATTACAACCTAGTAAAACCGAGGCTTTGAAATTTATTACAAGCAAGAAGAAAACTTTCTCTAGTGAACTATTCTTTGAAATATATGAAAATAAAATTCCAAATGTAGAATACAGTACACATCTCGGTATAAAGAGAGCCAAAACTTTGAAAGATACTATAGACATAAATGTGAATAATAATATACAGAAGGCGCGTAGAGCCTTGTACAGTTTAATGGCAAGTGGTCTTCATGGTAATAATGGTCTCGATCCGGAAACCTGTCTTCATCTCGTCCAAGTGTATGTGCAGCCAATTTTGTTATATGGCTTGGAAATACTACTACCAAAAAGTAAGGATCTTGATAAATTAGAAACATTTCAAAAGACGACTCTTAAACAGATCTTATCTGTCCCAGTAAATACAGCGGACTCGGCGGTATACTTATTATCCGGATTTCTCCCGATAGAGGGGCAAGTGGACAAGAAAGCATTGACTCTATTCCGTAATATTTGTGCACAAAACGATAATGCTTTGGAAAAGAAATTAGCAATCAGACAACTTTCACTAAACATTCAAAACAGCAATAGCTGGTTCATCGAAATAAAAAGACTTGCTTGGAAATATGACATCATTGATCCAAAAACTTTATTGAATGATCCTATGCCTAAATGTAGATGGCAAAAATATATAAACTGTGCCGTAAATAAATATTGGATTGATAAAATCGAAACTAGAGTGCAATATTACAAAAGTCTTCAATACTTGAACCCGGAATATCTACCGGGGAAACCTCATCGGATACTGAGAGTACCTCTGAAGTCGTCCAAAGATATGCTGAGGATTCCTATACAGTTAAAACTCTTGTGTGGAGGCTATATTCTTCAGGATTCCAGGGCTATGTTTAACCAAAACCAAGTTGACGCTACATGTCGGTTGTGTTGGTTAGAAGACGAAACACTGGAACATTTTATTCTGAACTGTGGTGCCTTGCACAGTCTCAGACAACAAATTTTATGTGATATCAGTCATGAACTTGAAGAATTAGGATTTTCCGACTTCAATGTACTGTGTGCCAAGCAGAAGATACAGTTACTTTTGGACTACACAAACTTCCCATCCCTGAGATCCATTGCACCCCCCCCCCCCCCCCTGTTACAAAACTTTGAGTTTCAAGTTAGAAGGTTGCTATACAGCTTGCATATAACCCGATACAGACTGTTAAAAATTGTTTTAAACACATAGAGTGGGACAGTAACCACTGATTGAATGCATTAATTGTGGTGTTAAACACAATCATAATATAAACAGCTGTGTAAATATTAGCGTAGCGTATTCTCGGTGGTGGATTGGACTGTTCCATTATTCGTATATATTCGGGTGGAGGAATTATACTACGTCGACAGACGGTTCTCCTTTCAAGGAGGTTTCGAGAGAGGAACATAGAACATATGGTTTCCTCCACGCAACAACAACAACAACAACATAGCGGGCTTTTTTGCCACTGACCATTCCATTGCTTTAGCTCTATAGTCTTTCCTTGTATGTGTGTGATGTCATATCATGCCTTTTATTTGTTGTTTGTTTATGTACGTGTTTGTGGTTAACTGTGATCCTTGAATGACTTTTCAATTTACTTTCATCTCGAATGTTTATTTAGCGGTTGATAAGTTGTGCGCCTATGTGCTGTAGTTGTTGCGTAATGCCCACTAAATTGTATAATGACATCTAGTAGTTATGCTTTCATGTATTACAAAACAAATAAAAGCGTAAAGATTCTGGTTCAAATCTTGTTCATGAGTTAGTACCAGTTTATACAGCGTCTCCATGTTTGAGAGGGAAAAGGCGCTTCATTTGAAACCGTCTTCCCTCTCCACTGCGGGTTCGAATCCCACGGGCTGTTCGATTATAAGTGAGAAAGTGTCGATTCTAAGGAATGGCGGGAGCTATACAGTACTTGTTCCTCCCAGGAATAAGTGGATGGTCTGCCTCCAGCACTTAAAACTTGACCGTGGTACATATCTTAAAATGGGTTGGAAAATGACTTTAAACACCAAAAGAAACAAACAAAACAGTCCAGGTTAAGTATAGTATACGCAGCTTCAAGAAATCATAGATATATTTAAATATATTAGAAATAATATCTGTTTATTTCATTTCCAAAGATGATATTTTCTTTGGGTTGTTTGTATGTTGTTTTACATGTATGATATCATTCACCGACTATCTAACTATGATATCATTCAATGACTATCGAACTATGATATCATTCAATGACTATCGAACTATGATATCATTCAATGACTATCGAACTATGATATCATTCAATGACTGACTATCGAACTATTATATCATTCCATGACTATCGAACTATGATATCATTCAATGACTGACTATCGAACTATGATATCATTCAATGGCTATCAAACTATATGTTTTCATTAAATGACTATCGAACTATGATATCATTCAATGACTGACTATCGAACTATGATATCATTCAATGACGGACTATCGAACTATGATATCATTCAATGACTATCGAACTATGATATCATTCAATGACTGACTATCGAACTATGATATCATTCAATGGCTATCAAACTATATGTTTTCATTAAATGACTATCGAACTATGATATCATTCAATGACTGACTATCGAACTATGATATCATTCAATGACTATCGAACTATGATATCATTCCTATGATATCATTCAATGACTGACTATCGAACTATGATATCATTCAATGACTATCGAACTATGATATCATTCAATGACTGACTATCGAACTATGATATCATTCAATGACTATCGAACTATGATATCATTCAATGGCTGACTATCGAACTATGATATCATTCAATGGCTATCAAACTATATGTTTTCATTAAATGACTATCGAACTATGATATCATTCAATGACTGACTATCGAACTATGATATCATTCAATGACTATCGAACTATGATATCATTCAATGACTATCGAACTATGATATCATTCAATGACTGACTATCGAACTATGATATCGAACTATGATATCATTCAATGACTGACTATCGAACTATGATATCATTCAATGACTATCGAACTATGATATCATTCAATGACTGACTATCGAACTATGATATCATTCAATGACTGACTATCGAACTATGATATCATTCAATGACTGACTATCGAACTATGATATCATTCAATGGCTATCAAACTATATGTTTTCATTAGATAGTATTTATTTGACTGAGATTGTTGCTGAAGGCTCAACGCAGACACTAGGCCATCCCCCAACGACTAACACATACAGAGTTTGTTTGACGGTGATTTTATTATAACGTTCAGTCAGGACATCACAAATCACCTGCCACGACTCTATTAGTTATTTTGATTCTTGACAGGATACATGGGCTCATATTCCTGCCTGAAACTTATATTCACCTCAACCGTTAGGCGAGGGGAAAATATACTTTCCAGACAGGGAATGTGAGCACACGTCCCCTTTCAAGAATCCAAAAGACGAATTTCTCATACTTCAAAGTGTTTGTTATATAATAAAAACAAACAAAAAAAAAGAAGAAAAAAAGAATTAACCAATTTCCTCATATTTTGTCTTACTTCCATCCCGATACATGACGTCTCTGAATGTTTACGTACATGACGTCACTACTCCAAATGTGGCAGCCTACTTAATATTTTAAATCGTTTTTTAAAACAATGTTGACGTTTTATTATATTTAGCCTTACAAACAACATTACTGACTATTATGTCAGACTTTTACCCGCCATGGAAAGTGTAGTGAATCAGTAAGAAGGATTCAACAACGAATCGGAAGTTGAATTTCCGCCATTTTTACTTTTTGTGTACTGAATGTATGAGGCAACCGTGTGGAAATGGTCAAATGTTCACGTCGCGAGACGTAGATATGGTGTCGCGAGACGTAGATATGGTGCATTAACCAATCAACTCCCGAGAATTGTCTTGCAGTATACAACCACATACATATTAATATTTTTATTAGGTCTCTGATACAACTAATGAGTACCGGCTTGCAGCAATCCAAGTTCAAACAATCTACGCAAAAGTGCATGTTGCAAAGGGAGGCAACACTTCAAACATTTAATGTCAAACAAATGATGGAGTGATCGTGTACGGCTGAATAAAATTGCACCGTCTACTCGAAATAAGAGTCGTGTTATACATGTACACTCATAGGAGCCTCCTATAATTAGAAAGACTCGTAGTATGACTAAACAGACTCAACGAGGTTCCTGTAGATATTTAAGATTTAAGATATTGAAGAGTAGAAATTTAAAGAGGTTCTGTAACGCATATGCGTTGCAGAAAAATCGCATATAGGAACCATGTCTGTTGTAGATCTCGTCTGTATCAGTTTCGTGTAGCTATATATTTATCTCCAGAGAATTGTTCAAGCCAACTGCAATGCTTTTATTCGAAATGTTAGTTGATGAGTGTGTCTCCTGCAAAAAATATATAACGAATTCTTACAAAAAAATAACTAATTTAAAGCCGGTTTCAAACATATAATATACATTACCGTAATGAAATTTCTGAAAATTCGGAACCTTCCGACGCAGTAATGAGGATGACGTATATATACCATTCGCTGTGGTTTTTGTAAAGAAAACATCATACTGTTCATGCATGAGTTCTGTGTCGGGGCTAATGTCGTGTTCAAAATTACCCTTTGTAAGGCAGTTTTGCGAATTTCGTAAAGCAGACTAATGTGGTATCTGAAATTGTCTTTTGTTTACAGACATGTTCTCGCGTCCGCGTGTTTACGGACATGTCCGAGGCATATGTAAAATGTTCTGCCGAATGTACAGAAACAATCACAAACCCATAACACATCTTGAATATTCCCTTTATATGAATGACGGTTGGTTGGTTGAATGGGGTTTACATCATTTTCAGCACATTTTAGGCTATATATGAGGTGTTCATGGTGACGGTAGACCAATCATTTTTTCCAGCCTCAGGGTAGAACCAGTACAACATGAAAATAATATCGATTTTCATTGGTCGGGGGAAAAATAAGTTGGATATGGGGTACAAGTAACAAATTGTGAAGATGGCTTTGAAGTAGAAAACGGTTTATGCCGGTGTTAGTGAGTATGAGAGGTGTTGCTTCTTATATCAGCTTTTCTCGAACATGCTCAATAAAAACGAGTATGCTACTTTATTCTCTAGTCTGTGTTAGTTACTTCCAAAGGATCTCAATTTTCAGTGTTTATTATGGGGAAAAAAGATCAACATCTTCAAAGGCAAACACCCGGAGTATTAAAATGCATGCACTTTCCTGGTTATATAAGATCTCAGTCACGTTTTAGATTTATATTTAACCAAATTTGCCTCTGGGGTCTCGTTCGCGCGTGTGAACATTAAATGTATTAGTACTGAACTTAATTGCCTACAGATCTGTACAAATTAGACAGTTTGAACTCATCGATTTCCGGATAAAGTTGCAATTTTAATTATTTAAAAATGTTACCATAACTAAATATCGAGCTTGGAGGAATGTTATTTGAGATTCGATTGAACCAGCTCACTATAATTCTCTAGGAAACAATAAGTGATTTTAAGTGTATTTTAGTAGGGTAAATAAGAATAGCTCGCGCTTAATATAAAAGATGAACTCGGATTACACAACTAACAACATTCATAGGACCCAGGCTGATGGTATGTAATTCATATTTCAATGTGATATCATAGGAAGGGCTCATGCTGATAGTATGTAATTCATATTTCAATGTGATATCATAGGAAGGGCTCATGTTCATAGGAAGGACCCAGGCCGATGGTATGTAATTCATATTTCAATGTGATATCATAGGAAGGGCTCATGCTGATAGTATGTAATTCATATTTCAATGTGATATCATAGGAAGGGCTCATGTTCATAGGAAGGACCCAGGCCGATGGTATGTAATTCATATTTCAATGTTATATCACAGAAAGGGCTCATGCTGATGGTATGTAATTCATATTTCAATGTGATATCATAGGAAGGGCTCATGTTCATAGGAAGGACCCAGGCTGATGGTATGTAATTCATATTTCAATGTTATATCACAGGAATGGCTCATGCTGATAGTATGTAATTCATATTTCAATGTGATATCATAGGAAGGGCTCATGTTCATAGGAAGGACCCTGGCTGATGGTATGTAATTCATATTTTAATGTTATATCACAGGAAAGGCTCATGCTGATAGTATGTAATTCATATTTCAATGTGATATCATAGGAAGGGCTCATGTTCACAGGAAGGACCCAGGCTGATGGTAAGTACTTCATATTTCAATGTTATATCACAGGAAGGGCTCATGCTGATAGTTTGTAATTCATATTTCAATGTGATATCATAGTAAGGGCTCATGTTCATAGGAAGGACCCAGGCTGATGGTATGTAATTCATATTTCAATGTTATATCACAGGAAGGGCTCATGCTGATAGTATGTAATTCATATTTCAATGTGATATCATAGGAATGGCTCATGTTCATAGGAAGGACCCAGGCTAATGGTATGTAATTCATATTGCAATGTTATATCACAGGAAGGGCTCATACTGATACTATGTAATTCATATTTCAATGTGATATCATAGGAAGGGCTCATGTTCATAGGAAGGACCCAGGCTGATGGTATGTAATTCATATTTCAATGTTATATCACAGAAAGGGCTCATGCTGATAGTATGTAATTCAAATTTCAATGTGATATCACAGGAAGAGCTCATGTTCATAGGAAGGACCCAGGCTGATGGTATGTAATTCATATTTCAATGTTATATCACAGGAAGGGCTCATGCTGATAGTATGTAATTCATATTTCAATGTTATATCACAGGAAGGGCTCATGCTGATAGTATGTAATTCATATTTCAATGTTATATCACAGGAAGGGCTCATGTTCATAGGAAGGATCCAGGCTGATGGTGTGTAATTCATATTTCAATATTATACCACAGGAAGGGCTAATGCTGATAGTATGTAATTCATATTTCAATGTGATATCACAGGAAGGGCTCATGCTGATAGCATGTAATTCATATTTCGATGTGATATCATAGGAAGGGCTCATGTTCATAGGAAGGACCCAGGCTGATGGTATGTAATTCATATTTCAATGTTATATCACAGGAATGACTCATGCTGATAGCATGTAATTCATATTTCAATGTGATATCATAGGAAGGGCTCATGTTCATAGGAAGGACCCCGGCTGATGGTATGTACTTCATATTTCAATGTTATATCACAGGAAGGGCTCATGCTGATAGTATGTAATTTATATTTCAATGGAATATCATAGGAAGGGCTCATGTTCATAGGAAGGATCCAGGCTGATGGTATGTAATTCATATTTGAATGTGATATCATAGGAAGGGCTCATGTTCATAGGAAGGACCCAGACTGATGGTATGTAATTCATATTTCAATGTGATATCATAGGAAGGGCTCATGTTCATAGGAAGGACCCAAGCTGATGGTATGTACTTCATATTTCAATGTTATATCACAGGAAGGGCTCATGCTGATAGTACGTAATTCATACTTCAATGTGATATCATAGGAAGGGCTCATGTTCATAGGAAAGATCCAGGCTGATGGTATGTAATTCATATTTCAATCTGATATCATAGGAAGGGCTCATGTTTATAGGAATGACCCAGGCTGATGGTATGTAATTCATATTTCAATGTGATATCATAGGAAGGGCTCATGTTCATAAGAATGACCCAGGCTGATGGTATGTAATTCATATTTCAATGTGATATCATGGGAAGGGCTCATGTTTATAGGAATGACCCAGGCTGATGGTATGTAATTCATATTTCAATGTGATATCATAGGAAGGGCTCATGTTTATAGGAATGACCCAGTCTGATGGTATGTGATTCATATTTCAATGTGATATCATGGGAAGGGCTCATGTTTATAGGAATGACCCAGGCTGATGGTATGTAATTCATATTTCAATGTGATATCATAGGAAGGGCTCATGTTCATAGGAAGGACCTAGGCTGATGGTATGTAATTCATATTTCAATGTGATATCATAGGAAGGTCTCATGTTCATAGGAAGGACCCAGGCTGATTGTATGTAATTCATATTTCAATGTGATATCATAGGAAGGGCTCATGTTTATAAGAATGACCCAGGCTGATGGTATGTAATTCATATTTCAATGTGATATCATAGGAAGGTCTCATGTTCATAAGAATGACCCAGGCTGATGGTATGTAATTCATATTTCAATGTGATATCATGGGAAGGGCTCATGTTTATAGGAATGACCCAGTCTGATGGTATGTGATTCATATTTCAATGTGATATCATAGGAAGGGCTCATGTTTATAGGAATGACCCAGTCTGATGGTATGTAATTCATATTTCAATGTGATATCATGGGAAGGGCTCATGTTTATAGGAATGACCCAGTCTGATGGTATGTGATTCATATTTCAATGTGATATCATAGGAAGGGCTCATGTTTATAGGAATGACCCAGTCTGATGGTATGTAATTCATATTTCAATGTGATATCATGGGAAGGGCTCATGTTTATAGGAATGACCCAGGCTGATGGTATGTAATTCATATTTCAATGTGATATCATAGGAAGGGCTCATGTTTATAGGAATGACCCAGGCTGATGGTATGTAATTCATATTTCAATGTGATATCATAGGAAGGGCTCATGTTCATAGGAAGGACCCAGGCTGATGGAATGTAATTCATATTTCAATGTGATATCATAGGAAGGGCTCATGTTCATAGGAAGGACCCAAGCTGATGGTATGTAATTCATATTTCAATGTTATATCACAGGAAGGGCTCATGCTGATAGTACGTAATTCATATTTCAATGTGATATCATAGGAAGGGCTCATGTTTATAGGAGTGACCCAGGCTGATGGTATGTAATTCATATTTCAATGTGATATCATAGGAAGTGCTCAAGTTCATAGGAATGACACAGGTTGATGGTATGTAATTCATATTTCAATGCTATATCATAGAAAGTGCTCATGATGGCCTTGTAATTCATATTTCACTATAATATATACACATAGACAGGACCCAGGCTGAGGGTAATTAATTCATATTTCACTGAAATATAAAACAAACTGTAGGTTACAATTCATAGGAATTTATTATCATAAAATAAAGACATACCTAGGTCCTACAAATTCAAGAAGTACGTGCAATACACAATGATGTCAGTATTTATTATGTATAAATACGACATAAAAAGTAAATATTACACGGCATATTGAACTTAATGGTGTTTTTAGTTAGACTTCAAACAATGTATTAAAGCCGTCTCGCCTCTCATCGCTGCGGTGTCGAATCCCATTGGGAGCTTGACTTGTAAGTGAGGAAGTGCCGATTTTTACGGATGTCGGAAGATTTACAGTACTGGTTCTACCCAGGAAATGTACGTGATCTGCCTCCACCACAAAATAAATCGACCGTCATATATAAACTTACATGTGTTGAAAATGACGTAAAACACCAAACAAACACAAAGTGTTATAAATATATTGGAAATTGGTTAAAACAGTTTATAGATTAATTAGATATATAATTAGGACGATGCAAATCATTATGGTGTTAGAAACCGTAATGTAATGAAATCTGGGGCCGAAGTGAAATTGTTAGCATCGCAGCTTAGTAACCAAGGGATCGCGCATTCCGAATTCCAGCCAGGCATATGGAAGAATCTTCCTCAAATCGAAATCGACTGAAATGTAACTCTTGGTGATAGTTTAGTACTGATTTATCTCCCTCAGATATCGATATCGGTAATGTTATGTAATTTAGAGTGTCGGCCGTCACACTTACACACTTTATGGGGCCATAAAAACATTGGGAATCATTATGTATCTATAGTGACCATATGGAGTGAAACTATAAATGCACTTTAGTAAATTTAAGCAAAACACATTTTTAAAGATTCAGTTTAAAATTTACATGAAATACGTTATTATAAACAAGCTTTTAATAAGTTGTAACTTAGAATAGTTTTTTTAAAGTGTAATTTTATTGAAATGGCATTATAATAGTGAGAAATTCTATAAAAAGCTGTTTAAATTTAAAAATACCATCATTTTTGATATAGGAAAAGTTTCGTTCTGACTCCTGTTTTGCCTAAAATGATAAAGAAAGGGAAATACCATCATTGGACAGAGAAATACAGGTGTAATGGGTTTTTGCATGAATTAAACTTTTATGCATACAACTCTTCAAGATATATATTTCTTTGCGTCGTCTGCTTAATGTGATTATCGCAAACAACAACAACAACAACAATTTAATAAATTTAAAAAAATCGCTATCTTTGCTTGTAAAACAGACCATCTATAACTAGTGTAATTAAAAAAACTATATCAAAATAAAGATTATTGTTTCACCTATTTAGAACCGTTTGCACCTAAGGCTTCAGTTTCGTCATTATGCGATATATTTACAATTAAAAAACACATGTTCGACATATTTTAAGAATTTTATATAGAACATATAAGGACACTAGATGGTGTAATTAAACTCGAAAACAGACCAAGATCCTTTTAACATAAACATATGAAACTTATATAAAAAATTAAATAAAGATAATAAATTGTATTTTAAGAAACCGTTTGCACCTAAGCGATCATATGTATAGAATTTCTAATATTAAACAATAATGAAATTTCCCCCTATACGCTCCATGTAAAAATCTGGCGACTCATAGATAACCCGTTTGAGGAAGATTCTTCCATATGACCGAATTTTGGTTAATTATCGAACTATTTAAAAAGTATTTCATACCTTACCTTAGTCAGGGACAGTAGATAAACATGTCCTGCCTTAGCCTATCGATTTATTAATCCAATATCAATTTAACTTTACATCGGCTTAGATATAATGAGTTCTCATTTTTTATTCTACCATATGTTTAAATATATTATTGGTGCAATATAATCAACAGTTAGTAAACTGCAAAAACAATTTATTTTATACGATTCCTATAAGTATTATTAAAGATTGACCAACTGCAGGTTATATAGAAAATTAGCGGGACCCGCTTGTTTTTAAAATATCAAGATTGCCGTGTGTCCCTTTAATAACCACTAAAAGCAAACAGGATACACCTAAAGAATGTTACATTTCACCTTTAATTAAACAAGCTCGCTCTGGAGTTCAAACCCAATTTCGCTTTATACAATTTGGTTATGAGAGGTCACAACAGGATATAAAACTCAAAAACTGTCGATATGTGACCATAACACCATTACACCTCCTAAGGTACAGATAACATATGGCAAGTCTACAAAATGTTTTGTACACGCCTTTAGGGTATTGATCGTAAACGTGTGTCATTGAAGGAAATACTATGACTGATTTACCTGCATTATATACTACGGAATATTAAGTGAAACTAAATTTTAAATGGATGTGTTAAGGATAACAATGTGCGGAAGGCTCAGATAAGCGTCGATGGCTTCAGCCACAAACTTGCTTACATCGGACGAGTCGGACAATGAGTTGGATGAGGAAACAACGCCAGGTATAATATATATAGATTTACCGCATGGTTCTATGGTGTACGATCGGGGTCAAAACTACAGATGTAGGTGCACCTGTAAAATAGTGTAGGTGCATCTATACATTTTATGGGTGCACCCTTAAAATGTTAGGTGCACTATAAACGTGTTGGTGCATCCATACAATAAACGAGACGTTTGACCCTGCTCATTAAAAAGGCAGGTGCAATCATATTTGTAGGTACATCTGTAAAATTGTAGGTGCACCTACATTTTGACAAGTGCACCTATAAAATGTATAGGTGCACCTACCCGATCATATGGTACAGCATATGGTTCTCCAGGTGTTAGGTACAGGACACGGTGTATTACAGTTGCAGTTATGCCGGCAAAGTGTTATAGATACGCCTAATTAAAAACGTTTGTTGTATGTTTACGCTGATTAGCAAGATAACAGTATTTCACACTTTTCTCCTTGTAATATTGTAAATCTTTTTTCTTTTTTTTTTTAAATCTTAACTATAATTTATAATTTCTATATAATGTAATGTTAAGGTGCTAGTATTTACTGATCACGTTTGTTCCATTCATATTTTTTTTAACGAAGTTTTCCCCTTGAAATGTGTACTAGCCTCAAAGACCTCTTTTTATCATTCTCATAGAAATATGATAACTATATTCTAAAATCGTCATTTAACAAGAGAAAATAATCAGTACCGATTTAAACGTGTCAGTAAATATGACAGGTGATTTTACCTATCTTTGACGAAAAAGTCTGTGTTGACAACCCTTTTTATTTAGATATGAGGAATTAAATTGAATTAAATGTTGTTTAACGGTTCGTCAACACATTATATTGGTTACCTAGAACCGCACCCAAAGAGAGAGGGGATGGGTCCATAGGGAACCGCTGACCTGCTCTTCACTTACTTGAGAATATATTCCTGTGATGTCGGAGGATACACGGGACCACCCGGTTTACGTGCATATCCGTCGGATGAGGTTAATAGAAAGTCTTTAACAAGCAACACCGATGAAACTCAGTTGCGCTGGTGAGGCTTGAACACGGGTCCACCGTGCTATCCACTGGGCCACAACAGCCCATATTTTTATGAAAGCAGGGAATTGAAACTGTATCGCACAGGACGACCAGTCCATTTAACATTTATATATAATAAACACATGTTTGAGTGTAGTAAACAAACGACAGATATGGTGTTATTTCTATTTAGCAGGATGGCATACATGTTAGGACGCTAGCCTTAATGTTTTTAGTACGATTTAAAAGTTTAACGAAAAATACATCACGGGGAAATGAACAATAACGATAACCAAAATGACTATTCTAAACGGTCCATTTGAGATCTTCTTTATGTGTGTTGTTTTCCTAATTGCCGCTCTATTTACTTTTAACATATTGATTACTTCTAATTAAATCCAGTGGTTTATTTGGGTGAAACATGCTTCCTGGTAAAACCGTTTATTGTAAACTTGCAGATTATACATAGATCAAAATGAGACAGAAGACCAGTCTAGTACATGCTTACTGTCGATAGTTGGTGTTTATAATATTGTTATATAGTATATGAACTCGATCATATTTTTGTTTAAGATCATATATATAAATAATAAAACAATACGAAGTCTACCAATAATTGAAATAGAATAAAAGAAACTTCGTACAAAACTGCCAGCATTTTAATTAAAGGATGTATCAGTGTGTATATACGTATATAAATATACTGCTAATGGAATAAATCAAAAAAAAAATCGCATTCCTCATTGTCTCCTGGTAAGACTGCAAGAAATCAATGTTGTACTATCAAACGTTTAAATTACATTATTTTTTAATTACTACTTCATTTCTTCATCTTTCATCAGTTTTTGCGCACAATATGACCTATTTATGTGTCGACGTGCCGTAAAACACAATTTCATTCATTCACAACTCACACCACAATTAATTTTCCAATAGTGGTGTGAGTCCTTAAGGTGATTTTTTTTTCTAATGATCACCTCAATAAATCAATTACATGCTGAAAAGTGCTAAACTTTTGATTCCATGTTTATTGGTTTTCAAATTATTCAAGTTTTAGTGACCTAGGGTATTGGTCGAAATTCAGGCCGAGTACCTTTAATATTTTGAAAATCTACAGTAGTGATAAGGATTTTGCATTTTCCTGGTAATTTGTGCTCAGCTATGTCTGAAACTTTCAAATATATATGAAAAGGTATCTCTACATCTGAATATAGATAAAAATGATCTTTAAGAAATGATTATTGAGAAAAATGCTGAAAATAATAAACTCAAACTAAGGGTTACCCGTCAAAATTTTGATTTTCCAGGAAAAGTATCAGCCTCTCGCTTTAATTTTGACATTTTTGCAAAGTAGTCTGTCTTCATTGATATGTGTGTTTGTTTTACAAGCCAATAGCGGAAAAATAAAGCTAAAATTATGCTTATATTGGTTTTGAAAATATAATTATTTTTTAGTTGTATCAAGTAAAATTTCAGCTAATTCCTGCAATATGAAGATAACTTGAAGTAACTATACATACACAGACGGGATTTCTGAATAACCGTGTTAACTGTGTCCTAACATGTCTGAAACGTTCACAGATACACAAACAATGCTTAGAGGTGAAGGATGTAAGATACCCGTTCTGCAGCTCTAAAGCGCAAGGGCTTAGAAATGAATGATTTAAATGATTTAAATTCCCATTCTGAAGCTCTAAATTGCAAGGCATTAGAGATGAATGATGAAAGATACCTGTTCTGCAGCTCTAAAGCGCAATGCCTTAGCATTAAAGGATGAAAGATACCCGTTCTACAGCTCTAAAGCGCAATACCTTAGAGGTGACGGATGAAAATGCCATTCTGCAGCTCTAAAGCGCAATGCCTTAAGAATAACGAATAAAAGATACCCATTCTGCAGCTCTTTCTTAACGTCTCACACCACAATTAATTTTCTAAAGGGTCCCATTGTAATGTTTTTGTTCGTGGCATAGAGATAAAACAGATTTTGCAACATGTATTTATGCTTAAATTCTTCATTGATCCAATATCTGCAATTTAAAACACATTTAACAAATATTCACCAGATTGAACTTTTTTTTATTTTATGTTTGCGACACCTATCAAAATTTAGACAAAAATACAACACCGTGGTGATTAGACCCATGATGTGTAAAATGAGGCAGAATTAGCTAGACATCTTATATCAACATGCATTTTTCTGTGATCTCTTCCTAAAATGCTGTAGATTTAGAACCTGGTAAAGATAAATCAATGTATCCTGTAAAATGTAGAAAAGCGAACTTGTTTTTTTTTATTCTACCTCCTTCATCTGTAGGCACGAGTATTCAAGGGAGATAATAGTGGTGTGAGTCCTTCAAACGTTAAAACTGGAGACGGAAGCCTGATTTGCCTAAATATACATCCGTTTCGTTCGTTCTTCCGTAAACAATTGAACATTCCGCGCGATAACTTCGAACGCATTAGATCCACCCTCATAAATTATCAAAGGTAGATTGCCTTTGGTGAGAGGAGGAATCATATTGCTTTTGAGATTGGTAGGTCAAAGGTCAAGGTCGCCATGACCTCAAATGGAAATACGCTTACCATTGCACGCGATAACGCTCACCTTCGTGACAACTTTATAAGTACATTGCCTTATTGGTGAGATGAGGAACTCTTTTCTCGTTTGGGGTAAGGGAAGGGATAGAAGGTCAAAGGCCAAGGTCGCCATCATGTGGAAATACGCATTCCGCATGATAACACCGGAAGTAGAAAAACAAGGATCGTGAAACTGTATAGGTGCATTGCCCTTGGTGGGAGGAGAAGCACTATATTGAATGCGTTTGCGTCAGTAGGTCAAACAAGGTCACATTGAACTGACAATGACCCAATCATGAAAAACACTTTTACGCACTGAACTCAGAATTACTTAACTTTTTTTTTGTTAAATAATATATTGATTGACGTAGTGTGAACCTAAATGCGATGCTCGTCTTCTTAGTATGTATATACACCTTATTGTATTGAATATAGCGTGTTGTAATGTATTAATTAATTCGCATGTGGTAAATATCTCTCGCATTTGCAAACTATACTTAAGGGGAAAAGAAAAGAGACTAAAACAACACATTAACACTAACTGTTATCCCTTCAAAGTTAATACGCGTTTGACTCAAGCAGGTGAGCAAACTTAGGGTGTAAAATTGTGCAATCTCTTTACATCGGAGTTGAGTTTATTTTTTTTCCTTGAGTATACAATTTATGAGACTGAAGTAATATTTAAAATATACTGCTGCGTCAGTTCTTTGGAGCAAGCTAAGGAAAACTTGAAACAATGAAAACTGCAAAAGTACTCATGGAATCAAATTTAATATACCTGGAACTGTTCAGTTCTCTTTCAAAAAAAAAAAAGAAGAAAAAGACAAATGAGAACTGTACCGAACTGTAGCGTTAAGGGGTGTTTCTGTTTCTTTGTTGAAAGCCTTTCTGAATTTTAGTATTTTCGTCGATGTATTCTTGGGCAAGACACTTTATAAATTTAGGCTAACCCGCCGAGTGGGGACGTAAACCGGGCGCTCCCGTGTATCAATATCCATAGGAATCAATGCGATAGGAAGAGTATGGCAGGTTCCCGAATTCCTATGTATTTTTCGGCTCTATCTGGGGATGCCATAAAGAACATATACTCTGTTGATAAACCGTTAAACAACATTCAATGTCTAGACGAAAACTATTGTGTATATAGTACATTAGTCTAATTAAAGCAGGGTCCCAATGATTAGTACACGATCTCAATGCTTATTAATAAATGCAGACAATTCTCAAGTATGTGTGATCAAGATCGATTCAGGACGTTTCGGCACCAAAACCAATTCGACACCTAGACGAATCGGCACCTAGACGTTTCGGCATCAAACCATTTCGGCATTTATTTTAATTTTTACCTTAGAAGTTTCGGCACCCATTTATATTTGAGTATTATAATGAAGTAAAGAATTGTAATTCATTTAAAATGCTGTTAAAAAGTTGATTATCTTTTGAGTTTTGAGCCTGAATACAACTAAAACATGAACATAAATAGGACCCATATGATAATCACTTGTAAAATTTAAGTAAAATTTGACTTTATATTATATTGTAGCGGTCACTGAAATTCCCTTTGTAATAGCTCAGGTGTAAATCGTTTAATTGAAAAAAACTTGAATATGTTCCCTTTAACATGTATAATAATGTATACCGAAGACCAAGTAAAAACTTATCTGTATTCATACAGTATCTTTTAATTCTTCACTTTACCTTCCTGTCATCTCCATATCGACGACTACAGGTATGTGACTTGAACAAAGCCTCCACAAACAAACCCATTATTAAAAATTGTCTACATATAAAGCCTGCGTTATACTTTTCTTGTTAATATAAAGGTTGTCTTTTGCTAAATTTACTTATTGTTTTATTAAATATCGATATAATAATAATAGTCTGACACGCTTATACTAATTTTGATTTTGCATTAAATTGAAGCAATAGACAATACGTTTCAGGTAAAATATTCAAGAACATTGAAGTTCGTTTAGTTGACGTTTTATATTCAATTTTAATGAAATAATACATATTAATTAATTCGCATGTGGTAAATATATCTCGTGACTAGTCTATACTTAAGGGAAAAAGAAACGCAGCTCGAGAATTTCCGCTATATAGTGTTATGTACAGTAAAATCTGCTGTTGATCGAATGGTACGTGACCACATTAGACCTTTCTTTTCAAAAAAACAAAAGAAAAGAATATCAACATTAATTATAAGGACATATTTAGGAAGCGTCGCTTTAAAGCTTTAAATAAGCTTAACTAATATTATGGAAGATTGAACAGATAAACATCGTAATTCTGTTTGGAATGTATATATTTAACTCAAGCTTATATCGAAATGAAACACCGATAAAATAATTATTCTAGGTCTACCACCACTAATTGCATATAAACCTCCGGGTTGTAGTCGAATGTAGTTCCTATAATAAAAACTAATTCTTCCCAATGGGCATTATAAGTAGGGGAAAATAGCCCATTTTTTTAAATCGATTTTGTTGTTGTAAAAGTAAAAAGTGTATTGATATGTTTTATTGGATCATTGATGAACATTTTCCAAATTTCGAATATATTCATACACTTTGTGAGCAACTATCAATAACAACAGCTGTACCCATGACCTGTTTAGTAAACAAACAAGAACTTCCTTACATGTCTTGGGACCGCACCTTTTCTGGTGATTTCCTAATTGGAAAATTACTATGAAAATTACACAGCTGCATTATATATACTTGAGTTGAAGTTAATGAAGCAAATCATTATTATGTGACATTTTAACATTGGTGTTAATGGGGAAAATAATTGGTGGTTTCATACCTTTAAACGTGCATACATTCTTGCATAAATTGGCGATGCACAACCATTCAAGCAATGCTAATGTATTAAATACACAACCATTCAAGCAATGCTAATGTATTAAATACACAATCAGCTTTTCCCACAGACTAATGAAAATGGTGTATTTTGTGACAAAGCTAATCATGCCGATTTAACAATTACTCAGACGACGATACGCATGACTTTCTACCCACAATATCAATGTGCTGTTTAATATACTCCTCAGAATAATTTAAGGACACAGTTGTCCGTCGTCGTCCGTCCATCCGTCCGTTCGTTAACGTTTGCCTAGTTTCACCGGTGTCATGGCCCTTGATTTGCTGAAAAATGCCACATTTTGCCTTGTGAACACTCTAGCAACTTCATTTATTATTTGATATTTACCATACTTGCATAGATTGTAAATATAAATGAAAGCTCGGACAAGTTTGAAAACCAGCAAGATCGGATCAGTAAATTCAGAGTTGTGGCCCTTTTTATTTTCTGAAAAAAATGCCATTTTCTGCCTTGTGAACACTCTAGCACCTTCATTTATTATTTGATCATTACCACACTTGCAAAGATTATTAATATCAAAGAAAGCGTGGACAAGTTCGACAACCAGCCGGATCGGAGAAGTTACACCAGACTTATGGCCCTTGATTTTCTTAAATATGCAATATGCTATATTGAGAAACTGAGATAGTGGGTTCAAATCCCACTGGGCGCTAACTTTTTTTTATTTTTAATTTTATGACCCAGAGGGGTGAAGCAAGGTCTCAGGTTTGTCTCCGCCCACTGGTAATTAGGTAAAAAATCAGAAAAAATACATATCTTGTCCAAATTTGAATGCATTTGTTTCCAATTGTGTGTGGTCATTTAGGGACTGGAGGAATATCATTTACAAAACGAGTTTTACCCTCCTGCATACAGGGGTATAATTTCGGGAGCTTGCAGTAATTTACTATTACAGAGTTTCGGTCTTATGACGCTACTCCTTCTATACTCCTTCTGTATCCTTTGAGATCGCAAGTTCATGTGTGGTATATTTCTTAGTTAGGATGTGTAAATGCGCTATAAGGTCTCGGATTTAAGCTATACCCACTGGGACCCCCTGTGGGGTGAGGGGGTAAGGTGGGTGGTGGCTGGCGATGGTGGGGGTGTGTGGAATGTTGTGGGGTGGGATAATCTGGTCAAAATTCACAAAAAAATACTCATCTTGTCCAGATGTGAATGATTTCGGTTATAGTTTGGTATGTTCATGTAGGGACTCGAGGCAGCATATATAAAACTGGTTTTGACCTCCAGCGCTAAGGGGTCCCTCTATAGGGGTACAACTTGGGAAACTTCCAGTAATTTACTACTACAAGTTTCGTTAATTCCTTCTGTACTCTTTGAGATTTCAACATGTTTGGTGTATTTCTTAGTTAAAGATTTGTAGATGTGCAGTAAGCTTTCAAGCATATGTTGTCTCCATCCTCGGGAGCTCCATAGAGGAAAATCAGGTAAAAAACACATCAAATGGCATATCTTTTCCATATTTCAATGTATTTGATTCTAATTCGGTATGACCATTTAGGGACTAGGGGCACAACATTTATACAATGGGTTTTGTCCTCCTGTGTAAAGGAGCCCCTCTACAGGGTTACAACTTGAGGGAGCTGAAGTGAAGTTTACTAGTTGAGAGTTTTGTTTCTATGGCACTTACTCCTTCTATACCCTTTGAGATTTCGAGTTCTTGTATGATGATTTTTTTAGTTAAGATGTGTAGATGCACAATAATGTCACGGATTTTTACTGTCTTTGTTTAACTTTATTATTTAACAGTTGTTACTTGACCCAAAAGTACTAACTTTTGATAAGGATATGAAATGCACAATATTAAAAAATAAGTAATTATTATTGTTCTTTTTTGTTGTCCTTAGCTAATTTTGAGGAAAATACTTAGTCGAGCCCGAGCCCGTCACATATCATGTGTTAGTAACATACATTTATTTGTATTATTGAATATGTAAATTCTTACGGATGGCGGGATGTATACACTACTGGATCTACACAATTCATACAAATCAAATATTGATATAAATAGTGGACTTACTGTGCTTATTTGGATACTCGTTTTCAAGGTTTCAATTACTGTATGATCATATAACGTTTTAAGCAATTGATGTTAATCAGGTCATAACAAATCTGACTTGATATGAAAATATTGTTTTAAGATATTTTGTAAATGCGTTTATACGGATTAGTATCACACGTTCGATGTTATAGTTGCTGTATTAAAACACGATTTTCTTTACTACTATAATGCTTATTCCCCCTAATACGTTATCGGCTTTGTTTGAATAAATATTGTTGCAACTGAAGTTCAAACTTGTAAAATCCAGACATAATATCGAGTCATTGAGGTATTCTTCTCTTTGCTCATACGGTAGAGGGAATTTAAACATTCAAACTACACACACGCACGCAAGCACGCAAGCAGCCCGCACGCACGCACGACTATATACACACATACACAGACACTGTTCGACTAATACGTTCAGCCTAACTTGAATTAAGTAGAGCGTTGGACCAATGATCGAAGAGTCATTGAGGTATTCTTCTCTTGGCTCATATTGTAGAGGGACTTTAAACATTCGAACTACCCACCCACCAACACAAAAACCCACCCACCGACACTCGCCCGCCTGCACGCACGAACGCACGCACACACACAAAGAGACATGGTTCGACTAATACGTTAAGTCTAATTTGAATTAGGTAGGGCGTTGGACCCATGATCGAAAAGTCTCGGGTTCGATCTCCACCATTACCATAGAATGTTGTATCCCTGAGCCACTTAATCTGCATTTGCTTAGTACTGCTTCTACATAGAAATACATCGAGAGTGGTTAAAATAAGTTCATAGAGCTTTTGTTGCAATCGATGTAAAATAAAATAAATTAATTTGAATTTAAATACTTTTTGTTTCCAGCTTTTCCTCGCAGTAAGGAAACCTGTATCTCGCTTGCCATAAAGGCGGCCGTTACCCAAGAAGATGAACTAGGCGGGTACCTACGTCACATATATATCGTCTTCAAACAGTCATGTAAGTCTCTCGTACGCAAAAAGTTTTATCTCATGCATTTTGAAGAACTAAACTATCAATAAGTATGTTAAAATGATTATGATAACATGTATTCCTGAGCTTAGCTTAGGGTTTCATAAACACGATATTAGGTGGTTTCTGTCCTACAGCAGTCTACGAATCATATCAGTCATTCTGCACAATTTTCCATATCACCCAACCCATTTCCCGGTACCCTATACTGAAACAAAACTTAAAAATAACTGCCTATGTACATTTTCACTTTAACATAGTATATACTTTTAATTGTTTCTTGTTCATCTATTTCCACTTGTCATTGCCTTTTGATCCTTTGCTTTTTTATGCGTTTTTTGTTTGTTACGTTTAGCCATCATTCACGTTGTCATAGTGGTAACAACAACAAGGGAGCTGACAATAGTAACGGCTTATACTGCGCAAAGAGACTGGGGAGTTTATTACTTGTCCAGTGCAGCCAGACATGGTCATTTTTCACTTAAACAAGGCTTTCATCCGGCACATTGCATTTTACAAACAGTGCAGTGTCATCAATGCTGCTTTGTATTTTTGTAATTCTCCCTCCTGGTATTTAACACAGCTTAACAAGTTTATAAGAAAAACATACATGTTTAAGAATTAACATTAAACAAATTAAACCTGTTTATATTGGTTTGAATTATTTTATTTCAGCTTTAGCAGTTGTTATACGTATACTTTTAACATTGCTTGCGGTGGCCATTTTTATTATAGGTAAGAACTGTTTTGTTAAATATTGTAGGCCTACACTCTTCTAAAATTCTGTAATGTGAAATCCACGTGAAAAGGTAACAATTAACTTACTCTAGCGTGCACTTATTTTTACCGTTTATCTTATGTGAAAAAACACAAAAGAACCTGAAATTCTCTTATTAACGTTGAGAAATGATGGTAGTGTTTTGCTATAATAATTTTAAACTGTTTCAGCCTTATAAATTGTTAGAAATACTGCTCGGAATCAATGTATCAACTGCATTTCCTTTACTTTGCACCTAATTTTAAAATGAAAAAAATAATTGACATAACCCGTTTGATCATGTCCACATTTGAAATCACAAGATACATTAGACAAAGTGCCTTCAGCCGCATCGTATAATGACTGCTTCATACTGCGCGTCTTTTAAATGGACACACGGCAGTCTTGAATTGTTTAAAACTCATGACGCCGAGTTAGTATTTTTTTTTGTACATAACTTGCATCTTTAATATTAATTATTAGAAAAGTGAAGAGCAAATTGTGTTTGGACTCTTCTAACTGTTGATTATATTGCACCAATAATATATTTAAACAATAAAGAACAAACGAAAATTTAATATTTTATTTAATTAAATGTACTTGCAGTTTTAAAGTCAAAATTATAATGCTAGGTACAAAGTTTCAAAATTGCCGTGTGTCCCTTTCATCACGGTTTGAGTGAATGTTTAAAAATGTTTTGATATTTCACTTTCAGGTCTCATAAGATTCCGAAAATGTTCCTTTGAGCCAGAAATACCATTGTTTCTGGTATTAGAAGGAGCTGTTATTATTCTTAAATCGTGTATAGTGTGTATAAAAACGTGTCGAAATCGACCTACAGCGGATGGGGAGAGGAATACGCTGGATACATTCAACGATATATTGACACTATTCTTAGTACTATGGGGTCTAACTGGTAAGAACTTTAAATTATTTTAATGTTACTTCAAAATAACATATATATTATTAGCGTGGGATATAGATTTCTTTAACGGTCAGACCGTATGTTTAATTGCGACCGACACAATAACGGAGTGGATAAACACAATCTCTGATCGTTAAAATAACTATAACCCTGCAAATTGGTTAACTACTTGTTCGTGTTTACCCACACATTTCAACCAATCAGTTGCGTCAGACTTTCAAATATTTGCACCATTTATGTATGACGAAGACAGGACGAAGACGCGACAATGCAGCGCAAAAAGACCAGAACGAAAAGATGACAGAATGAAAATAATGAAGAACGACAAAAGAAAATTCGACAGATTAGAAGAGAAAAGACGACAGAAGTCCACATGAAATAACGAAAAGACGACAATATCAAATGGCGTCTTTTCACGTCTACAGTGTCATATTTTCGCGTGGCGTTCTGTCATCTGTTCGCCCTTGAAATGTCGTATTTTTGTTTTGTCGTTCTGTCGTCATTTCGTCCTGTTGTATTTTTCGCGCTGCATTTGTCGTCTTTTCGTCCTGTCGTCTTTTTGTTCTGTTGTCTTTTCGCGACGAAAGAACGAATTGACGAAAAGACGACGAATGGTAGAAATCAGCCACCATAGGTTTAAACCTATATTCCTCTTGATATTCATATAGATTTTTTGAATGGTTAACTCGTAAAACATTCAAAAAGTATATATTTCGAGGACTTTTTCCATAAATAGGGTAATGGTCCATGCCTTTCGATAGGGGAACATGTACAATGAGCGCGATTTGTTTAGATATTGATGGAAATATAGCAGTATAAGTTGAATAATGGTAGACAAGCGCGTATCCAGGCATACGCACGTACGCCAATGCGAAAATCAAAAGTGAAAAAATAAAAGTTCCAAATATGCAATAAAAACTGAAGGCTGAGGGGGTATGGGCTAGTGTCAAACAAAATGCCATATTAACGCTGAAATATAGCTTGAGAACGCATCATTTGCCTCCTAATTTTCAAAAAAAATCTTGGGGGAGGCCCAAACCCCGTCTGGCGGGACGAGGAAACCCCCTCCCACACCAATCCCCCACTCGCAGCGTCGCTTCTCGGTTCGCAGCTACGCTTCTCATATCTAGAGTACATTTCAAAATGCTCCAGGTACGCCCCTGGTAGAAGTATATTATTTGTATATGCCAAACTTAAACCTCACGTTAATCACTATCTAACGATGTTAATAGAGTAACTGATGTTATGGATGTTGGGAGCGGGGATGATTTTGCTAGGTGAAGCCACCGTATTCAGGTCTCTGCTTATGAAGGGGAAAAAAAATTGATTTCATTATTAAATACTTATACACAACAAATACAAATATATTCATATTTGGGATATCATTTGCCTGGGGAGCTTAAAATATAATTAAATTTTCGATTTTTTATAAGTGCATTTGTTTATACATGTATAAAGCTCCTTTCTCCTTCGAAATTAAATACAAAATCAGAAAAAATTGTTTAAAGTACCATTCGGTATATTTTCAGGTTCTGTATGGGTGTTTGGGTCGTACAGACGTGTGGACATAGATAATCCAGAAGCATCGTTATACTGTGATAGAGTTGTCTATATGTGTTCATTTTGGTTCCTGGTGACGATATACTGTTGCGGAATCGCTATTTTATTGTTAATACTTACATTAAGTGTTTATTATCTTGTAAACACGGATGGCATAAAGAAACAGCTTCCATACGACATACGAGTCTAATTTGTACATTTGAATATATTAACTTTTCATTGTATTTACATTTTATTTATATTTCTTTTTATAACGGTATGCAAATAAAACATGTGATCAAAACACGTGTCTTATTCAATGAATGGTCTGATAAATACTAAAAAGGCGATCCCTTGGAAGCAACAAACACAAACAAGACAGAAAAGTTACAGACTCGGTTCTATTAAGTCTGTTCATGAGAGGTAATTATAAGATGCAACACCTCTCACGCCTCCTAGCACCGGCAAGCGATATTCTACTTTAAAGCAACATAGAATGGGCTTGATGATACCAACGGACAAGTAAACAACAACACTACTGATTTGTAGTCGTGGCGACATTTTACGGCCGCCACGCAGCACTAATCAAACGCTAGTGGGAATGTCAATAAATATCCGTTGGAAATATCCATTATAAAATCCTGCTAATATAAGCTTTCCAATCGCTTAATGGAATTAAGGCGGGGTCACGTAATGAATGATGCATTGGAAAACATACAACATGACTTTAAAACCGTATTGTATTGTATATAGTTTATACTGATTAATTATTTTTTTATTAAAGGGACACTGTCCGTAACTTTTAGCTTATAAAACACCCAATAATTATGTTCGCAAACATAATACACTAAACATTTTTCAATATTTACTAATTAAAAGTAAGATTGTTTAACGGAATTCAATCGCGGTACAAAAAATAGTAAATCCACTTCGTGGGTTTGAACTCGCAGCCCAAACTCGCAGTAAAAAATAAGTGTACGTGAGCGTACAGTTGTCGGAACTCGCTCCCGACTGAGCTAAGCGGGCTATACAATTACGCAATACATACTATGGTGAAAACCTAATGCGCTATGGAAGTCACGTGAACGCATAAAAGGTAAATATTGTGGGTCCCACTTTATTTACATTTAATAATTAAAACTTTTTCTTTTTTTTGCAAACTCACGAATGTATTGCTACATACTTCTTAGGGTCTATCCTCATGTTTTCATGTATACATTTCAATGAATAAAAGTCAGACAGTTATTTGGTTATGCTCAATATCTGCTTACTTACGGACAGTGTCCCTTTAAAGTTGAAGTACATAATTATTATTTTGTTTCGATCTAACTTGGTCACCAATAGGTTATTGCATTCAAACACTGTGCTCATACCAATAATACCATTAACCTTTCATTATTCTATTCGTAATAGTTTCGAAATTTAATTAAATTTGTTTCAAGGTATAAAGATCTCTTTGTAAGTTGGCTTATTTGGGATTTTTTATACATAATTCAATGCGCTGAGATTCGGCAATAATTTGTTTTCCTGTAATATAATAGCCGTGTGATAACACATGTCAATGCTATTGACTGCTGGACAATAACTGCTATTGTTGGAACGTTTCGGGTTGTCGTAAAATAACAGGTATTGTATTCCTTTTTTTATTTTAATAGCATTCAATTATAAAAAGACTGGCCTCCAAACAAAGATTAACATGGACACTACGAGGTAACCATACAACAAGCAAGTTGAATGTATGTTAAGAGTTATGTCCCTTACTTTAACTAGTTAAATAACAAGCCCATATATATTGTAATTACTATATGAATATCCGGTTAAAACACTACAGAAACATATAATTGTATGTATTCTGCTGATTTATACATACTTGCGCGGCGGATTTGTAACCGGAGGCCCCGGGTTCAATCCTCCGTGGTGCCACTGAGTTCCGTCGGTGTGTTCTTGGGCAAGACACTTTACCTTAGCCTCGTCCGTCGGATGGGGACATAAACCGGGCGGTCCCGTGTATCGGTCTATCCTCCGAGCACGTTAAAGAACCATAGGAATCTATTCGATAATAAGAGTAGGGCAGGTTCCCGGATTCCTATGTATCCTTCCCCTCTCTCTGGGGCGGCTCTAAATAACCTATACTGTGTTGATGAGCCGTTAAACAACATTCAATTATACATACTTTCATGCAAACAGTAAAGTTTACAGATACACCAAATGTGTCGATACGTCAATCGTTCGATGCATCTGAGTAAATACGCCATAAATTAAACTAAGGAATATCTGACTAAATTCCCTATTACAAATAATGACACTGTTTACGAAAAAAACACTATACTGTACGCTATATAGTATACGTTGCACACGGATGGTGAAACATATACAAACGCTATAGTTCTTGTTAGAGATCGATGATAAAACATACACTATAGTATTTGTTGCGAAGTATGGAAAGCCGTAGGGGACCCCCGAAGTTTGTTTTTTTAAGTCTGTATAAAACTACATTTCACGCGTTCGCAAAAGGCGAATGCGGTAGGTTAATTATTATTGTAGATGTATTAAGTATGGGGTACGACTTTGCCGATTAAATAATAATAGATACCCAAAACAGTGCTATATTATGCTAAGAAATCTTGATGAAGCAGAAAGAACAACATGGGCTACTCATGTAAAAAAAACTTGCTTTTTAGATATGGATTTGGTATTACATGGATTTCTGAAGACATTGGACTAATGAAGAGATGAACATATTTTATCAGTTTTTAAACAGCGATTATGAGAATGCTCTCTTTAAAACTGGCATGCGGATATACCCCAGTCAGGCAAAGCTATACATTATCAACACTTTATGTCACTATTAAATGTTGAACAATACTTTACTTTAAACATTCCACTTAAATTCAAAATTGCCTTTTCCAAACTTAGATGCTCAGCAAACAGTCTTAGCGACGTAGAAATAGGTCGACATAATAATATACCGTATGCTGACAGAAAATGCATTTTGTGTTCTTTTGACGATGTCGAAGATGAATATCATGATGATTCGGTCTTCATCTGCACATTTATATTTCTAGTGTAATATGATAAGTATATCATGGCTTTATTATATTCCCAGACGCAAGGTATGTGACAATTACATTTATGATAGTCATAGTCACTCAAAACAAAAACAATGTATAATGATGATTAGATTTATTTTATGCATAAAAACAATAAAATATTGCATGTAACGTATTCTAGCAATTTCGATACAAAATCACAGTACAGCTCAAAAAAAGAATTGCATTGCATTATTAAATTTCATAGCACCATATATACATATATATGCCGTGTCGTGATAGTTACAACCAACATCATAGCGAAGCAAACAGAAGCAGACACGTCTTCATAAAGCACATATTAAGTGAAATCATAAGATTTGTTACAATGCTCTCAATCTAGTTTGTAATGTAAAACACACTTTTCTGAGAAACAGTCGGCGGTTTTGGAAAGTTTCGTCAATTATCTGTCAATTCACATGCTTTAAGGCTTATTTTACAATGTGTAAAACTGAAAATACAATTACGCAAACAAGATGTTGACAGAAGTAGACATTAACTAAGAGGCTTTATGCATACTTTCCCCAGGTATTACAGTTGCAAAGGACAAAGGAATCTTTAAAATGTTGTCATACAATAAAAGTTGTGTTCTTCTTTAACATTCTAAACTGCAGTAATATTCGACTAAAACATTTGTGCTTGGTTTAAATAAAGTTTATGATAATCTCTAGTTTTACTAAAAACTATTTTAAAAACAACAACACTAAACAATTAGGCATAACTGCTAAAATCATTAAAATTAAAAAACTAATGAGACAATAAATAAAAAATACTAGTATACAAGAACAGTATTTCCTCCAATAAGAAAAAGTAAACATTTTGAAAACAAAGTCACGTGTTAGTTTCATCCAATAAAATAACGTTAAAACATATATGCTAATGAGGTTGGAATTATTGTATTATATTTCCTAAACAAAATTGTTAAGAAAGACTAGATACAGAAGATATAAATATACAGTTACATTACGTGGTCCGAGTATTAACTTTCATACCCCATCCAATCTCTTCTCCAAGAAGAGAAAACGGTGTTGGCTGGGATATGAAATAAAACCTCAATTTCGGTTTAAAAAGTTTGCATGTTGTAAAGTAAAAACATTTAATAGGTATTTTAAACAGGTTATTGCATTTTTCAGTAAAAACATTTTTTAAACGTGTTTTATTTTCAAAATATCTGATATAAAATCCTACTGATATAAGCTTTCCCATTGCTTAATGGAATTAATGCAGGACCACGTAATGACAATTACATAAAATTTATAAAAAAGATCATCAAATCGTTATATAGATTGTATCCTTTGTTACAAAAACAAAATCATCATAGTCTGGTTACATGAAAGACACGCATATCAATTAGAAACATAACTTACACACACACCTATCTCGTTGATGCTCTTCAAATTAATTCTTGGTTGAACTGATATATATATAATATATATACCAGTTATCAATGCTATGTTGTGGGTCTGAAGATCTAGTACGAAGTTTAATTATTAGCATACTTAAGATGTTATGTTGCTTTATAATATATATATCACGTTAGTTAAATCTAACATTACATATAAATTAATATAAATATGTACATGAACATATTAGCGATTCAATGTGATGGTTCAGTCACCTTCTCTGCATATTTGCGGTGAAAGCAAAATAACTACAACATTAACTGCTATAAAAGTATTAATTGTTACCTTATATATACATATGAATACTTTTCTGTTAATTATGTTAGTTGTTGGTAAAATGTTGTATATATATTTCACCATCGCTGTCAGGTTTATATGTATTTGTCGTATCCTCGCGGGTCTTATGACCCATTGAAATTATCTGAATAAACACATTATATAAAATTTAAAAAAAAAAATTAAAAAAAATAATAATATAATTATTTTAATCACATACGACAACATTACTACACACATTGTCACGTTGCCTAATTGTGTTAATGTTTTACTATGTTCACATTAACATGTTACTTTCATATGCGTACAAATATAATTGTCATATAGAAATATAATATATTATTCTATACCTAATTTATACATCCAATCGTAGACGCTCTTTCGAGTCATGTGACCGTACAATATATTTCCGTATCGGGACGCACGCGCGTACAAAATATCCCGTATTTTGTTCGTATTGTACGCTTCACAGGTTCCATGTTAAACCTATGATAAAGACCGAAACGCGTGAAAAGGTCCGAATAAAAATCAGAACCGACAGGCTTCTGTCATTACCTAACCATAAATTGTTGTCAAGTAATGAAAACCTATCTATTGCACATATTTTTATTTAATTTTCCTTTATAACAAAAAAAAAACACAAAAAACTAGCATAATATATCATTGTTTGAAACTGACCTTCGGTAGTATTTAATCACTGTTGACAACGGAGAAATGGGCATTCTTTCAAGCAAATAAAGCTTGAGAGTAAGCCATGTCGAACACAATATATAAAATACATAGACCTACATGCAATTGTGCTTTCGATGTTCATAGCGACTTGCTTGAAAGCATGAAACAAACGAAAGTTATATCCGAATTATAAATGATTGGTTAAAATAAAGGTATAGAATAAAAAGGTTACTTAACATGGTTCTGTACAATACGGGATATATTTGGACTCGTACACAGCTGGAAAAAATCATATTGGACTCGCCTAACGGCTCGTCCAATATGACTTTTCCAGCTGTGTACTCGTCCAAATATATCTCCGTATTGTACAGAACCATGTTAAATAACCTATAATTATACACTGTTATAGATAACATAAGTATTCCCACATACGTTCTATATTTGTTTTTGGAAGTTATACCATCAAAATATGTATGAAATAAAACTATTAAGAATTCAGAATTGTTTAAACAGTCAGAAATAAAATACATTTGTTCATTAAACAATTGTTACTGTTTAATTTGAACACACGTTACACTTGTACATGAATTAGTTTCGTATGATATACATGATATACACATATATTTAAATTGAATATTTGGATATATTTTTATGAATAGATGTCTTTTAAGTTTTAAAAATGCATATGGACGGTTTCAAATGTCAATATTTTAGAAAAACAACAGGTAAATACAGTATCTATGTATCTCCTTTATCAATAATAAACATTCAGCTCTTTCTCGTTTTGGCATACAACGTCAAGTGGGCGTTATCCGTCGCCGGGCGACACTTGCATGCTCTTTTCTACTCGTTTAAGCACCACACAGGATAGAATCGAACTCAGAATCTGCAACATTAAAGACATACATTAGGGGTTAGATAGGACCTAGTTATTCTCCAACTGTATATTATGAGCCCAATATTCACTTGTCAGTTAAAACTATACGCATTCTTAAAAGTCCTGACACGTATAATTATATGACGCTATGCTTATATGCTTAATATTTCAATGTAGAAACGTTTTTATCAGTTTAATAAAAGCATGTTTTATATTCTATAAATGAACTAAGCATTCGGAGAAAAAAATCAATCAGTTTATTCCCTTTTACTTATAAGCAAGCAAAATATGGACTTGATAAATAAATCGAGGTGCTGGCGTTAACGCTGCATAAACACATCTAGCTTGCCGTGTTTTCCTTAAACATAAGCGAGATAAGTTACCTGTATAACACCTATTCCTGCGAGGATTGCCGCCCAGATGGGAATGTTGTCATAAACCCAGGATTGCATAGCATTTTCACATGTATTCTGAAAGAACAATTGCTTTCAGTTTATGTTTGACATTCGAATGCACAGAATCAAGGAAATACTACTGCAGTGCAGTCTGGTGGCTGTAGAACGTCTCCTCGTGCTACGAATCAGTAGTGTTTATTTTTACTGGTCCTTTGGGACCAACGAGCCCAATGTAGGTGGCTTTGAAGTAGAATACCGCTTAAGCCAGAGCTAGTGGGCATGAGATATGTCGCGTCTAACATAACCTCTAATGAACAGACTCAATAAAACCGAGTCTGGTACTTTAGTTTCTTGGTTGTGTTTGTAGCTTCCATAGCATATCTTTTATCAGTATTTATTCAATTACATATATACTCACAAAGTCTCGCCATATGACATAACACTCACCGTTACACACAATGGTGTAACACACACAGTTACATACGATAGCGTAATACATAAAGCAAATACAAATTGCATATACATATAAATCCACTCAAAACAACGTAACGTACAAAGTCACACAAGATAAATTAACTCAAAACAGCGAAACGCACAAGACGACGTAGAGCACAAAGCAACGCAAAGCTGCATAACAAACAGTCGTATACGATAAAATGTTTCAAGCTATCTGTACGAAGTGACATAACAACTGCGTCAAACACACAGTCACAGACGATGGCATAACACACAAAATCGCGCACGTTATTCATTAAGTCACTCAAAACTGTGCAAGGCCATTCACACAAAATGACGTCTTAAACAAACCACTCAAGACGGCGTAACATAAAAATCCTGTTAAGACCGCATTACACATCAAGTCACTCAATATGACATAACACGCCTACAGTCAGATAAGATGGTGTAAAACACAAATTCACTCAATGTGATAAGATGACGTAACTCAAAAAGCCACTAAAGATAGATTGAAACACAAAGCCAGTTAATATGGTGTAAATACAAATGTACATAAAAGTAGAAGCAAAAGTCGAACAGGAAATCGTAGCATTCACATAACGCAATACACCGTAGTCTCGACCATCCAGACCCCTCGCGAGACTTCTCTCAAAGAAGTCCACACGCTGGTCTGGAGTAAAGCTTCTTTAACATTTGTGACATTAAAACGAGGTGTGTACAAAAAAAAATCACCGTCCGCTGATTGGTCAACTTCAGTTTGTTATTGGAATCACCCCCTACGTCACGGTTTGTTATGGGAATCACCCCCTACGCCACGACGGAATCAAAAATTACGTGACGTCACGTAACAAAAGTGCCACCAAACAAAGTCAGCGGATCACGAATAATACTAAAGACTAAATTTTAAACATCATTTTGTAATATAGATAATATTATGTTTTTAAAAACTGCAAAACGCGAAGTTTATTGTGTATTTAATATATTTCCATCAATTGGAAGTAATGTTGCGCGTAATGTAACGTGCACTTTGATGTTGCGGTCAAAATGACGTCACGTCGTAGTCAGTTTTGACGTTTGGCGCCGTCTATCGGTCAAACATTTTAATGAACCACGAGTCCAGACGCTCGCTAGCGCTCGCAGTCAGATTGAGTGTGTCTGGATGATAGAGACTAAATACACCGAAAACATACATTCAAAACAATCAACAATTACAAGGATAAATAGACTATGAGACACCACAAACATAACAGGAGTGACAACAGGGGAACCGCTTTGGAACGGTCGGTAGCTAAAAGGGCCCTGGGGTGCAAACCATGTTCTGGAGTGCACCAAACCTCATTCTTACTCTACTATTATCCCGGTTAAACAGAACAGCGTAAATAAGAAATCTCCGACAAGTTATTCTTGCATACCGGATAAGGCTTTCTTGCATACCGGACAAGGATATCCGCCATTTTATCGGGGCTAAATATTTCCATCTCACCCTAGGGTCGAGATAAAATTTACGCGCGTCAACATCCGGTATGCAGGAAAACATGCAAAACGTTAATAGCTGGCGGCGTCAATGCACAACATTTCTCTGATATGCAAGAAAAATAATTTATCATGGGTATTCGTTTCAGATAGGGAATTCCAACCCTCGGTATAAGTGTTTTAATCGGAACGTCGGCAGAGCCTCGGTTCCGATAAAAACACGTATACCTCGGGTTGGAATGCCCTATTTTCACCGGATACCCATGTAAGATTTTTATAATCCTCGTGTTACATGGAGTATGGAAAGTCTTTTCTTGCATACCGGACAAGGATATCTGTCATTTAATCGGGGCTAGATATTTCCTAAGGTCGAGATAAAATTCACGCGCGCCAACATCCGGTATGCAGAAAACATGTAAAACGTTAGTAGCTGGCGGCGTCGACGCACAACATGTCTCTGATATGCAAGAAAAAGAATCTATCATGGGTATTCGGTTCAGATAGGAAATTCTAACCCGGGGTATAAGTGTTTTAATCGGAACCTCGGCATGCGTAAAAAATAAGCCACTTGATGGCGTAACACACACAGCCACAGAAGATTGTGCAGTACACACAATAACGCAATAATCAGAAAACACCATTTGAGTTAAGAGGGTGTAACACACAAAGCCACCGATTTTGGTGTAACAAGCCGCTCATAATAGCGTAACACGCAAAGGTACACACTTATGTACACATGATTTTTTCTCAAGAAGGCGTATAACAGAATGTCACACGTTATGGTGTAACCTAGACAATCACAAAAGCTGGAGCAACACTGTGTTACGTTACCGCAAGACATAACACCATACAATATATGTGTCGCAAAGTCACGTAATATGGCTTTTAACAGAACTGACACAAGGTCACAGAAGATGGTGTAAAACACAACGATTGAGAAACAAAGATAGCCTAACACACACGGTCTCGCACACTATAGCATAACACAAAGTGCCACTCAAGAGGTAAGAGAAAATCAATCAAATATAATGATTTACTACATTTCTCTTTTCAGAAAAGGTTAATTATTAATTATAGAGTGTATGATTATTAATTACAGAGTCTATGATTATTAATTATAGAATGTATATATAACTACCGTATAGAGCGTTGTCACGTCTTTGGAATCACTGTAACAGCTGTCCGGTTTCGTAGTACCATACTCTTGTGAAGGATTTGAAAATCCACAGCAAGATAACTGAAAACAATAAAGCCTTTACATATGTTTTGTAAATTAACTGACATTATGATCTACCAAATACTGTTTATTGCTATAAACCTAAGCTTTATACGGTATGACAGTAACAGTTAAGTGAAACCTTACAAACCATTTGTTCACGATTAGGGGTTACGGTGGCCCAATGGATAGCACGTTTGACTCTGAATCCGCAGATCCCGGGTTCAAGACTCACTAGTGCCACTGGGTTAAGTTTAAACTTATTTATTTTACATCGATTGTTACGAAACCTTTTTGAATTTATTTTAATCACTCTCGATGTCTTCTTGGGTAGAACCACTACTACGCAATGCAGATAAAGGGACACAACACATAAAATCATAGCGGGGATCGAACTTACGACTTTTCGATCATGGGTCCAACGCTCTACCATTAGACCACAGCGCTCCACAGGGTTACTTCGGTGTTCTAAGGAAAATCACTTCGCCTAGCCTCTTCCATCGGAAGAGGAAGTAAACCGGCAACTCCCGTGTATCGGACTCTATTATCCGAGAAAACACATAGAAATCTATTCGACAGCAAGAGTAGGACAGCGTCCCGGATTTAGATATATCCTTCCCCTCCTACAAGGGCGGCTCGAAATAACCTGATTACCTCAATTTAAGGACATATTTCCGAACGATTCCTCTGGGAGCTCGACTTGAGAGTGAGCAAGTGTCGGTTTTGACGGATGGCGGGAGGTTATACAGTACTGAATCTACCCAGGGAAAGGTGGGTGGTCTGCCTTAACCACAAACAAATCTACAGGCATATATAGCCCGTAAATATGCTGAAAATGACGTAAAACATCATTCAACCAACCAACCCAACTAAAAATCAGGATATATATTTCCTTGTTTATACCAATCCTACGTTCACAGAAAAGTATATACCTCTGTCTGAATATGGTTCTTGGTATCGTTATTTATCTCGTCCCATAGATTGTCCATTATTTCAAACACCTGAAATCAGAAGAAGCGATATGCTAACAATGCAATAATAGTTGTATGTACTGAAAAGAGTTATCCTATTTTAGTACTTGTATGCGTTTTTTTGCTAATTGCTTTTCGCGTACTTTTGTCATATTGTTTTGATTTTATTTTCCCATTTTTAAGTGTCGATTGATTATCGTTAAAGATGTTATCAACGTGTTTGTAATTATAAACTTATAACATGTATTTTACAGAGCTACATGACAGGTATTTGACATGTATTTGACACAACCTACTAGTATACTGAAAGAAATAAGTTTAGCAGATTCAATGTATGTGCTTCAGCCGCCATTAAAATATAATTAACATAATTAACAAGTATATGCAGCACATTATTTGTAAACGATATCTCGAAAAAAATGTAGCGACATGTTTTAATTTACAGAAAGCATAATTTCGTTCTTATTTCGAAATCCAGAGTAGTTATTTAATAAGGTGTAACCCAGTTCTTGATAATATTCTTATTTTTAATGTGAAAAATGATGTTTTATGTCAATGGGAGATAACTCTGATACTTACTTTGAATCACACATAATAAATGAAAAACAAGAACACCTTCTGGCATGCCAAAGTTATGCTTCTCATTATAAAATAAAAAATCAGCTTCTTTAAGCTAGATATGCAAAAGGCCGTTCTAACCTTATTTCTTTCAGTATATATCATTACCACTTTACAACTTCTATATAAGCTTTGGTGACTTACGTGGTATGTTAAAGCTATGTTGAACCGTAAATTTCACAGAAACGAATTCTTCACATGTGTGAGGAATTCGTGCGAATTCTTCACGTGTGAGGAATTCGTGCGAATTATTCACACTTTTGTTACAAATACGGAAGTAAATATCACTAATCAAAAATGTGACATATACGTTTGACTTTTTTTGACTTTTTCGTTCGAACGTATTTTTCACAGCCAGCTGACAGGATACAGTTTATCGCTTATATCATACAATTGGTAATACCTTACACACTACAGTAGAGTCAATTATTGACCAATCTGAATCGAAAAAAAAAGGTGTTTCTTTGTATGTTCTTCTTAATATATTAGATGTGCACTTGTCATGTGCTGGATCGCAGGTGATCCGCAGTCAATGCGCTGTGTCTGTGACGACTTGATAACCATCGCCTCCAAATACATTTTTGCCTAAGTGTGTCAAATTTTCCCCAATGAAAGTCTTTGTCGTGGACATATTTGAATGCGTAATCGGGGTGTTTAACAGCGACCAGTACATGCCCTCAATGGGGATCGAACCCACGACCCGTAGATTGTAATGCCGGCGCCGAGCTGGCCCCCTCTGGACGTGTAAATAAGACACTGTCATAATATATGCCCAACATATCGTCTACGATTTGACCAGAGTTTAAAATCCTAATTGCCATTTTCAATAATTGCTTTATGACCGGACTGGCGAATGACCCGTCTCACCTGCCTGAAGATTTTTTATGACAAAGAGGGTCAAATTTATCCCGAATGAATGACGTGGTATTTTTCGAAGAGATGATTTGACGATTTCCTGGGTTTTAACACCTTAGTTAGCCCCTTAGTTTTAACAAGCCCATAGATGGTAACGACTATGCTCTACCGAGCTATCCGGGAACCACTAAATGTCGGCTACTTAGTCTCTATACTAGTATACTCTGATTAAAGATACAACTTATCATGAAGTTGCGCTTTGACCTTTAACCACTGGGAAAGAAAAATGCATTTTGCGAATCGTTTGGCTATATTTCAGCGGGGTACTTTTTAAATCATTCTAGCTTTTCAACGGATATGTTTATGTAGATTTTTGATGTGGTTTTGCTACAGATATTTACGGACAGACAGATATCTTGCCAAAATCGATTTCTTTAGTTCGCACTGCATAATGTATGCACCTGCCATTCAGCGACGTTATGGCACATAAAGATGTTCTGTCCGTCCGTGCGTGCGCCTGTCCGTCCGAAATTTCATGTCGGCTTCATAACTTTCGCACAATTATTCCTCATATAAAACAATGGTGCGCAGATCGCAACGGCCGGGCGGCTATATTCATGGTCAATGTCGCTGGGCGCTTAGAGGTCATAGCGTTTGTATGGACATACAATGTCCGCTCTGTATATTCCACATACAAAGACCGATTTTCAAATTACCCATGACACATTTATTCCTAACACAAGCTTGCAACCGCCAGGCGGCTACCTTCAATGTCAAGGTCGCACTAAAGCAGGGGCACCCATGTAGTATGGACACATTTGTAGGTACTGAACCTTTATGAAAGGGATTTACCTGTATTGTCATTTTCATTTGTTTTGTTTACACACAAACATGCAACCATTAAAATATGGAAAACGTCGCGCGATTTTACCTTTACGACTGTTCTATGTTATTTTTGCATCAAACGCCAAGTTATTAAAACTCTCCCATTTAACGGACCAAATGATGTAAAGTATTTTTATCAATACATATCGTTAGGTCTGTCATGTCTGGTATCATAAAAAAATACTATAGTAGCCCGATGTTTCGATAACGAAGCGAAAAGATGCGACGACGAAGCGCGAAGGTACGATGGCTGCACCTTCGCGCATCGCCATTGCACATTCGCGCAACGCCATCGCACATTTGCGCTTCGCCATCGAACCTTCGGGCACCGCCATCGCATCTTCATGCATCGTCATTACATCTTCTGGCACCGCCATCGCACCTTCGCGCATCACTATTGCACCTTCGCGCATTGCCATTGCACATTCGCGCAACGCCATCGAACCTTCACGCATCGCCATTGCATCATCACGCATCGTCATCGCAGCTTCCGATTGGAGCATCGGCCTTTAGGCAATGCACGGAAATACGATGATGGAGCACGAAGACGCACTGGGGAAGCGCGAAGAACACGATTTGTTGCTGTTAAAACTGCACACCATTAATGGGAATTCTATTCTATTCTATTCTATTCTGTTCTGTTCTGTTCTGTTCCATTCTCTGTTCTGTTCTGTTATGTTCTGTTCTGTTCTGTTCTGTTCTGTCGTGTTGTGTTGTTCTCCGCCTATTTCTCTAATAATATTATATTTTCGACGATCTGTATGTACATCTGACGTTTTCGTCTAAACAGTCATTTATTGCATTTTTTTCGTGCTGTTTTAACATGTGAAAAATACGTTTTTACTCTACATGTGTGAAGAATCCGCACGAATTCCTCACACGTGTGAAGAATTCGTTTCTGTGAAATTTACGGTTCAACAAAGCTAAGTTGTTACAAAGATCGATACATTACAAAATTAACTAGTTGCTCATATTGTTTTCCGTTATTATACGCGTACTCGGCAATTTCAGTGGATTAAGCCTTGTACGTGACAGCTACACACCTCTGCCGAGCGTGGGTTCGCTTCCTGAAGGAGGCAACTTCACCCATTACTATCTAATATAGTGTTTCAGCGGAACAAAACAAACACATTTAATTTCATTATTATGAGCGTTTTCAGTGATTTCAGGGTACTTCTTCAAAGCTTATCATACGTTGTAAATGACGCTACTAAGTGTTCTACAAAATGCGTTATTAAATTCGTTAATGAAATAGCCGATCTTACGTGTTCCTTCTGCACACAGCCCGCCATGGCAACACCGATATCGATAAAAAGAAGAACTGTCATCAACCCAATATACTGTAACAAAAAACAGAAACAGGAAAATAATTAAAATGAGTTATCAACAGTAGAGTAAAATGTAAAACTGTATAGTTTGATAATCTCCACATTTTGTAGTCCTCTTTAAAAGATCAATTTTGTATTTGTGTATACAAAATATTTTAAGAACACATATAAAGGCAAGTGGAAAACAATATGTCATATCGTCGATCATTTTGTAAGTGTGTTTTGCTCTTTCTTCGCAGTCAACTTAAAAGACATCAAAATAACATTTGACAAATAAAAAATAAGCACCAATCATCTGCAGGAGCTTAATGTTGCCTCGAACACCTAACACTGTTGGAACAAAAAACGATATTTTCAAAAACGTGTATCACAACTAGGAAGGCAAATGCGGCAAACATGATTATATATATATGCTGGGCCCAATTTTATAAAATAACTTAATAATGACAATTTTGATCTAAGTTAATTTATTTAATGCTTTTCTATGAAATACACTTTACAAAAAAACGTGATTTTGTTTCATTTTCTTATACTTTTCTGACATTCCTGCACTAGGTTCACATATAGTTGTCTACATTGAATGCTTAGGTGGAAACAAGTGGACTATTTTAAAATTTGATTTAAGATCCGAATTGTCGTAAGACGTTTAATAAAACGGGCCTCTGAACTTGTTAATGTAATCCCGACCGCCAATGTCAAATACATCGCACTCGTCAATGTCATACTACTAGAATGTGATGGCGGCCAGTAAATAATTCTTCTTTCGTTTTGTGAAAAACAGATCGTTGTAACTGATTTAGTGTGCCATCTTTTATTTAGATCACACTGTAGATCTATTTTAGCATTTTTCTAGCACTAATTGTCATGTATTTTCATTTTGCTTATATGGAAAGAAGTGTATTAATACAGCATGTGTTCAGTGTTTATGTTTTAAACTCTGCAGTCATTCGTGAGATTATTTTCTTAGACAATACATGCACCCCACACCCTCGACCACCCCTCCACATCCTCTTTTCTATAGGTAGGCATTTTGGCGGCAAAAACAAATAACTTGGCGGGGTTTTGTTGTTAAATCATAAATAGTACTTCATATGAGTTTCAAGTTGCTAACAGCTGTGCATTTGTCATTATTATTGTAACAGTTTTTTAGCTCATAACACAAGAATTTATGACACATAAATGATGCGTTACTATTAATGATTTTTACAAACGAAACAACCCGAGTCGTCAAGTTTTCCAGACCAAACTATTTCTTTCAACATAATTAAATCGACGGATCTAGTGCATATGAATGTGAAACTGGAATACATTATGATGGTTTTGTTCCGCCTATTTGGATTGACGCCCTGTCTGTTGAAGCGATGAGGAATGCTTTAATGGGAAGAACTCATTTTAAATACTTTCTCTTGTGTATCAACACACATTTTCAAAAAATAACAAAATCAATTGAGAGAGATAATTTTCTTAAATATCACTGTAGTTGGAGTGCATACAATGTTATCGATAATATCAAACTTATAAAATATGTAGACTTCCTAGTACGAACTGTATTTATCTAGTCTCTAATGCCGCTAAAGCCTTTCCTCAATTATTTAGTAATAGCAAAATCGGTACATTTAAACACATAAATATTGTCACTTCACTAAAGACGGATGGGTAAGATAACAAGCTTAGCTGCATATAAGTGGTTACATTTATTATATAGCCCCTTTAATTCAATCACACGACGATGTTTTAGATAATCTCCCAGATAAACTCCAAAGCATGTAATACAAACATATTAGGTAGTACTAAATAGATTAAACCACCTAAGTAATGTTTTCCATGTTGTAAAAGCGTAAACCTAAATCTAAGCGTTTGAAGATTGAACATGATACAATCTATGAGTAATATATAGAGGATATGTGTTGTTTTGGAGTGAATAACATTTTATTTCATCGAGAAGTGAGAAAACTTAATATTTTCACGAATGCGAAGCATGAGTGATTATATAAAAGTCCTCTCACTTCGAGATGAAATAAAATATGTTACTCACGACAAAAAAACAAATTTTCTTTTTATTTTATGATTTTACAAATGTTTTTTAGGGAAATTATGGTAGAACAACACAGGAGGCAGTTTCAATAACTAAGCCATTTTACACATGTTTTGTGCGACTACAAAAAAAAAAGTCCTAAGATATTTTATTTATACCCAAATAGAACAATTATATATTGGCAATCATTTCCTTTTAACTTTAAAATCAATTTCAAATCATTGTTTCAATAGAATGTACGATTCGCCGTGTTTTTCTCTCGGCATGTTTACATTTGCGTAGGAATATCTTGTGAACCATTGTACTGTGCATCTATGTTAGTTGTACATTTAAAAGTAGTCCCGGCAGCTACAGTGGAAATAAAGCTCTATATTCCATAGTGTGCAATAGCACTTTTATTTCACTGATAAAATACAGTATTTCATTGCATATCATAAAATAAATTTGTCTATATGGTCAAAAGAAGATATATTTTATCAGACTGAGTGTTATTTGTTAGACTTTGTTACTTTTACTTTATAATTATCACCATCATCATCATTATCATCATCAATCATCAATCATCATCATCATCATCATCATCATCGTCATCGTCATCGTCATCATCATCATCATCAACACCACCACCATTTTTATCATATGCAGCAGCATCATCATTACAAAACTAAACCATGAATGTCGTCTTACCTTGGAACGCTTTTATATCAGTTTGATCAGGTTTTATCTCAAAAACAAATTGAGGTCACCTCGTGATGTAGTTTTCATATGCAGGTTACTTTGATTTAGTTTTAAATATATGTCTTTACAACAAAGTTACTATGACGTTAATTCACATATCTTTTATACGTGTTAGGTCACTGGCCTAGTTGCCCAAGCGCTTTAATTACTATTACAGTATGACCAAAGGAAATATTTAACTGACCTTTTGAAAACGTTGCCATTAGCGTTTTTTTTTTAAGTTTCAATTTTCTGTCTTGAACACTGAACACGTAAGTCATTATGTCCTACTGGTTGCCCCAATGTTTGAGTTATGTTCTAATATACGTCACACAGTTTACATTTTAAGCTATTTTATATCCACTAAAAGAGGACAGGGAAAAGGTTAATTAATTATATTTTGAGGTCACTGACCAAATTCAAAAACTATGTCAAGCGTCTTGAAAATGTTGACAGTAGCGTATTGTTTGCTTGAACGCTTGAAGACTCAGTTCCTACTTACACTCGTCAACTTAATACCAATACCAAATTTCAAGTTGCTTTCTTCAGAAATGACGTAACAATGTCAACAATTAGGTTAGTTGTTGACATATTATTTATAGTATAAGCATTATCTTAAGTCAAATTGTTAACTTTATGATCACTTCTGGAAAAACACTCGATAAAAAATGTAAACATGTAAGCGACTACTTTTGCGTATTTTACCTAGTTTTAAGGCCACTGTGTATTTTGGAAAATAAATTGTACATCTGTTCGCTTTGACTTTGATTTCGACTGACTTTTAATTTGATTTTTCATGTTCGAAAATCATCAAATTTTGAGGATCAAGTATGCAAAGTTTTGACCCGATTATTTTTACATAGATGTTGAAAAAAAATAAATAGGTGTGAACAATAAAAAAAAAGCGAAAGCCTACGAACTGAAAATGATAGCAACGTACGTTAGTATAAACATAAGCTATAGCATACATTCACGTATCGTTAATTTCTTTTAGAAGAGACTTACGGCTTTCAGACAACACGTGGCCTCTGCACATCCTGCAATACAGCCGATGAAGCCTGGAAGGTTAAAAATCGCACAGTTAATCCCCTCGTATTGTGACTATGCGAAAATGGATAAAGCACGTTAAGCATAGTAAAAATATGAATACTTTATTAAGGTAACATAAACAGAAAATGTCTTTCTTCAGCATGCAAAGGTCATAAGACATATATGTGATACGCAAGTACATAATTAATATATCAAATGCTTGTGAATATTTAAACCGTTAAACGAACTATATATACTGTAGACACAGTATCCAGTTTTAAAACACTGTGAGCAAATTACAGATACACAATGACGTCACGTTTGGTGATAGAGTGGATCTTACACGAATGCTCATTTCTTCATTGAGTTTTATTCAACGAGTCTGAGAAGAATACTATGCGACGCCGTATATCATTTTGTCAACGAAGTTACAAATCCAACGGCTTATCGAGCATCATGTCACTTTTGCCGCCTATTAAAAAAGGTTCAATAACAATTTGGCAAGAATGTGAGATTATACTGATTACATAACTTCGCATAACGTTTGAAAGCGTATCTTAACAAGAAAGCCATAGACGACCAAAATATTAAATACTTTCGGAATGTTAGTAATTAATTTATTGTTCATACAAATAAATAAATACCAGTTCACAATGCCAAGAATGGATTTGTTCTAAATGGAATATATACAAGTTTTTATGAAAACTTACAAACTCCATACACACTTGATTAATACACTAACTTGTAACGTTGCTACACATGAACTACTTTATCACTGCTTAATGGTGATGAAAGAACAGTAATACAGCAACAACATTTATTAAACCTTGCCACAGATATTGGTTATAACCTTATAATCTAGCAATGCAATCTTAAACGTAAAACGTACCTGCGACAGCAATCAGTGCCCCTACGCCCAAGAAGGAGTAGGTAAATGCCTGAAAAAAAATCAAACTTTATGTTAAGTCATGAAAATAAATCAAACTTCATGTTAAGTCATGAAAATAAAGCAAATTTAATTTTTAAGTCATGAAAATAAATCAAACTTCATGTTAAGTCATGAAAATAAAACAAACTTCATGTTAATTCATGAAAATAAATCAAAATTCAGTATGTTAAGTCAAGTTATTTGTTATTGGCGAAATGTATTCTTTGTTATCTGTTACTGAGACTATTTATTTAATGTTATCTGTTATTGAGACTATTTATTTAATGTTATCTGTTATTGAGACTATTTATTTAATGTTATCAGTTATCCGATAAAATAAAAGATGTTGTTAAATCACTTGTAAATAATTCTACAAAATCGTTTTTGCAATTGCAACTTGTCTTTAAAAATACATACCAGCTTCCCAGACAGGAAGTTGCTAGCATTTTCCGTCGTAATGAGGATCCAGACTCCATACCCAAGTACGCCACATCCTACAAGCTGTAATACGTGATAAGATTAAACTATGTTGACGTACTCAAGCACTAGGCTTTGACAAAGCTTGGCTATATTGGAGTGGAATCGATTGAATCAATTTGATACAAGAGGCTGCTTCAATGTTACTAGCTAGATGGTAAAGACGATGAGTTTGAAACCTTCTAGCCTCTAGCTGAGGGTTCGAATCCGACAAGAAGCTCGACTTGTATGTGAAAACACGTCGATTCTTGCGGATGGCGGGAGGTATACAGTACTAGTTCTACCCAGGAAATAATGGGTGGTCTCTCTCCACAATTAAACTACCGACCGTAATTTATTGTCTAAACTGTGCCGAAAATGACGTAACTCACCATTCAATAAACCAATAGTATTGACCATATACTGATGCAGACAAATCGTCTCATGTGTATCTTTTGGTTATTGCTATATTATTTAAATTGAAATTTAATTTATTTGGTAACATTTATACTTCTCAGGTAAATATAAATTATGTTTTAAACATAGTAGTGGCCTCCTACTGTTGACAGGCTGGCCATTCTTGCGCACTTTTATCCAAAACATGCGGATTACTTTCATGAAACAAGGATTACTTCATATTGATTATTTTCAACAAAGGATGGCAGGTGGTAAGAGTAAACACCCTGTAGTTTATTGTGCAGTTTTTGTTCTATTTCTTTCAGCGAAACACGGATGACATTCCTGTTATTCTGTTTTCAATATTAATTAAATAATTTGCAATTATTCTGCACTACCATTACAATAGCTAGTGTTTTTTTTCTTTAACTTACTGAGCTACTCTGTTTCAAATAAAGACATAACTGAAGTTGTTAACTAAATATGTACATACAAGACACAACACGTTGGTACAAATGCTGTACATACAAGAGAAACAACACCTTGGTAAAAAGTATGTACATACAAGACACAACACGTTGATACAAAGAATGTACATACAAGACACAACACGTTGATACAAAGTATGTACATACAAGACACAACACGTGGTACAAAGTATGTACATACAAGACACAACACGTTGATACAAAGTATGTACATACAAGACACAACACGTGGTACAAAGTATGTACATACTAGACACAACACGTTGGTACAAAGTATGTACATACAAGACACAACACGTCGGTACAAAGTATGTACATACAAGACACAACACTTTGGTACAAAGGTTGTACATACAAGACACAGCACGTTGATACAAAATATGTAGATACAAGACACAACACGTTGGAACAAAGTATGTACATAAAATACACAACACGTTGGTACAAAGTACATACATACAAGACACAATACGTTGGTACAAAGGACGTACATACAAGACACAACAAGTTGGTAAAAGTACGTACATACAAGACTCAACACATTGGTACAAAAGACGTACATACAAGACACAACACGTTGATACAGAGGATGTACATACAAGCCAAAATACGTTGCTACAAAGGACGTACATACAAGACACAACACGTTAATACAAAGGACGTACATAAAAGACACAGCACGTTGATACAAAGGACGTTCTTACAAGACACAACACTTTGATACAAAGGATGTACATACCAGACACAACACGTTGGTACCAAGTATGTACACACAAGACACTACACGTTGGTAAAAAGGACGTACGTACAAGACACAACACGTTGGAACAAAGGACGTACATACAAGACACAACACATTGATACAAAGGACGTATATACAAGACACAACAAGTTGGTATAAATTACGTACATACAAGACGCAACACGTTGGTACAAAATATTTACATACAAGACACAACACGTTAGTACAAAGAACGTACATATACAAGACACAACACGTTGTAACAAAGGGCGTACATACAAGACACACCTCGTTGGTAAAAAAATGTACACACAAGACAAAACACATTGGTGCAAATTATGTACATACAAGACACAACACGTTGATACAAAGGACGTACTTACAAGACACAACACGTTGGTACAAATGATGTACATACAAGACGCAACACGTTGGTACAAAGTATGTACATACACGACATAACACGTTGATGCAAAGGATGTACATACAAGGCACAACACGTTGGTACAAAGTATGTACATACAAGACACAACACGTTGGTACAAAGGACGTACATACAAGACACAACACGTTGGTACAAAGGACGTATATACAAGACACAACACGTTGGTACAAAGTATGTACACACAAGACACAACAAGTTGGTATAAATTACGTACGTACAAGACGCAACACGCTGGTACAAAGTATTTACATACAAGACACAACACGTTGGTACAAATGATGTACATACAAGACGCAACACGTTGGTACAAAGTATGTACATACAAGACATAACACGTTGATGCAAAGGATGTACATACAAGGCACAACACGTTGGTACAACGTATGTACATACAAGACACAACACGTTGGTACAAAGGACGTACATACAAGACACAACACGTTGGTACAAAGGACGTATATACAAGACACAACACGTTGGTACAAAGTATGTATACACAAGACACAACAAGTTGGTATAAATTACGTACGTACAAGACGCAACACGCTGGTACAAAGTATTTACATACAAGACACAACACGTTAGTACAAAGAACGTACATACAAGACACAACACGTTGATACAAAGTACGTACATACAAGACACAACACGTTGGTACAAAGGACGTACATACAAGACACAACACGTAGATACAAAGTACGTACATACAAGACACAACACGTTGGTACAAAGGACGTACATACAAGACACAACACGTAGATACAAAGGACGTACATACAAGATGCAACAGTTTATTAACAAAATGAATGTTCATAAAATATACGACACTTTGACAATAAGTATGTACATACAATATACAACAGTTTGACATTAAGAATGTACATACGAGATACAATACGCCGATACTAAAAAAGTAAATACAAGAAACAGCACTTTGAAAATTATGATGTATATACAAGATACAACACGTTGGCACTAAGGACGTCCATACAATATACAACACATTGCCACTGAGGACGTATATACAAGATAAAACCGTTTGACATTGAGGATGATAATACAATATACAACACTTTGAAACTAAGGACGTACATACAAGATACAATACTTTGACACTAAGGATGTAAATACAAGATACAACAGTTTGACACCAACGACGTACATCCAACATACAATACTTTGACACTAAATATGTACATACAAGATACAACAGTTTGACACTAAGGACGTACATACAAGATACATCAGTTTGACATTAAAGATGTATATACAAGATACAGTACTTTGACACTAAGTACGTACATATAAGACACAGCACTTTGACACTAAGGATGTACATATACAATACACCAGTTTGGCACAGAGGACGTTCATACAAGATATAATACTTTGACATTATGGATATACATACAAGATACAACAGTTTGCCACTAAGGACGTACGTACAAGATACATCAGTTTGACACTAAAGATCTACATACAAGATGCAGCACTTTGACACTAAGGATGTACATACAAAATACCCCAGTTTGGCACAGATGTCGTACATACAAGATACAACACTTTGACACTAAGGATGTAAATACAAGATACAACAGTTGGACACCAACGACGTACATCCAAGATACAATATTTTGACACTAAGGATGTACATACAAGATACGACAATTTGACACTGAGGATGTACATACAAGTTACGACTGTTTTACACTGAGGATGCACATACAAGGTACAATGCATTGACACTGAGGATGTACATACAAGATACAACACTTTGACACTAGGGACGTACATTCAAGATAAAGCACTTCGATATTAATGATGTACATACAATATACAACAGTTTGACACCAAGGACGTACATACAAGATACAACATTTTGACACTAAGGACATGCATACAAGATACAACTCTTTGACACTAAAAATGTGCATTCAAGATACAGCAGTTTGACATTAAGGACGTACATACAAGATACAATAAAATAGTGTTGTCATATCTCATAAACATGTATTAACCTTTATTAATATTTATTAACAATGGTTCCTTATATTATTAGACAACAAGTGACATGTATGCACGTACGAGAGATTACTGACCTCACTATTTGGCATGTTTACGTTTACTTTAACTCATGTTAAGACCCAAGAATTTGCTATCTAAATGTTTGCTCATTCTTTACAATGGTGTTATAGTATGTATCTATATTTACTCAGGTCCAACAAACGTTGAAAAGCACTGTCGTACTTAATACGTTTCAAAGGATATAACAAGGTCGTGAATTTTATTTAAGCTAGTCAAGATTGTTTATCAACATTCGGGGTATTGACTTAGTAAACACTGTTGCTGTACCAACAAAATCTTTAACTGAATCATCAAGAATGTTTATTAAAACAAAATCACCGTTTAAAACAATGGGAACCTGAGACACATGACGACCACCGAAGCATTGTGGTGTAGTGGTTAGAGCGTCTGCCTTGCATTCGGGAGGTCGTGAGTTCGAGTCCCCTAACCGCGTAATACCAAAGACTTTTATTTAAAATGGTAGTAGTCACATGTAACCCTTGCATGACGAGCAGGGGAGTACCTGGAGCATTTTGAAATGTACGCCAGATATGAGAAGCGTAGTTGCGAACCGAGCAGCGACGCTGCGAGTGTGGGGTAGGTGTGGGAGGTGGTTCCCCCTCCCGCCGTTGGGGGTTTGGGTTTGAAAATTAGGAGGCAAATGATGCGTTCTCAAGCTATATTTCAGCGTTAATATGGCATTTTGAGATTTTAGTTTTTCACTTTTGCTGACGAATTGTACGCATTGCCTGGATACGCGCCTGACGAGCAAATAATGGGTAGTGCTATGAACATGATTGACCAGTGTCAGAATAATGTGATTGGGGGTATGATATCATGTTTACTACGGCGTGGTAAGTGTGGCAGCACTATAAAGAAACCATTGAGTTCGCTGCTTCATCCCATCACACACAAAGACAAAGATAAAAGTCCAGACTCATTTGTACCTATGACCGTCGGATAGAGCGCCTGTCGGTTGCTCGGTGGACGGACTATAATCCTTAGAAATACACACACACACACACACACACACAATCACATGGTGACCAATGTACATGTCACATCAGCGTTTCACCGATTTAGTTAAGCTATGTTTCAGAAAAAGAAAATTTAAACTTCCATAAAACTACAGTGTTTATCAATTGAAAATACCCACTTTTTAACGTTAATTGAAGGATTTATTCATGTTATTTGGAAAAAACATGGCTAGAAACCATATTATATATTAAAATGAATAATGCACCTTTTTTTGCAAAGATGGAGACAAAAATGAGCTTCACTCATGATTAAAATAAGGTCTCATTCATAATAAATGCTTCAAGCAACACGCTGCTTTAAAATGATAGTAACTGTTGGAATTAACAGTATATTGAGTAAAGGAGCAACAGTCTTAAGGACAGTTTTATTGTTTTCAAGTCAGATTTCAAAAAGTAGATTTTTAAAACAGAAATAGAATGGATTGTTTGACACGATTGCACATTTGCATTATTGCATACAATCCACGTAAAAACATGATTGTGTTGTTATATTTAATCAACATAGCATCTAAACAGTTTAAGAAGCGCAAGTACTCGTAAAATAATAAATAATAAAAATATGCATCCCTTTGTAAGACAACATAAGAACTGTTTTACCAGGATGAAATATAGTTATAGGTATATATAATTTTATTGAACCCATCATCATCCCATGTTAAAACATACACGCTAATCCACACTTTTATTTACGTTTATAAGCATTTTATTGTTGTTACGCCAAGAGACAAAAACATGAGCACATGGTGTCCTTGTGGAAGATGTGTAAAGTTGTTGCAAAAAGGTCTGTGTTATCGCCGGCACAAAGGGCGTGTCGTTTACAAAGAGAAAACATATCGAAACATTAACGCTGGACGGGCCATATGTAATCACAACATAAACTAAACTAAGACAGGCAGGGTCATAGGTTATCACACCATAAATAAGGCAGGAGGAGCCACAGGTACTCACAACAAAACATAAGGCAGGGCAGTCCATAGTTAATCAAACCATAACCTACCGTTGGTGGGTCGTAATTTATGCCACAAGTAAGTTACCACAGCATGAACTAAGGAAGCACGTGGAAATAAATCATAACACCGGCCAAAACATTAGATAATTCTGGATAGGACAGAGGTAATCACAACATAAACTAGGCCAGGACGGGCCATACTTAGTCACATAATAAACTAAGGCAGGAAGGGCTATAAGTTATCATACTACACACTAAGGCAGTTAATCAAAACGTAACCTACGGCTGGACGGGCCTTAATTTATCACAAGATAATCCACGACAAGTAAGAAATCATAACATAAACTTCGTCGGAACCGGAATAATAAACCACAACATCAACAAAGGCAGAATTGGCCAGAGGTTATCAAAAGATAAGCTACGACTGGACAGACCATATTTATTATAATACAACCTAAGGCAGTGCGGTAATCGCAACATTCACTAATGCAGGACGGGCCATATGTGATGAACAACAACATACACCAGGGTAGAGCGACCCTTTGATAATCACAGCATAAACTGAGCCAGGACGACCCAGAAGTAATGACAGCATAAAATGAGTCAGGACGACCCGTAAGTAATCACAGCATACACTGAGTCAGGAGGACCCATAAGTAATCACAGCATAAAATGAGTCTGGACGACCGTAAGTAATCACAGCATAAACTGAGTCAGGACGACCCATAAGTAATGACAGCCTAAAATGAGTCTGGACGACCGTAAGTAATCACAAACGGAGTCAGTACGACCGTAAGTAATCACAGCATAAACTGAGTCAGGACGACCCGTAAGTAATGACAGCATAAAATGAGTCTGGACGACCGTAAGTAATCACAAACGGAGTCAGTACGACCGTAAGTAATCACAGCATACACTGAGCCAGGACGACCCATGAGTAATGACATCATAACATGAGTCTGGACTTCCGTAAGTAATCACAAACGGAGTCAGTACGACCGTAAGTAATCACAGCATAAACTGATTCAGGACCACCCGTAAGTAATGACAGCATAAAATGAGTCTGGACGGCCGTAAGTAATCACAAACGGAGTCAGTACGACCGTAAGTAATCACAGCATAAACTGAGTCAGACGATGCGTAAGTAATGACAGCATAAAATGAGTCTGGACGACCGTTAGTAATCACAAACGGAGTCAGTACGACCGTAAGTAATCACAGCATACACTGAGTCAGGACGACCCATAATTAATGACAGCATAAGATGAATCTGGACGACCGTAAGTAATCATAAACGGAGTCAGTACGACCGTAAGTAATCACAGCATACACTGAGTCAGGACGACCCATATGTAATGACAGCATAAAATGAGTCAGGACAACCCATAAGTAATCACAGCATAAACTGAGTCAGGACGACCCATAAGTAATCACAGCATAAACTGAGTCAGGACAACCCATAAGTAATCACAGCATAAACAATCAGGACAACCCATAAGTAATCACAGCATAAACTGAGTCAGGACAACCCATAAGTAATCACAGCATAAACTGAGTCAGGACAACCGTAAGTAATCACAGCATAAACTGAGTCAGGACGACCCGTAAGTAATGACAGCATAAAATGAGTCTGGACGACCCATAAGTAATCACAGCATAAACTGAGTCAGGACGACCGTAAGTAATCACAGCATAAACTGAGTCAGGACGACCCATAAGTAATGACAGCATAAACTGAGTCAGGACCACCCATAAGTAATCACAGCATAAACTGAGTCAGGACGACCGTAAGTAATCACAGCATAAACTGAGTCAGGACGACCCGTAAGTAATGACAGCATAAAATGAGTCTGGACGACCGTAAGTAATCACAAACGGAGTCAGTACGACCGTAAGTAATCACAGCATACACTGAGTCAGGACGACCCATAAGTAATGACAGCATAAAATGAGTCTGGACGACCGTAAGTAATCGCAAACGGAGTTAGTACGACCGTAAGTAATCACAGCATACACTGAGTCAGGACGACCCATAAGTAATGACAGCATAAAATGAGTCAGGACAACCCATAAGTAATCACAGCATAAACTGAGTCAGGACGACCCATAAGTAATCACAGCATAAACTGAGTCAGGACAACCCATAAGTAATGACAGCATAAACAGAGTCAGGACAACCCATAAGTAATCTCAGCATAAACTGAGTCAGGACAACCCATAAGTAATCACAGCATAAACTGAGTCAGGACGACCGTAAGTAATCACAGCATAAACTGAGTCAGGACGACCCGTAAGTAATGACAGCATAACATGAGTCTGGACGACCCATAAGTAATCGCAGCATAAACTTAGTCAGGACGACCGTAAGTAATCACAGCATAAACTGAGTCAGGACGACCCATAAGTAATGACAGCATAAACTGAGTCAGGACGACCCATAAGTAATCATAGCATAAACTGAGTCAGGACGACCGTAAGTAATCACAGCATAAACTGAGTCAGGACGACCCGTAAGTAATGACAGCATAAAATGAGTCTGGACGACCGTAAGTAATCACAAACGGAGTCAGTACGACCGTAAGTAATCACAGCATAAACTGAGTCAGGACAACCCATAAGTAATGACAGCATAAACAATCAGGACAACCCATAAGAAATCACAGCATAAACTGAGTCAGGACAACCCATAAGTAATCACAGCATAAACTGAGTCAGGACAACCGTAAGTAATCACAGCATAAACTGAGTCAGGACGACCCGTAAGTAATGACAGCATAAAATGAGTCTGGACGACGCATAAGTAATCACAGCATAAACTGAGTCAGGACGACCGTAAGTAATCACAGCATAAACTGAGTCAGGACGACCCATAAGTAATGACAGCATAAACTGAGTCAGGACCACCCATAAGTAATCACAGCATAAACTGAGTCAGGACGACCGTAAGTAATCACAGCATAAACTGAGTCAGGACGACCCGTAAGTAATGACAGCATAAAATGAGTCTGGACGACGATAAGTAATCACAAACGGAGTCAGTACGACCGTAAGTAATCACAGCATACACTGAGTCAGGACGACCCATAAGTAATGACAGCATAAAATGAGTCTGGACGACCGTAAGTAATCACAAACGGAGTCAGTACGACCGTAAGTAATCACAGCATACACTGAGTCAGGACGACCCATAAGTAATGACAGCATAAAATGAGTCTGGACGACCGTAAGTAATCACAAACGGAGTTAGTACGACCGTAAGTAATCACAGCATACACTGAGTCAGGACGACCCATAAGTAATGACAGCATAAAATGAGTCAGGACAACCCATAAGTAATCACAGCATAAACTGAGTCAGGACGACCCATAAGTAATCACAGCATAAACTGAGTCAGGACAACCCATAAGTAATGACAGCATAAACAGAGTCAGGACAACCCATAAGTAATCTCAGCATAAACTGAGTCAGGACGACCGTAAGTAATCACAGCATAAACTGAGTCAGGACGACCCGTAAGTAATGACAGCATAACATGAGTCTGGACGACCCATAAGTAATCACAGCATAAACTTAGTCAGGACGACCGTAAGTAATCACAGCATAAACTGAGTCAGGACCACCCATAAGTAATGACAGCATAAACTGAGTCAGGACGACCCATAAGTAATCACAGCATAAACTGAGTCAGGACGACCGTAAGTAATCACAGCATAAACTGAGTCAGGACGACCCGTAAGTAATGACAGCATAAAATGAGTCTGGACAACCGTAAGTAATCACAAACGGAGTCAGTACGACCGTAAGTAATCACAGCATACACTGAGTCAAAATGCGCTAAAATACTTAATGTTACCACTGAATTATAGTTACTTGAATTTTAAACGATATTCATTTAAAACGGATGTAATTTAGGATTATCCATGTTCCATTTTATTATAGACGGAGCATCTGCAATAAACGGGTCAAAGTTTTATGTTTTTATATTATTTCCTTCCAGTTTAAAAAAAAGGTTATATCAGTCTTTAATAGGACTGATATTCATGTATGTGTTTTATCAGCACATTTCATGTTTTCATATAAAAGGAGGATAACTCTCAAAATATGCACCAATTTAAATAAACTATTTTACAATCTATTGATAAACACAAAAAACCTGTCACAAACTTTTCTTAAATATTTTAAACTAAGAAAATTAGTAAGATGCAAAAGTGAGTAATTAGGAATTTTGTTCAGTTGTCCAATATTAATTAAAAGCGCATCAATGCACTCTGTTCAGTGCTTTACATCTCAGTTAAGAAGTTGAATTAAGCAAGGAAGCGACGCCAACCACACTGCGATTCATTGGCTCATAATGTGAAATATTGCGAGTTCGAGCTCGAGACGTAAACCGGGCGGTCCCGTGTATCGGTCTATCCTCCGAGCACGTTAAGAAACCATAATAATTTACTCGATAATATGCTTAGGGCACAGTTCCCGGATTCCTATGTATCCTTCTCCTCTCTCTGTGGCGGCTCTAAATAACCTATACTATGTTGATGAGCCGTTAAACAACATTCAGTTCAATTGGAAACGCCGATGCGTTTCGCCTTTGACCATAACAAAGCCGCAATGTCCATCGGAAGGGACGTTGGCTAAACTGTCCGATGTATGAACTAGCAGAAAAGATTTGATAGCAAGAATCAGGGTTCCCGGATTTCTCAGTATCCTTCCACTTCTTGGTAGACGGCTAACAATAATCTTAATGATTTGTAAATGACCCGTTAAATAACAATTTAATTCAATACATTGAGATAAATTTTCGGGGAGACATATCATACACAATGTGTCAAAGTTCGTTAATAATCATATCAAATAATTTGGCACTCTTCTGTTAAATGGTTAAGATCTAGTTACAAGCTCGTTACAATTAATCAATGATACCCTTGTTTATTTTTATTTTTTTTAATTCTTTAAAGATCCTCGACTCGTTAAACAGTTTTAAGCTTAAACTAATATATGTATAATGTAAACAAGGGATAATAAATACATAGTGCTTCAATTAAAACAAACATATCACACACATTATATTCGGACATAATGACATCCTATTATAGTCTACAATAAATTCTCCGTTAAAGGGACATATGGCAATCTTGCAGTATTTGAAATGGGTGTCTCAATTTATATATCCAGTATCATTTTTACTTTTACCCTGGTTACATTTAAATAAATCAAATTTTAAGTATTCACTATTTCGTCTTATTATACTATAAGTTTTAATATATTTCTGGAGCAATAATATAAAAAAATAATAATATGCATAAACAAATGGCTTAATACAATTCTTATAATTATCATTAATGATTGAACAAATGTAATTTATGTAGAAAAACTAACGGGACGCCGTTAGTTTTTAAAAAATCAAGATTGCCATGTGTCCCTTTAAGGGACTTGGTATTATAACTTCAGTGTATTACTCTTGCCTTTTTTAAGATAAAACAAACAGTTCGCAAAACAGTTAAGTCACGTTGATTGTGGACAAAATGGACGGGCTTTAACTGTTTGTTGAAAATGCCTATTCAACGAAAGAGTGACATGTTGAAGTTTTATTATATTGATATTTATATTTTTTACCAAAAGTTTAGTGTTGATGTAGTTACTATAACGAATAGATATTAAAGAGAAATGTTATTTTAATCAAAATCACATTTCAAACACATTACACCCAAAATAATATCATGTTATTAGAGTTAATAAAGATAATACAATTATATATCAATTAAATAAATCTAGCAGTCTGTGTATGCTTACCCAAAATATAAAGTTTAATATAAGGAAGATCTTTCCTGTACAACCCGATACTCCCATATTTGAAGCTTTTCAAATCACATTGTATCCTTCACAAATATGTAATTTAAATAAGCTATTGATAAAGGAATTGTTTCAACTGTTCATATCAGTGCGCGCATGCCCCGTGACCACGTGATATGACGAGTTAACAATTAATCATGTTCTTAACAAACCAATCCATTGTTGATACTACTTCAGTCGACGGTTATTCGATAAATTCCCGCTGATTCTTTATGCATCTCGAACAACTCTGATTTCTTGCCGGGATAAAATCTTAAGTTTGTACTTAAAAAATAACTCATTCGTAGATGTGCATCTTAAAATTAAAAAAATAAGTATTTAATTTTAACCGATCATGCTAATAAGAACAAGAAAACATATCAGAATTCAAATTTTGTCTTTACATAAAAAAATTCCCAAATAACTCAAAAAAAAAAAAGAAAAAAAAAGAAGTAAAAGACACTCCATTTTCATTTGATTATAAAGCAAGCCTTAGTGCTGTCCACGGTTGATAGTCCGGTCATTTTGATCAAGCAAACATAGAAATGCTAAAATAGATAATGTTTGCTAATAAGTATACGATACGTAAGTACTATACTATAGGGGACATAATTTATATGCCTTATAAAGTTTGGTATACATATATATTTATTTGAAGTGCGTTACTCTCAAAGTAACAGTTTACCCTCATAGCAACTGAGCATGTTAATATGTTTAACATTCGCTGGCGGGGCCAATATATAATTACCTGCGGATCTAAGGTGGGCGCACGTGTACGTGTGTCGAATGGGTGAATGGGTGCGTGTTTCACTGGGTCGGGTAAATATGAGCGTGAATTCGAAAGTATTCCATAAATGGTTATCCACACACGGACAAGTAGGGATCGAATTCTGGTCCCTATATCGATAAACCAGCATGCAAGTAAACAAACTCCCACTCCTTTGATAAGTTTCACGTAAACGCAAACGGAAAACGTTCTCATCTCAGTGTTCGTTTCCTCATTAGATACACGTGTAGGCGTTGTGTCCGATCCAGAGGGGGCGGAATATATGTATGTATGGTGTTTAACGTTCATGTAAACCATCGTTGGGTCATCTTCTTGTAGCAGTGAGCTCAATTTCTCTTCTTTATAGTGCTGTCACACTGGAATACCACTCCGTAGATACAGGATATGATATCCTGGCCAGTCATATTATACTGACAAGTCCTAGAACTAACATGTATATGCTGAACGTCAAGCAATGGAGCCACTAGTAACATTTTTAAGAATTATTTGGTAGTACCCGGCCGGGAATTAAACCCACAACCTCCCGAATGCGAGGCGTGCGCCCTACCACTATGTCACGGTGAGGTATGAGAGAGGCGGAAACCATGTTATTTAATTATATTAGAAAGCCGGATGTTCACCACCACGGATCCGCACCTGGTGAGTGCACATCGTTTTCAATGCAATCAGACTGGTATCGACCCGACTGTTGTTATCTATTATCGAGTGTACACCTAAGATGAACTATTTTAAAAGAAATAAATGGTGATTGAAATTGCTATTTGTTCTAGATAAGACACACATTTATTTTATTTACAAGGAGATATAAAATTCAATTGATGTATTAGACTATCGTGATCCCGTCGTTACTAAGAAAAGAACCGAACAAAAACACCACTCTTTAACCTTTTTTACCGCAGTATAGCTAAACAAATGGAATTGGCACTGACAAATAAGTACGTGATACTCCCAGGTTTGTGTTAGTATTATGTACTACACGTAAGTACGTGCGTAAGTGTTACTACTAAGTACGTACGCAATACAATAACGTGCGTACAGAATACTAACACGTGCGTACGTATAACTATCATATAGTAATTATACGTAATATATACAAGTACGAACGCGATACTAACACATACACACCATGATCGTATTACATATACTACACCATTTCATTTTCTATAGACGTACATTATAGCACTAAGCTCTGTACTGTGTTCCCTAATAATATGAAAAAGGCACAGCCTAAATGGGGATTTATCCAGTTTGAGTAATAAACTTATTTTTTTAAACTGTGAAGATACTGCACTCATCCTCCTTTTACATGTAAACAAATATCGCGATTCACTAGCCTAATAAATTGGCTCCTATGCAGTTTTTTTCTTATTCTATGTTCTAGGCAACTGTAACTCGCCAATACGAAAAAATTGAAAAAAACATTAAACGTGTATTTTAACACACTACGAGATTCACGTACATGTGTTCAGTACGGACCATTGTCAATTTCAGATAAGTTCAGAATCAATCAAGATGTTGCGAAGGTGCGCGAACGTAGGTGCAATGGTCAGGTTCCCAAAAATATCCCAACATACTCATACTGTTGTTTTGTTTTATCAAATCTACACCTATATCAATGATGTACCCCCGCCCACCCCCACCCCTATCCCCCAACCATTCCCCAACCCCATCATCACCACCACCCGAATATTATTTTTTTTGCATTTTTGGATTATTTGGATATTAACATTTAAATTTGAACGCAATCATTTACATATGAAATATCCGCGGCAATAAAAGATAACTGAAATGAGGTCACATCCCCGAGTTGCCTTTCGACTACAAATTTCTTTAAAATGACAGCTATTTTTTAATTAAAACTGAAAAAAAAAAAAAAAAAAAGTTCACACACCAAATTCCCCACCCCACCCCCACCCCAAACCTACCCCACATTGTTTTAGCCTTTTTTCTGATGGTATATACTGGCTATATAATTTATAATTGTCTGAACCTTTGAATAGTGGAGCTGCGATGTTCTCCCACAGCTCTTTTTTATTATAAACTGCGTATTAAATTCTTAGTGGTAGGGGAAAAAAGTAATCCAATTCTAATAATATATAACATGTATTGTCAAAATTATTTATGGAAATGCTGGAAACTGGAGCCCGATTAAGATTTTTAGACATTGGTTTATAGTAATCTAAATCAAAGATCCAGAATACTCCTTAAATTAATAATTAATATGTCCATAATTAATCAGTCCATCAAATAGTTTATAATTACTTATTATGGCAGTGAAGAGAGAAAAATTTAAAAAAAATCAGGCACTTGAACTCGGAGCTTATGCATAGAAGTCGGGAGCTGTAAACATTTGGCCACAGCATCAAACGCGAGCCTGTACAATTAAATAGTATATATTATTATGTATTAGGCTGATGACTCCTGATACCCACGCAAGACCTGAATACTGTAATAATAACGTCAATAGTGCTTATTAAACTGTAACGTCAGTTAATATTGTTCTATTTAGTCGTATTTATCGATTATTGGTCGATTATTGGTCACTGGCGAGACAATCAGTCAGTATTGATTTATCCTCATCGATTGCGGAAATTAACGAAAAGTTCCGATGGCATTGATCGTACATAGTCGGCCAATTCCGTCTTTCTTCGGTGATAGCGAGATGCTGCGAATGGCACCCAGACAAATGACATCGCCGAAGAAGCCCGAAGTGAATTTACCATGCCTATCAGCGGAAGTAGAGACTGGTTTCCCGTTCCGTAAGCTCGACTCTCATATACTTGGCCGAAATCGGAAACCAAAGGGATAATTTTTTCAAACTCATAGCATGTGGACAAAAGTTGATACCGTTAAGGGGATTTTCATCACTGGCGAAGCGCGCCAGAGATAAATCCTCTATAAGAAGCTATATTTTTGCTTACTTGTTTTGAAAGACCTATCTTAGTTGTATCCAAAAAAAAACGTACACAAACCATACGTTGAGTATGTTTTGAAAAAGGTTTTTTGGGTCGGATGGTTGTGACCCACCTACTTGCATGTAGAAACACGAGGAAAATGTAAAATATACTTCTTGTTTTTATTATGATGCCAGAAATTATGAATACATTGCACAAATGTATGATTTAACCTTCATAAGTACTCTTCAAAAGTTGAACTGTAATTTTTTAGCAAGATGTTTTTATTTGTTTACCTTGTCAACATAAAAAATAGCAGATTCTGTGTAATAGCTCCAAATTTATCCTGGAACTTTTTCCCTGTCCGCGGAATGGTTGGTAATTGGTGTAGTCTGGTCTATACGTATGCGTTTTTATTTCGTACATGTGTACGTGATAAATAACAACTACGTGACTTAAAATTGATGCAGTGTCATCATCATCATCATCATCATGATCGTCGTCGTCGTCGTTGTTATCATCAACACCATCATCATCATCATCATCACCTAGAACTATATGTGTTCTTGCTAACGTTTCTGTATGACTGCTGTTTCTGTGGAAACGTGGTCTATCACAAGATGATGATGTTAATGATGACGATGATGATGGTGGCGATGCTGCTGCTGCTGCTTCTTCTGATTTTGACGATGATGATGATAATGATGATGATGATGATGATGATGAAGATGATGAAAATGACGATGATGAAGATGATGACGATGATGATGATGACTACGATGACCATGATGATGATGATGATGATGACGACGAAAATTGTGATGAAAGTGATGACAATGATGATGAATACGAAATATTATAACGTATTTATCTGATGATAACACGTAATACTATACGTACGTGATATGAAAGCAATACATCGTGTCAGCTTCCATATATTGTACTCTTATGTTGATTATTTTAAAGCATCATTGTCTGCAACTTTAGAAGTATAACCTATAACTTATAATTAAACTGTTCTGGTCCCGTGTTTGATTCCGCTCCTCTCTACCTGGTTCCCTGTTTGACATTGCCTACAGGAATAGTTCGATTAATTCTGTTTCATCGATATATTCTTGTGGATAAAAACAAAGATTATCGAAATTGACCTTTTTGATGAGATTGGTTGAGAAGAGGAATATCAATAACTGATTAATTTTATTCTGTAACTGATCATTTGTAAATGTTCTAACTGTTTGAAAAAGGTTGGGCACATGTAAACAATAATGAAATTCGAATATTTTACTAAATATGTCTTGCCAGCTTTATCAGATGCGCTTGAACGAAACATTGGAAACGGTCGGAATCAAACAGGGAACCAGTTTTGTAGAGAATAGTAGTGTCCAACAGGGGACCAGTCGAAATAAACAATAAAACTAGTCACACAAATAATCCTTGAGTTTACTTGAACACTTCAAATGTCACTAAGTAAAACTTAGCAAAAGTAGATATATAAATCGAACAGGAAAATTAGCATTAAAAGACGACAGTCAACCACAAACACAGACAGAAATAAAGATGAATAAAATGCAAGATATGACATCACAAACACAAAAGGGTTGACAATAGATGTACCGCCTTGGAACGGTAAGAGACAAAAACGGCTGCTAGAGGTTTAAACCAGTTCTAGGGTACACCAAACCTCATTCTTACCCTATTGTCATCCCTATAAACGGGACAGTGCAAATAAAGATATCCCGCCAAGTTATAATCTCTAACAAACAAGGCAGCATTAATAGGCAATATAAGTAAACACATAAATGATCATGTATATATATAATATAAAAACACAAAAGCATAGAAAGCCACATTGTAAGTACTCATGCATTGACTTGGCAGAAGCCAGAGCAACAAGAGAACAAACTGTTAAGGGTAAGACAAGACACGAATAAAGACAAACATCAAACGCTACCGTCATATATGTCCGGTCATCGTACAATCAAAGTTTAGTTTAAACATATTTATTTTTCATCGATTGCGAAACAAGTTATTGCAACTTAAAATAATCACTCTCGATGGCTTCCTGTGTAGAACCAGTACTAAGCAATGTGGATTAATTATCTTGCTCAAGGATAAATAACGTGGCCGCGGCGAGGATCGAACCCACGACCTCTCGATTCCGAGTTCGGCGCTCTACCACTGGACCAATCACTCGTCAATCAAAGAGGAAATCATAGTGGTGAACTATAAATGGGTCAACCACTGAACATGCAGTACGTTGCAAAATGATAGGGTCACCAACAGTAATGTAAGTTACAAAAGTAATTATCTACATAAAACGTAAATAAGCAAAACAAAAAGTTATGTAGAACAGACTGATGCTCCCGGAAGTGAATGCTTTGTGTAAATGAAGTCATTTAAGAAAGGGAAAATGTGCAACAAGAATATGTTACTATGATATGAGTTATTTTTTAAGGCAAATGTCAAAATCAATGACATGGTGATGCCTTCCAACTGACAGAATAATGACAATCCATTACATTTCAGTGAAGAGATGTCTGATAAATATGTTTTACAATGTAAGTGTAGAAAGAGAGATAATTCTGTATTAACTCAAGCTAAAGTTAGAGTTACGGTTCTTGTGTTCTACACGTTGTGTCATCAGCCCTCTTTCTTTGTGTCAAGCGTCATTGCAGTTTCTTAATTAGTTTTCAAGTCATGCTCTGGACAAGAACTTTAAGTATGATCAGAATATAAAGTGGAATAATTCTAATTTGAACGTAGATAGAATAGAGCTGTGCAGTTTCTGTAATTGTCCTCTATCATTGTGTGAAGTTAAATTCAAGTTCCATTAGTAGTTTTTTAAGTCATGCTCGGTACAAGCATTATGTTTCACATTACAAAGGGCATAAACTCCGATTTATATGAAGATATGTGTCTGCATGCGCTCTGCACTTTCTTGTTTGCCTTCTATCCCAATAGTATATTTTAAAATAATGGAATGATGTATTTATTGTGGGAATACATTCATTATTAAAGGCATTTTCAGTAGTTTTTCATGCGCAGAATTATGGGCGACTTCTCTTCTAAAAGTATTGGATGGATTTTCCTAACAAATTACAGAAATGTTGCTCTGAATGTCTAGTTGTATTTATTGTCATTATTTATATAAATGCCTATTATTAGAAAAATACATAAAATAGGTAAAAATATAACATTTGTAAAAAATAAAAAAAAATTAAGCATAATGGGAGGGTTCCAAAAACCAATATTAAATCTCAATATGAATGGTGACCTATAATTTTAATTGCATATATTGTCTTACTATATGTTCAAATAAGTGCCTAAAAAGTTTGAACAAATTCTGTTATTAGGAACATAGCAAAAAAGGAAAACATACCATTTCTATATTATTTCATACAAAACTTGGCCTTTTAGCATAGGGGTAGGGTTTCAAAAAAAAATCTAAACAAGCATGTGGACCTAACATTTTTATTGCACATTTTGTTTCTTATATATGTTAAACTATGTGCTTAGAAAGTTTAAACAAATTCTATTATTGGGAACATGCAAAAATACAAGGAAATTGTATCATTATGGGCTAATTTGTGCATAAATTGTGAGTAATGGTCTTAACAGATTTTGTAAAAAAAAGATAGGTTTTACATAAAGATGAGCTTTAAATGTTATAATATTAAATGTTCTTTACTTTAATACAATTTTATCAGAATTGTGACCAATGAATAAATGATTAGACTTCAAAAATGTCTTATTTAGCTATTTCATGGACTTGTTCAACTTTTTGGACAGATTGACATTACAAATTGGTTTTTAAAATTTTAAAAATTATGGTGATCAACAATTATTTTTGCATTTTCTGTCTAATATATAACAGAATTACTGTACAAAAAGTTTAAAGAAAATCTGTTATGTAGAAAAAACTGTAGAAAATGTATTTAATAAACAGTGTGTCGCGCATGACATTTAAGGCTTGCATACTAAGATTTCTCCATTGTCTTCCATTGTTATCTGACCATGTTTAGAAAACTCAAACCTGATATGGATACTGGAAAACTTACTGCTTCATGAAGATAGACATGTCTGCTATTAAACATCAATAAGAAAAAGGGGATGGTTAGTTACTTATAAGAAAGTATGTTCAGCAAGTTTACAAACACTGGGACAACTGTCAACATTTGCTTCAGCCTCTCACTCATTCATGCCCAATCTACTTTCACTTTTGAAAATCATATCTAAAGCTGTCAAAAGCATGATGAGATGCATTCAAGATATCAATTACATGTTCAGATTAAAGTTACAGCCAAAAAAATAACAGGAAATTACACTGAAAAAAAAAAGTTTTAAGAACAAAAAGATTAGCACTCTTTTATACAGAACTCTTTTCGAATGCACCAGGCTAGAACATCCGGTTGATTTGGAGTAATTAAACCTATAAAGTTGTAAGTTTAAGGTCAAGTTCACGAGTCACGATCATTTTTAAGTCCGGGTTGTCAGGTCTTTATATCCAAAATCGCTTGAGATAATTGCATGAATCTGTGTTTGTAATATCTGTCAACACTAGACGGTATGCCACGCACCACATTCGACGCCGTTTGTTCAAGGTCGACGTGACGGTTTAAGGCCTTGCACATGAGGGTCAGTGACTGTGAATTAGGCACATGATAGTATTGCAGACACTGACACTTGCGGCAGTTACCGAGGAGAGTGAGATAAGAAAAAGCTGAGATTACACGCAACATACTAATATCTACTTCAATTGGGATCCCGTAAAAGCGACGAACACAAACAAGAGAGAAAAGTAGCAGACTAGGAAATATCATGATATATAATATAAACATGATAAATTGCAACACATATCACAACACCTAGTACCGGCCTAATCGGTATTTTACTTTACTTTATACAAAGATGGGTTTAAAGGACCACTAAATAATAGTTATTCGTAGTCGGAAAGATACATTACATCTGCCACATAGCATTAAACATAAGCTAGTGTGAGTTTCAATAAATAAAGGTTATCACATTTTTTCAGTAAAAAAAGTTTGTAAACGTGTTTTATTGTCAACTATCCGTTATAAAATCCTGCTAATATAACTTTCCCATCGGTTAATGGAATTAATGCGGAACCAGGTAAGGATGATTGAGACTGTTCACGAGAGATGATATAAGGTCCAACATCGTTCGTGCCCCTCTAGCACCGGCTTAAGCGGTATTACACTTTAAAACCACAAAGGTTGGTATGATCCCAAAGGATCAAAAAGTAATAACACTACTGAAACCTCTAGCTCATGTTGTTTTATAACAGAATATATTTTAAGACCGTCCTATGTTAACTTAAGCTTATGTAAGACTGACAGACCGGTAGCAGGACCAAATTTACTCCTGGGGCACACGTTTTACACGTGCTAGAGGATGATACGCTATTTACCAATGCTAGCACTGTTCATGGACGAAAAATTACCGGGTGAAATAATGTCGACTGCTACAGTAGAAGTTACTTGTCACCAACCAGTAATGTAACGAGTTCTTTACTTAGTCGTAATCTTGGCACGACATTAACAGACACACGTTATAACAACCAACATACTTGATATTGAACTGTTTATTCACTGCACAGTCAGGAAGCATACTGATAATGCGAACATAATAACGAGTTTAATACTTTTCTATGAATACGAGGTCAGGAGTAGTCGAATGTATGTATGTGCGTGTATACATTTTTCACATTAACAATCCGGCTTGCAAGGCTCTTATAGGACCATATATCTCATTTCTTAATTTGCAAAAATATAACTACTTACCATGAGCGTTTGTGCAAAACAATACTTTTTCCTTAATAGATATTGCAGTTGTTTTGATTATTAAGATAAATGAAAAAACTGAACCTGTTACGTTATATGTTGAACATCTCTTGTACACACCACATATTATTATGTCCCCACTGATAAAGCAGATAGTTTGACACTCCATTATTTAAACACAGTTTTGAGGAACTCGGGAGCACCCACTATTACACTTGAGTTCAATCCACTAATCGTGTACGCAGTGCACCGATGTCACAAATGAAGTGGAAGAAAAAGCAAAATATATTTTTCACTAGATAACATGTTCATCTTGTATGGAGATACGTTTTATTGGCAACTCTTTAGCATATATGGTGGCTGATATGTGCCATCTCGTCTGTTCGTTATTTCGCTGCGAAATAACGCCGAGCGAAATAACGCCGGGCGAAAAAACGCCGGGCGAAATAACGAAAAAACAAAAAAACGCCGGGCGAAATAACGAAAAAAAGAAAAAACGCCGAGCGAAAAGACGACATTTTATACATTTAAATTTTCGTTATTTCGTGTGAAGTTTTTCGTTTTTCGTTATTTCGCCCGGCGTTTTTTCGTTTTTTCGTCCGGCGTTTTTTTCGTCTTTTCGTTATTTCACCCAGCGTCTTTTCGCATGGCGTTATTTCGCCCGGCGTTATTTCGCATGGCGTCTTTTCGCCCGGCGTCTTTTCGCATGGCGTTATTTCTCCCGGCGTATTTTCGTCTTTTCGCATGGCGTCTTTTCGCCCGGCGTCTTTTCGCGTGGCGTTATTTCGCCCGGCATTATTTCGCATGGAGTCTTTTCGACCGGCGTCTTTTCGCGTGGCGTTCAAGAGCCCATACGTTGGGATCCGAAAGATGGTAAACTATGCCTGAGTAGGACGAAGTCAGAGGAAACTTGGATGGAGGTCCATAGCGATTCTGACATGCAAATCGATTCGAATAACACATGCTGGCGTAGGCACTGTGATGCCTTTACCCATTTTCCCCATTTGCCATAACATAAAGTTCCGATAAGCCTGGTTCCTGAATGTAGAAGGCATGTATGACTGGGGTTTGTTTGTACGAGCTCCCCAATTCACAATATTGACCACTTCAATAACTTCGTGACGAAGGCATATGTTGCGGAACTCCGGTTCGGATGTTATGCCGGGAACCTTACCACAGCATCTGCAAACATATTTCAAACTAAAGTTGTTGTGGTACCAGGCACTTGACTAATTATTATTTTAAAATACGCGTTTATGTCATATTTTACATTAAAATACTTAGAGGGAAAAGTTCAGAATACTGTTTAATTTAAATAACGATAACCATGATAACCTAATAGTAAGCAACTTTATACCTATTCATCTGTTGGTCCGGTGGTTCGCAATGAAAGTAAATGGTTAATGTCTTAAAAAGACAAGTTAATGCAGATAAATATGCTGCTGTCTTTGAACTACAACCTTCGCAAGTTATTTAATATGCTGTTATGTCAGAAATCACAGTTACAGTCGATTTATTTATTATAGCATAGAATTGTGTTCTAGAAATGCCCGATTTAGAAGTACGACAGCGGTTGATAAACGCATGTGTAAATATAAACTTAACCATTTACTTTCATTGCGAATTTCATTTTGAAAAATGACTAACTTTCTTGGACAATATTGCATTGGACTCGATTGGATTTGATTTACTTCCGGTACACCTCTAGGTATTATACCACTAATTATTTTCCCCATAGACACCAATGTTAAAGTGTCACATATTAATGATTTGCTGCAAATTCAACTCAAGTATGGATAATGCAGCAGTGTAATGTTCATATAGAAAACTAATTTTCCACTTGAAAATCACCAGAAAAGGTGGGTCACATGACTTGTAAGAACGTTCTTGTTTGTTTACTAAACTGGTAAAGGGTTCAGCTGTTTTCATTGATTGACTGTTTTCATTGCTCACAAAGTGTAAGCATAGAGTCGAAATTTCGAAAGTGTTCATCAGTGATCCAGTAAAACTTATTAATACGCTTATTATACATACAACCACAAAATCGAATAGAAATGGGCAGTTTTCCCCTGCTTATAATGCCCGTTTTCATCAAAAAAGGAGGGATTACTTTTTATTATAGGAACTACATTCAACTACACCTCGGAGGCTTACATGTAATTAGTGGTGGTAAACCTCTATCAACACTATTTGCAAGATCTTCTAATAAGAAGATACAAAAGTCGTATCGGAAATTAGCATTCACAGAAACTTAGTCATCCAAAACACGTCTGGTGTCAGACCGGTCAAAATCAGCCCATTGAACACAATGCAATATAGGCTATATTTGGAGATCAGTCACAAGTTCCACAACATTCGTTCGCTTAAATACACTTTTATTCTGTGTATTAAACACATTTGGCTAGCAAACGGTCCCATATCTGGAATAAAACACCGATTCAGTTTTTCAACATTTCGCGTCATTCATTCACACTATGCGTATTTTGAAATAAACATCTGTCAAAACCACATCTCTACCTAACCTCTGGGCTCATACTCTCCAAAGAAATAAACCTGACAAACACAGTAAAATACTTACTATTCATGACAACAGACATACTACTTTAACCTCAGGTTAGATTTAACAATGAAATAGAAACTAATCTTGGGGAAAACACATGCAAACTACAAACTTTGGATTCTTTCAAGGAACTATTTCAGCACCCTACGACCCGGAAGTATTTCCTGACTGGTCTGACACCGTCTGCAAAACAAACACCAATTACATGGATACATAGAAGCCACACGTGTGACACCACAAACATAGCAGGTTTGACAACTGGGCTGACACATCGGAACGGTCAGCGGTAAAGAGGTCCCTGGGGGCTTAAACTTGTAATGTCTAGAGTGTACTACACTTCGCTCTTGTCTGTTGTCATTTTTGGACGGTGCCGTAGTACCATTTGCAAGGCTGTAAATGGGCAAAAGATCCGTATATTGACAACATATTTATAAATATGTAAGCGTTGGTAAAGAATAAGTGATTTTAACTTAAGTTTAAGTAATACGCTGTTTTTGAAGGGATTTGATCCTGTACAAATTAATGCGCATGTGACGAGTGTCTACATGAGGTTGGGAGTAAAAGCCGTACCGTACCGTACATTCCGAAATATAACGGAAACAGCCGGTGCGTAGTACGGAGAATACCGAAAGTAGCAATTTGGATCTAATAGAGATTATCGGTATAGTATCAGTGTATGCAGGATGTGTATAACGACAATCGAGAATGTTTATGAATTTATATTTATATCATATATTAGAACAATTAGCATGCATACATGAAATAGATATATATCAGATAATGAATAGAATCCGTGCTGTACGTACATATGAAGAGTAAATAATTCGATTACCATGATATTAAATTGAAACCTTTTATCACATTACATCATGGTAACTATCAAAGGCCGTTCCTAAATTCACGAGTAGAAGTAGAAGAGATTATATAACTATGTACCAGAGACATGTCTTTATCAATACAATTATTTTCATCAATTCAATTCATTTGTGTCTAAACAAGGCAGAATACAATACACACTATTTCAGAGAAGAGTACAAACAAACATACTTCATTTAGAGAATGAATACATATATTACAGTGGAATAGTTATAATTATTACGATCTACCAATGGCATGTTATCACATTTTATTACCGTTATCAATATTGTGTTTAAAAGCATTTATATACTGAAAGGAAAAAGAAACGCAGGGTGCGTATTTCCGCTATATATTGCATATACTGCACACTTTATTCCATATATATTCCAAGGAAAACCCAAGATGTTTTGTAAAAAAAAAAAAGTGCAGTTAGTTAGAGAAAGGACACAACTGTGATGTTGTAGACGTTTTAATCACAGTACACGTTGTAACAAGAAATTCATAAATGCTGAATTTCCTCTTTGAAAAATTGAGCCAGTTTAGTACTGTATTTAATGTTAAGTGATTGCAACATTTAAAGCATAAGTTTGCTCACCAGCTTGAGCCAAATGCGCATTCTGACGATAATGAAACTTTAAAGGGGTAACCATTGGTGTGTTCATTGCTGTTTAAACCTTCTTTCTAAAAGGACAGGCCTAATGTCGCCCTGTACCATTCGATTAGCAGTAGCATATTAAACATACAATATATAGCGGAAATACGCACCCTGCTATTCTTTTTCCTTTCAGTATAGTAGACCTTTTAATCAAAGTATACTTTGTTACACGAAATTCATAAATGTTGAAGTTTCCCTTGTGTTTAATGTGAAGAGATTGCAACGTTTAAAGCCTAAGTTTGCTCACCAGCTTGAGCCTAATGCGCATTCTGGCGATAATGAAACTTTAAAGGGGTAACCATTGGTGTGTTCGGTGCTGTTTAAACCTTCTTTCCGAAAGGACAGGCCTAATGGCGACCTGTACCATTCGATTAGCGATAGCATATTAAACATATAATATATAGCGGAAATACCCATAATGCGTTTCTTTTTCCTTTCAGTATATAAGTAAAACACAAAGATGATCAAAGAGATATATGACTATAAACAAAAAATATATGGCCTCAACGTGAGTACTCAATAACTGGGCAGAAGTCAGAGCAACAAGAGAACAAATCGAATAACGTTTACTTTTTATTTTTGAAAGACGACATTTTAAGTCCATTCAGAACATGTATACGACAATATTTATCACAACTGGGACTTGATTTACTTCTACGACCATGCCTTTACCCTTAAGGGTGAATTCTTTATTTGTCTGAATTCTGTGGTTATTAAGTATATTCACAATCACTGCTGAGATGTACAGTACAAACGTTTTACTGCTGACTGTGTCCAACTGTTGGTAAAACCAAACATTGATTTGAGCGAGTAATGTGTAAGACAATACACTTAGCAGGATTAACTCGATATTGTACTTAGCACGAGATAATTAGAAAATAATCGTAATAGCGTGGTAATCGTAATAGAGATTTATTTTTGAAACCAATAAAATGAACTTTGTATTTAGTTTATATATATGATTGCGATCCGTTTCAATTTGTAACATGACATTTATAACGTCTTATTCTGTTGCAGTGTACTCGTCGATATCAACCATTAAGTGTGAACACTTTGCACCTTGCTTTTTTAAAAGTAAATATACAGTAAAATCATATTTATGGAAGTTAAAAACTATACCGGCGAAGCGAATCGATATCGTTTCCGCATTACTTGTAATACCACGTGACTCTTTGTTTCTTTCACAATGGGACTCTTTGTAGTTTATACTTAATATACATGATCTAGCAAGAAGTCTAGCAAACGTCTAAGCGTCAAACGTCTACGTGTCAAATGTCAAAGTGACCCTACCCGTTTGGACTTCTGCGATGCTTTTAAAATAAATCGCATCCTGCTTCTGAAATACCAAGGATTGTATACACACAAATGTATGGGCTTCCTAGCTTCCATAAGATAACAAGTTCTTGTGAAAGGTGAAATAGCCACATCCATCACATCAGGCGTGCCGCAAGGGATGGTCCACATATGTTTCTTGTCTACATACGAGTACACACCAGTGGGAGCGCCAAGCCGCCGCGGAGGGATATTTACTTAAAAACGTCACGCGCAAAAAACGTAAACAAACTGCGTTTTGAGCAGATTTCAGGGTGGCGGTCAAAATGACACAAGTGATGTAAACTGTATTCAACTGACAATGTACAATGATGACACACATAAACAAATGCATCAATTTGTTTGTAACAGAATAAATTTTAAGTTTTTACGTGTTTTGTCGATTCTTTTTTATTAAAAATATGATTTCTAGGCTTTTACAAATTACCGATCGTTTCGAAAATTTATGTGAAATTTTAGCTTTTAATCAAATTGATAATTACGGTTTGTTCTTATAGCGAGAAAAAAGACGAAAGCATTAAAGTCAAGAAAAAGTCTTCCTCTACAGGCCTGTAAAATGTCATCAAAATTTGGAAAAAGTATTTTTTTCTACCCAAAAAAAACGTTTCATGACCGTTCATAAAATTACACACAGAAAAGTGAGACACTCTTCAACCGTGTGCTTCATACAAAAAACTTTCAGAATCATATTTTTATCACTACAATTAAAACATAATTTATACAAGCCATTTCCTTATAAAATAACCATCATTTTCATGGCCTACTTTTAAAAATAAATTTAGGTCTATGTTGTGTTATTGTGAAAATTATTTCAGTCAACAAACATGCGAAAGAGCAAAATGTCAGCTGTTTATCGATCGACTTCAATTTTTTTATTTTGTATCTCGATTTGTATGAAGATTTTAACAGCGAGAAAAAAGACAATAACATGAACGATGAGTTTAATCCTTCCTCTGGCAGTATGTGAATTTTCAAGCGAATTTGAAAAAAGTACTTTTTTCTACCCAAAAAAACGTTTGGTCACTGTTTTACGCAAGCGTTTACGTTGTTTTTGTGTAGTTTTGTTACACGGCATGGAATACGGCATGCAATACATCGGTCAGCTCTGTGTGTGATACATTCTGAAATTACCTGATATATTGTAGTGAACAGACAGTCGATAAGAGACAAAATATTTATGCTAACATGATATATTTGAAATTCGATTGTTATTGTAAATATTGCAAAAAAATCAATACCGTGTTTCTCCATAGACCATATTCCAACACAGAATTGTGGCGTCACAATGCTTGTACTTATTATAATCACAGGGTGAAAAGGTGTACGCGGACAATTTTTTAAATCTTCGAAAGGACGTGTGTTTTTATTGATTTATTTTGGTCGAAGAGCCCTTTAAAAAAAGTATCATTGGCTATTATCCTTTCGACCCATCCACCCCCGCCCCCGACCCCGACCAGCACATTTTTTTTAAATGGACAAAATTAATCTAGAATGCGAAATACGAGGGTCATTCAATAAGTTCTGTCACTAAAGCGTTTTAACAATTATGTGCTCGTTGTGAGTGTTGATATTTGGTACCAAATGAAAGAGAGTTTCGATACCATTCCATTGATGGTAAAATAAATGCTGTATCTTTTGTGTGATGAAAGTTATGGAACATTTAATATACACCACTTATACATACTGAGGCATTTTCGTCCTGAGTTTTTTTCAGGTATGTTAACTGTTACTTTTTAAATGCCTGTTTCTCTTTAAGTACTAGTCGAAGACCTTTATAATTTCCCATACATTACCAGTTATATCTGTGCATTACAAGATTCAGAATTTAAGCATGGTAGATGAAAAGGCATGGTCTTAGAAATTAACATTTCAAGCTAACATGTAAAATTAATTTAATGATAAATGGACATTAAATGGAAGGGCAGTCTTCTGAAATAGCGTTTTTGGATGATCAATATTTTCACTAAACATTGTGCAAAATTCTACATTAATGTGTTGAATATGAAATTTAAACACTGAAGGACTAGGATTTGTAAAAAAATATGAAAACATATTAATACAATGAGAATAATTACGACATTTAAAAGATATTATAACATTTCCGTAAACAAAATGAAGAAAATCAGTGTTATTTCCGCTAAAATTAAGGGATATGCATTCACTCATATCTGGTTTACAGCAAGACCTTTCCGAATTCTCAACAATCATTTTCATGGATGATAGGCGAATAACAACAGATGGCGTACAAGAAAATTTAAAAGCATAGAATTATTCAAATAATGTGTACAACGTTTTGTAACAAGGACATTTTCAGAGATGCCAGTATCCAAAAGGTGTGTTAGGGGGAGGTAATTCACGGGTATAAATAACCGGATTTTTTTCATTTTTGTTGTGGAATTTAAGAGAGCGAACCCAGTAGTACTATAAATACACTACTTTATATCAGTGTAAAATCCAGTTCAAAGGATATATGCCTAGTGACAGAACTTTTTGAAGCACCCTCGTATGATTTTAAATGTATTTTAAAGGCCATTTGGATTGTCGACGCAAATACAATATGAACTAGGGCTTTATTGATTTGAACAGCGACCGCAACGGGAAGTAAGATGGGTGAATAGTCCCATTAGACATGCCATCACCAGGGCTCCAGCTCCTTAGGTTCAACGCCTTTTCCACTGTGTAACCGATGCCTCTTTTTTGAAAGTCTGTGAAATAGCATCTTTGAAACAATCTGTGTATTAAACCGTGCCAGCGCCTTTACATCTGAGATACCAAGAACACATGATTGGCAATCGACCACTTACATGTATGTGTACCCTGCTGCACCCCCTCCCCTCCCTCCGCCCCCACCGCCACCATACACAGTTTAACTCATCTTAGTGGGGTTCGGGGTCCCTCCCGCCCTCACTCCGTTTAACTTATCCTAGTGGGGTTCGGGGTCATGCTACCCGTATTATGTTTTTTTGATGTTACAATGCGCGTTCTGACGTATATTTCAGAGTTATAAAACGGTAGATAAAGGTAAGTACACACAATTACCTGAAAATATTTTTGGACTTTTTACGTTTTCGATTTCCGAGTTAGGCGTAGGGTCGGGCGTACCGTGCTTACGCAGAGCTACGCCAATGACACCTACCATCTTTTATGAAACTATATCAGTATCAATCAGTAAGGGATGGGCGGAACCCTGCAGTCTATAGGGTAGATAGGCTGGCGAGGGTAATAACCCTAAACTTAGTATCCTTTTGTAGAATATTTTTTTCAATAAAATTCGGATTCGGCCTGGTTAGCGATGACCAAGGCACTTTCCCTTAGTCTCGTCCGTCGGATGGGGACGTAAACCGGGCGGTCCCGTGTATCGGTTTATCTTCCGAGCACGTTAAAGAACCATAGGAATCTTTTCGATAACAAGAGTAGGGCAGGTTCCCAGATGTCTATGTATTCCTTCCCCTCTCTCTGGGGCGGCTCTAAATAACCTATACTGTGTTGATGAGCCGTTAAACAATATTCAATTCAATTAAAACGTATATTGTCTCGTGGTCTAGCTTGTGTGTCGTCTCAACATGGGATAAATAAGAGCTAGTAACATTATATATTTACTTATATATATTAGGCCAAAAAGAAAATACCTGTGTTTCCGGTGGCCCGACCGACCCTATTTTTAAGGGGCCGACCCTAAATCTTTTTATGAAAAAAATAATATATATATTGTTCCGAACAATGATTTATCACAATATATCGAGGTAAACTGACATCACAGAGAAACTTTCAGCTGTATCATCAACTTGAATGGGGTTTATGATAAAAATACATGTAGAATCTCACAGTATCTTGCTCCAAAAAAAAAAGAAAAATGCCTACCTACCGACCCTATTTATTTAGAGCATGCAATAGGAAACACACCTATTGTTTTGTTTGGCCTTACTATATTTAACTTATAAATCGGATACTGTGCAGCTTCTTCTATTTTTAAATTTTCTAACGTACTTAACATTTTAAGATGGTCGCCAAAATGAGAAAAGCATGAAAAACAGCATCATGTATTATATATAACACACAAGTCTGTCATGTGCTTTTGTCAGCAAGGACATTTATCATTCCTGATTTATTTTAAATGGATTGGAGGCGGTCTGGAAGACTATAGGCGTCTATTCAAATACGTAATGCGTTTCATTTTCATATTCAATGTACATAATATTATGCTCTAACCACAACTTTGCCAAAATAAAATTCATAGTTATTGGACATGTCAATAGCATTGATTATTTGCTAAGGAAGAACTTTATACATATTTTCATAGAATAAGACGAAAATGTGTGTTTCATGAACATAGGTAATAGAGGATCTTACATGAGAGCTGACAGAGCTTAAAGTGATCCCTAAGCGTCTGCCATGTCCACTGGCACAGATATATATATTATAGGGAGGTCAAGTGTAGTTTAAATGTTGGATATACTCAGGTTTAATGAATTCATAAGTCAGTGATCATTTGTTTAATAGGCATGTCAAACATATAATACATACTGGTAATGGTTGTGAGTGAAATGTATAAATTATTGGTGCAATATTATCAACAGTTTAGTAATATAATAATAACTATTAGCTTTGCACTATTCTAGTATTAATATTAATGATTGCAAAAATGTGAATTATGTAGAAAAACTAATGGGACGCTGCGAGTTGTTAGCTTTTCAACAAATCAAGATTGCTGTGTGTCCCTTTAAGGTCCATAATTAATATGTTAATAAAACAAGTTACAACCCTATGCTGTTTTTTTTTAAAGTTGTGTCACAGGTTTTGAACTTAGTTCAGCATCAGCATGTATTCTCCGTTATATGTACACGTAACAGTCAGTTCAATAAAACTGTATACTTCAACGTCTCAAATGGAATGATGATTGAGTGTTTTTTTATTGAGTATTAAATAAGCAAAACTACTTTTCACATCACTCTCATTGGCATGGATGACAGGCTAAATGCATTTGGGAGGAAACCAGCATACACAGATCATTGTGAAAAACTTGAGTGTCAATTAGTGTTGAGAACAAGAACTGTAGATGTAGTTCAAGATAATCCATTCAATTTATTGTTCAATACTCGGATCCATTACAGTTGTATACCGTAACCTTGTGTTGTGTAAATGGCAGCATCTTGTCTGAAAAATAAAGAAAATGCAAACACTGAGTATTACAACTTAAATATCTGCTGTACATGAAATACTAAAACTTGATCACTTTTAATAATATGCAAAATATGTATTTTATATAGAACCTATACAGGCCAAATAAAATAAAAATTAAACCTGTGTTTACATATCATTGTCAATAAAAGTGGGCCAGTATATTTATTTGGTATCAAATATTTACTTGTTATCATTTTTTTACTCCATGAATTATATTTAGACCACAAGAACATTAAATAAAGAAAAATCTGACTGGCTGCAGGCTTAAACATATTAAAACAGATTATATTATTTTTTTTACCTCACAATAACTGATTATTATTTCATTCCCAATAAAAAGAGGAGTCAGCAGTGTGTTAAGGGAGTTGGTCTGGTTTAATACAGTAAACACAGACCTGTATATTTAATTCGGTCTTAGTCAATATAAAATTTACTGAAAAAGATTACCAAATGGTGTTGTTTTTTAATACTGAGAACGTATGTATTGTTTAAGATCCTTTTCATGCTTTAATACTGTCTCTCAGTACCACCTTTCAAGGTAAGGTTTCCAGGTGTTTTAACTATATTTATCTAATTATTATTATTTTATTTATTTTTTGGCATTGATGTGAAATGCTTCCCCACCATACAAATAAGTTCTGCTTACAAACCTCTATGAAATCCATCTTGTTTTTGTGAGCTCCTCCAACCTCACCTCATCCAACCAAGAGTCGCATTTCAGATCAGAATATGTAAGATGCAGGCATCATGTCTGTGAGATTGATGTCTCCCTATGAAAAAAATAATGACACAGTGTATAAACGCAATTGCCAAATTTCATTTGGATCTGAACATTTTGCTGAAATTAAATAATAATTAGATAACTGACATTTTACAAAAAGCGTTCACTTCTGTAAACTAGGTACGCGTAAAATTGATAACTGCGGTTTGAATCGACGTTTTTACAAAAAGAAAATGGCGGCGTTTTGTGTTTTTTTAATGAAATAGTCCGGCAAACACTAAAAAAAAAAATCCCTGTCGCGGAGTATCAAAATGATCAAAAAAGCTGAATAATTAGTTCCTGGCGTTCCCACTGCACGTATATCAATGAAATAAGGAATGGCAGATGGATTTTAACACTGACAAAGTCGCTATCATACGAAACATAAGCAATTGGATAGCAGACAAAGGCGGTGATATATCGGACTCCTCATATATACATCATTAAATAGGGGACAAGTAATAGCTCAGCGTTCATACAAAGAAACATCTCAGACTGCCAAACCGACATCAAAATGACAAAAGAATCGTTAGACCACAACTTGAGTACAACTCATTTTAATTGGACCGGATTAGCACACACATTCTACCATAGCAAAAGCAGAATGCTATGTAACGATGTGCAGAAAGATTCACCAGAAGAGACTACAGAAGAACAAGCAGCGTCACCAGCATGTGGAACGACATAGGTTGGGAGAGTTGAAAAGGAGAAACATGGTCCTATAGAAGCCACAACACACAAACGCAATGGTACCGTGTGTCATCATTGCAGCACAAGCTTAATCAACTGAGCATGTGAAAAAGGTAAAGATGTAGAGGTGTGTGCATCAACTTTTGGAAATATTAATTGTTCCTTATTTTCAAGCTGCTGGAGTCCACACAAAAGGGAATGAAGTAAATTCGTATCATACTGCAATGCGAATGCATTACAGCACACTTCCTTTACCGGGGTAATAATTTGGATGCCTACCGACCCTCCCTTACATGTTAATACTTTCATCGTGTGAGTGTACCGGAGTAAACCAAACGATGAAACTGAACCAAAAACTGTTCGCAATGATCTTTATAAAACAAACTTTCGTTATATGTATGTTAACAGTATAAAACAGCGTTGAAAACGTTACTATTTTTGTGATTGAATATAATATTTATTAACTGATATGACACATATTGAGTTTGATGTAAACTTAAATCCACAGTGATTAAAACAATCATGGATTTTGTTATACTCTGTTAGTTTGCAATACATATATCTATAAAACAATAACACCTTTAGGTAATTTGCCATTTCTTTCAGGGTTAATAGTAACATTTCACTGGCTAACATTTTACTACAAGCCCTGACGTCAAAGCAAAGAGGTCGGAGAGCAGACATCCATCCTGACCGCTATACATCCGATCGGACACTGGCATATACAACGTATGAAACATCTTGACAAAAACATGGTTACTATGACATATTTTGTTTGTACTTATTGCAAAGGAAACCCCTTTTCACTATATATTATCTATTAATACTACACTCGTTTGCCAGGTGACTCCTATACTATCGTATATGCAGCTACAGGAATTGCTTATAGAAGTATGTGTTATGGAGTATGACGTAAATGATTTTATTACATAACTGTCATAAATTTACATTGAACTATGAATGACGTAATTTTAGTATCACACAAAAAAAGTTATATCTAGTGACGATATAACTTTTTTATATCATCACTAGTGACGATATAACTTTTTATATCATCATTAGTGATGATATAACTTTGCTGGAACTACTTTCTTAACATATTTGTTAAAAAACACACTGGTTTAAAGTTAAAATACTTTTTAATTTCTTCTTTTACGTAAAGTTATATAATAAACAGTATAATTAACAGCATACATTTGATACTGAATTAATGTCACACGAGGAAAAAAGTGGTAATTTGGTTGAAAAAACTCGTTCTTCGAACTCGTTATTTTAACCCAATTACCACTTTTCTCCCTCGTGACATACATTCAGTATCAAATTTATGCTGTTAATTAGTCTCTATCAGGTGATATATTGAATGACGTAAATGATTATAGCAACATGTGATATATTGAATGACGTAAATGATTATAGCAACATGTGATATATTGAATGACGTAAATGACACCTTGTGGTATATTTCTGTCAGTGATTAATCCATTTAACTTAAATAAACATGAACAGAAATGACCTGATGTAATCAATACTTTTGTTTAGAAGAATAACGTTTACGAAAACGTTTACATTAACTGAAATGATTTTATACAAAATATACACCAACACATTATTTACAGTTTATTTGTTTTTCATTTTAAATGTACTTATAATACCTATATCCCTTTTATAACCGACGATTTCATCAAAACAACCCGATTTCCAGGTAAAATCTTTCTTCATCTCATATATCATACTAAAATTGAACATATACGTATAACGTATTATCATTACGTGGTCCGGTCCGAGTATTAACTTTCATACCCCATCCAACCCCTTCTCCAAGAAGCAAAAACGGGGTTGGCTTGGGTATGAAATAAAACCTTAATTTCGGAATAAAATGTCTGTATATTGTAAAATTAAAACATTTAATAGGCAATTTTAAACAGGTTGTCGCATTTTTTCAGTAAAAAGTGTTTATAAACGTGTTTTATGTTCGAAATATCCTTTATAAAATCAAGCTAATATAAGATTTCCCATCGGCGGGACCACGTTATGCCATTTAAATACAGATAATTGAACAGACAGTATTCGGTATCAAAAAAAATTCTCTCTCTCTCTACCTCTCTACTGACCGTGTTTTTTTGTTTTTTTCTTAAACTCTATTACTTTCTAGTCTCCCATATTACATGTAACTTATTTGTTGGAGTGCATACATGTGAAACGATACACAACTATAACTGTTCGAAGCGTTCAATGATCACATTCATGTATATCTTACAACAATATTGCCATAAAACATATATTGTTTTGATATAATATTGCCATAAAACATATATTGTTTTGATATATAAAAATAAACTGAGAAGACACAATAGTGTATTCATACCTTCATTTCCCTATTAGCAAACAAAATTAAACATTCACAGTTTCAATATGACAATGCTTGAAAACTGTCACACATGGATTTACAATGTAATATAACCCAACATTTGCACAATAAATTGGTGCACATTTGTATTTTAACATAAAAATTAAATCATTTACTGACCGCAATTATGCGACTACACCAGGCAAAGAGTGCCACACCATTTTACCGATTAATGGGAGCAAATCATGTTATCGAAGGTAGATATAAAAGTCGAAGAACAGGAAATGTAGCATTCAATGCCCATTGTCGACCAAAAACACACGAAAACAAATAACACTTACAAGGATATGTAAATGGAAAGGTCTATGATCATATCACAAACATAAATGGGCTGATAATAGGGACTTGACCATAACAATAAACGAAATTAGGTGTATATTCTGTCAATCTGATGCACAGAAAACAAGAATAATATGTAATGGTTTATATATTTAAAGTAATACAAGTGAAAAATCTTGTTTTCTACTTCTTTAAAATCGACACACATATATATGTTTTTGTCGAAAACTGATTCCCCTTATTCATGACAGGAACACAGGAGCAACAGCAGCAGACCTATTTTCCTCGCATGTGATAATGTCAAAAGGAAATAAATGAGTCAATTAACGTATTACAAATCAGACATCAACAATAACAGAACTAATATATTGATATAATTTTATGTAAAAAAGTGACCCTCTGGCAAAATTTAGCACCAGAATCATTGCAGAAATTTGTTAGAGGACCATACGCGTAAGATATAGGCAAACTAGTACACCTCTAGCTCCTGTAGTTTTAATACTTTTAGAAAAGATGATGTTTGTTTTATAAAGTCCACGTAAAACTGGACAGTGCGCCTGATAATATCAAACCAGGGCTCAGAAAATATCGCTTTTCAGTCCGACATGGTTAGTTGACTAACTTCTCTTAGCTTTTAATAAGATTTACATTCTAACACTAATTGGTAAAATTCAGAAAAAAACGAAGTAGCTAAAAGAGTTAGCGATGCGCAATGTTACATTTTCCAATAAATCAATGTATATAATTTTGGTGATACTAATCCGACATAGATGTTATTCAGACTGGTCCGAGATTTAATTGATATCAACAATCTTTACATTTTGAATAAGATTAGAAAGATGAAGGTGATAGTGTGGATACAAACACACAACGTTAACTGACGACGGACACCGGGCGACGGTAGCCAGTTGAGATAACAAATGCACACACGCGTTTATCCATCTAAAGGAAATGCTGCTAGCGAAATTATGCATGGCATTGGTCTAAAAGTCTTAGAGACGAATAATTTGAACATCAATATATACATATATTGAAAATTAGATACGCGTGAAGTAAAAAGAACGGAAGGAAATAACACAACGAGTGAAGATATGTGTAGACTAGGTGTTATTCAGTCAGTCGACTGGCTTCAACGGGACTATACATTAAAGTCACAAATGCTGAGCTCGACAATCTCTAAATACCTATCTCTTAAGATCTAACTTAAGAATCGGGTTGAAAAACATTGATCAAACGGACTGAAAAAGTGAAAGAAACTTCTTTTGAAGTTTTAAAACATGCATCTGGTGGTTACTGAGCAAAGCGTTCTCGGACGGAAAGACCCCCGGTAAAGAAATGTTCAAGAGCTTTTGGCGTATGTAGGATTTACATATATCTATATTTACATATACGGTTTACAAAACACGATTTATTTGGTCTGTGGTGAATATTTCAATTACTTTTTAAATCGATATATGCCAGCTGTGTTTTATGCATTTTCATCCTGATCATATAATACATGTATAATAGACCTGTTCCAATACAAATAAAAGCTGTTTATAAAAAGGAATATGCATCAATATTAACTATTATACAATATATGCTTAACTGAAAAAACCTTACTAAAGGTGATACATTATTATTTCAAAATATAAGATATTCAAGACGGCGAATTCCTTATTGCACGAAAATATGAAACAAAGTGCAATTAACTAAACAATAACTCAGCAGCATAGGTGGATTAACCCCAAAAACATCGCATATTATTCGTCAAGACATTCGGCAAAGTCACAAAAACGGACACTTGGATTGCCTCCAGTCCCTTAAAGCCTCAGCACCATTTAATACTGCAGGACATTATGCGTTTAATCTGGATGCCCACCTTGTTAAGAGTACGCTTCAGTTCAGCACACCTATAAATCAATCATCAGAGATTGATTCTTGGATAGCTAGTGTACCATGTCAATATTGTAGACATTGGTTTATGTATTACTTGATTGCCTGATTGAATTATATAAAAGTGCTATACAAGTTAGATTTGATTAATTGGAAAATAAGTGAATGGATTAATGAATGGAATAAATCATACTGGAACTTCTGCCATTAGTTAGGCATGTTCCGGTGAATATTGATCAGAATGAACGGAAATATTCTAAACTTTAGAGTATACACATTTGATGATTTCTACAAAGCGTGTTCAACAGTTCGATAACCAATTTTATCACATAGCATGCGGTGTGAGAGTGTAATAACACCATTCAATATTTTCGATATTCCACTAGTAGTATAACATAACGTTAATGACGTCATGGACGTCACGTTAATGTACGCTTTAGGACGTAATGTGACGTTATAAGTCATGTGATGAATATAATCTAACATTTGTTGTCATTTATTAAGAAATTTATTAAACTCGTTAGCAAAAAATGATATAATGCTCGGCAAGAGCCTTGCATTATATCATTTTGTCAACTCGTTTAATAAATGCAATAATGAATGAGTACTCATGTAAGATCCTCTATATATATCGCACAATACTTACTTTATATACAGAACATGTAGCAGTTAATATGTTATGAAAATGCCAACTGTAAAGTATGGCAAAGAAATTCGTGAATGCGACGACATCGCACAATAGAATAATAACGTAGCAAACGACATCGTACACAACGAGAAAAGAGTAGCAGACGACATCGTACATTACATAAATGGAGTAGCATTCAACGTCGTACATTACAAGAATGGAGTAGCAGACGACATCGTACATTACAATAATTGGTTAGCAGACGACATCATACATTACAAGAATATAGTAGCAGACGACATCGAACAGAACAAGAATAGAGTAGCAGACGACGTTGTACATTACAAGAATAGAGTAGCAGGTCTCACACCTCTATTATCTCCCTTGAAAGCTCACGGACCTAGAGACAAAAGGAAAACAGAAAATAATTCTATTTTTTCTCAATTTTAGGCAATTTTTAATCTGAAAAATAGGTTTTTCTTTGCTTTAGCATACATCTGCAGTGTAAAAGACAGATGATACAGAAAATCCCATGTTGATATGAGGTTTCATTCAAATTTCAGAATTGTTTGACCGAAGCACCACATATTCAGCTAGATAGTGTATGAATTTTGTATTTTCCATAGGGTTCACAAAACATGAGCGAGAAAAAAACCCAACCTGGCTAACTTATGTATTTTATTGTTTTAAATTACTGGTCTTGATTATACTGAAGATATTAAACCAACAGCAATGTCTGCTGCCCTGCTTTGAAGCTCAGATGTTGGAAAAGGCTGTACAGTAACCCTATGGGAAAATTAATTGTGGTGTGAGACCTGAAGAGTAGCTAATTTTTCATCATAGTCACACAGACGTCTTTTTTTTTAAAGCCCGTTATACACCTTGATTCAATTGATTTGTGTGTTAATTTCAAAGTAATGATTTGTCAGACAATTTCAACTAGTTGTTGGTACAGATGAAGAATGTGTTTGGCACATATTGTGTCCAGTATATGCCCATATCAGGTATTTGATATAAATCTCATAATAACATTTTCGAGCAATTTGTGTGCATATGTATGTATACTTTTTTGACAGCGGTGTAGTCATGACAACTCATGTGATAAATAAAAACATGATGTTTTCTGGTGTATACATGTGCATTGTGTCAGAAGCCACATGTTTCTGTAAGGAAATATCACAGAGACAGCAGATATCTAATTTGATATATCTGATATCTCCCATATTGTTGATGTCTCAAATTTAAAGTTGTCAACAACTCATCTTTGTATGCCATACTGGACAGTGATCACATAAGTGATTGTTGTTGCTGCTGTTGTTGTTGTTGTTGTTGTTGTATCTTCCAACTATCAAGTTTCTGTTGGTGTTCTCCATATTTATTACAGAGACAAATAATGTTGCTGTTCTGTTTAGGTGGAATTTCTCATTATTGTATTTCTTTTATCTAGTCGAAAGAGGTGCAGTTCTTGAATTTTTTATTTTTTTACCGAAACAGTTACAGTTACAGCTTCAATTATTTTTATTCTATATGGGGTATTTATGTATTGTGTTGCATTTCCTGAAAGCAGGTGACACAGATCATGTTTGGGGAAATGTTCATGCAGATTGAGACAAAAATGGCAGATATATTACAGAAATACTACATTTGGTGGCGTTTCTTGTGTATTTTTATGTTAAAGGCACAATACCGCCAAAATTCAAGTGATACTCAGACTTTAATATTTTTTCATATACTCAGACCTAAGCTTATTTGGGGGTTAATATGACATGTAGAATCTAAATGCATAGCTATTGACTGGTATACTTTAGACTTTTATCTTGTTACCATGAATACAGAAATAAATGATATTTTTCCTATTCAAATTTCAGCAGTTAATCATTGAATACATATGTTTGATACCATGATATGAAATAATATTATTTTAATCATAATTATAAGATAGCAGATGACATAAGGAGATTGTGGAAAAAATCTCATGAAGATTGAGGCACAAATGGTGTAGTTATCACACAAATGCTACATATTATGAAAACATGTTTTGGACTTTTATTTCACAGCGGGAACTTGTCGAATCCACGCGTTACTCTCAATCACATAATCCTGAATTATTTCACATGTACATATGATAGAAGCATGCTTATGGTCTTATTTTATAGGTACTGCACATAGCTACTAAATGTTATGTTATGGATGATGTTGCTAAAAATATTTACCCTCTTCAGGTCTCACACCTCTATGATCTCCCCTGAAAGCTCACGGACCTAGTGACAAAAGGAAAACAGAAAATAATTCTATTTTTTCTCAATTTTAGGCAATTTTTAATCTGAAAAATAGGTTTTTCTTTGCTTTAGCATACATCTGCAGTGTAAAAGACAGATGATACAGAAAATCCTATGTTGATATGAGGTTTCATTCAAATTTCAGAATTGTTTGACCGAAGCACCACATATTCAGCTAGATAGTGTATGAATTTTGTATTTTCCATAGGGTTCACAAAACATGAGCGAGAAAAAACCCCAACCTGGCTAACTTATGTATTTTATTGTTTTAAATGACTGGTCTTGGATATACTGAAGATATTAAACAAATAACAATGTCTGCTGCCCTGCTTTGAAGCTCAGATGTTGGAAAAGGCTGTACAGTAACCCTATGGGAAAATTAATTGTGGTGTGAGACCAGCAGGCGACATCGTGCATTACACGAATAGGGTAGTAGATGACATCGTCATTACAAGAATAGAGTAGCAGACGACATCTTGCATTACAATAATGAACTATCAGACGAAATCGTACATTACACGAATGAAGTATCAGACTACATTGTGCATTACATTGAAGAAAGAACTGCCGTATTGGACTTCTTGATATCTTGATATAATAATACAGTGTTATTACTTCATATTTGATGTAATGTTATGTAATTTTTGCATAGATTTGATGCTTTATCTACGTGAAATATAATGTCCACAATCGTTTATTCAAACATACTCAAAGGAAATCACAACTTTAAGAAGACAATTAAAAACACCGTACATGGTATAAACAGTCACCATATATGTTCTCACTGTATATTTCACATAATAATTAAAAATGCACTTTGCAGGAGACTTTGCGATTAGCTAAATCTCTGTGCTAAAATATTGACACTGTCAGAGATAATAAAACATACACAAGTTTAAAATCTGGCATCTCCACTAACTATGCGATAGTATATTTTAATGGACGGAACAAAACGATAACATGTTGCTCTCGTCAGTTAAGTTTAACAGTTGAGCAAGTAATATTATAATCCAATAGCGAATAGAGAGGTACATATTCAATCATCAGGGCCACATTCTAGCATTCGAATCATCATTGGGAATTTCAGGACACCTTCGCGAAATTCTTCAAGACTAAGAGTGCCGTCTTTGTCTTCATCTAGTTCTTGGAAGATTCTGTCCGCTATTTCACCAGCGTTATCCCGCTTTTCGTAAAATGAGCTGGTCTCTTGTCGACCGCTGGACCGATGCATTCCATTGTTTAGTTCTTTGTCTAAATCCTCTAAAACGCTTTCGCTTGTCATGTTGCAGATAGACTGGAACAAAGATAAATATGAACATAGTAAAATTACCGATTTGGACAATGACAGCAGTTGTATGCACGTTTTAGGATTACATTTATTTTTACTGACCATGTACCGAATCATCACGCATAAAATGTCCGAAGAATGTGATGTCAAATCTGTGCCCGATTCGGCAAAGCAATAATTCAATAACTCCGAAGAATGTCATGTCAAATACAACTGTGATCACAGGCCTCGAAATGGGACATTTAAGAAAGGTAGCATTTTAATGTCTGGTAGTGTTACGCATGAGATAATACATATAACGACTATTTTACAAGAAAGTAGTTTCTCCACGGTGTAAAATAATTTTGAAAACGACATCACCTGTATGTTTCATTCAATACAAAATCGTTACTGATATGCTAATGAGTTTGAAATTATTATAATAATATGAATTGCAATCACTATGGGTTATATATGTTTGCCTGTTGGTGCTGCCTTGTTTGCTGGAGAATATAACCTGGTGGATGCGTTGGGTGGGTGGTGGGGGTAAAGTTGGTATTTTTTACACTGTCCTGGTTTATTTGGATGGCAGTAGGGTAAGGGTGAGGTTGGTGCACCTTAGAATCTGGTTTAAACCCGCAGTGGCATTTTATTTTGCCATTGACCTTTCCAAGGTGGTATATATCTTCGTAATTATTGTTAGTTTCTGTGTGTTTTTGGTAGACTGCGGTCGTTCAATACTGTATTTCCTGTTCGACTTTTATATTTACTTTTAATATAGGGTAAATAATTAATTAAAACCCTTTCGAACTTGATCAACCTAGCTTGATTTACTGTGTTTGTTTATAATCAATACATACCAAAAATGGGATAATCGATACATTTTTAAAACTTCATGTTTATAGGGATTAAGTTTCTGATATTTATCTTCAGAAAACTCTGATATCTCATGATATGCTCAGTGTCATTTTGTCTATCAACATTTTACAAATTCTGGCTGCTGTATTGTTTTATATGTCAGTCACCATTATTTATCCGTTCAAAGTTATCCACCTGTCATAGTCACATGTCGTTTGTGTGGAAAATTTGTAATTTATCTCAGATGATATGCAGAATACAACCATACAACGATAATAGGAATTTATTTTTCTATTTAAAGTATATAATTGTGTTCCAATAGTATGCACGCTTTTCTGTAACAATTACCAGTTTCCGAGCAGCATCCATTTATAATTTAAATACCATCTAGGGAAATTTGGCAAAACCACATTTTACACAATGGCATGCAGTGTTTGGAGTGACAGAGTTTTACCTGCTTTGTGTATCGATTATACCAAGAATAAATATCTTCTGAGCTATAAATTAATGTGTTGAAAAGTGTTAGGTCTGTTTTATGTGGCATCTCTCTGGAGACAAATCTCGTTGTACTCACGTAATGAAAACTGAAACAGATTCAAGCTGACAGAATCAACATAATGAAATATTGATATTGGTATCGTGTGCTGTAAAGTATAGCATGACAAGCGTTCTTCTCAAATGGCAATAATTTCGATCGTTTTCAAAAACGTTAAAGTCGGTAAATGTTTGTTTTGGTTATGTTGCTTTATTATTTTCACTAATATTGACGTTTTTATTATCTTTAACGCTTTTCAAAATCTAAATTTTGTCGTTATGGTAATGTTTTCAAATTAATGATGATGATGCTCACGTTGTTATTTCTGCTGCAGCGGATTATGTTGTTGTTGGTTGATTTACAGTTAAGGTTTGCATCAACGTTGTTGCTGGTACATAACACAAAGAGGAAGCATGTTTAAATATAAATATAATTTGGTAGTTCTCTTTTATCATTTAATTTTTAAACGATCTTGCTGAGCATCATAACATGTTGAATACATTTAAAACTAAATAACTTTATAACGAATGTGAAATAATAATCACAGAACGCCAGAAAGCGTGCATTGACGTGACGTTATTGACGTTAAGTAAGAGTATTCCACTAGTGAAGTATCGAAGTTATTTCACTTCCAGATAAACATATTGCTGTAACCATCTGTTATCATTTGTATAGCTAATGTTTACCTTGACACGTACTTCAAACTAGATTTAGTTATGCACCCTAGAACCTGGTTTAAACCCCCAGCGGCCTTTTTTGCCACTGACCGTTCCAAAGCGGTAGCCCTATTGTCAACCCTTTTGTGTTTGTGATGTCTTATTTGGCATTGTATTCTTCTTTAAATAGTTCTTTGTTTCTGTGTGTGTTTTTGGTTGTCTGTCTTCCTTGGATGCTGCTTTTCCTGTTCGACTTTTATATCTGTATTTAGTTATACACGTTTATTCAATAAATGATTCGCACATTTTAGCGCGTATGCGGTTTTTGACGCCGGTAGTGAAATAGCAAATTCCGTGAAGCGTGTTAGCGGCGGTATTCGTTACATTTGCAATTCACTACCTCCATTCAAAACCGCATCAATGCCGAACATTTGCGAATCAGTTATTATATTTACACTATTTACATTATTTGCCCGTTGTTATATTACCAACAATAACGTGTCGTGAGAGTTTGGTAATGAAAATGAAGTGCAAGATAGATAAATCGGCTGTGTAGTTTCAGACTGCGAAATAGCCATTTTTATTGAAGTACACCGGATATTTTTTACAGCAAATATCAGGTGGACGTAAAAATTACAAATGAGAAAGAAACAAATTATGTTTTAAATACCCGTTTGAGAATCATGTATTTTGTTTATGATATCAATGCAGTTTTCGCCTAATATCCCGATTCCTATTCATAGTGTGAGTTATGCATTAATTTTGTGATATCGAGACTAGTGTTTCTTTATGGCTTTTGATTTGGTGATACCTTTTCCCAAATTGTGTGGGAATATCGTCGCATGATTATATACATCTCAACAATGATTGTCAATAAATATTTTATTCACGAGTTTATACTTAACCAGAAAAATTTGTATGTTGCGTTGGTTAATTACTGCTGTATCATGTTTTTGATAAATGTAGGTATTTGCAAAGAAAAGACAGACAAACAAACTAACTGTTAGAAAATATAACATGTATACCTGTATGATGTTTCTCATTTCCTTCCACGTGATGTTTCCGTCCCCATCGATGTCGTACACCTTAAACGCCCACATGATCTTAGTCTCTATGTCTGAGCTACCGGACACACACAATCCCAGCATGAACTCATGAAAATCTACAAGACCGTCATTGTTCAGATCAAATGTTCTAAAAACGTGTTCTGCGAACTCCGTCGCGTCACCTTGGAAGTGACGGTTATACACCTCTTTGAATTCATCTTTGGTGAGCTCTCTGTTTCCGGAGTGTCGACTTTCCTTGAATGCCGTATACCAAGTCTGAATTTCCTCCTCCGAAAACTCCCCCTCAACCATCGTCTGCATTTTTTGTAAAGACTTCCTGTCTAGATTGTCAGGCATTTTTGTCTGCTTGGTACCCATAATGGCCGACTAATAATGTGCAGTCTATATGGTTTAACAAATATAAACGGTTTCCATTGCTTGGTTTTTAGTATATTTCAAAACATTAACATTGCCATATCCACTTGTATTAGTTGTATATTTTATGCAGTATCTGATTTTAAACTCCTTACCATGTTTGATGGTACATGTATACACAAAACGCCAAGACAAATAGTTTCTTCTTACTGATAATTCTCTGTCCCATACTCTGTCAAAAATATATACAAACGTACAATCCAAAGAACGAACACATATCAGGTCCGTTATTCACACTGGCTAATTTAATCATTAGAGTAGAAACAACTTAATATATTCCTTCGTCAAACCCTGTAGGTTTCAATTATGCATACTGGGTAATTGATCGAATAATAACAAAAACACAAATGCTTATTATCGATAAATTTGATCTTACGACAACGTACACTAAGGCCCCAATCGAGTAATTACCTCACTACATCTGCACATGGCTTATTTACGTGGATAAATATTATTAATATTAATGAATGTTAAATTCAGCTGCTGAATTGCGTAGACTCTGTAGTGAAGCGTGTAAAGCATGCAATAAGAGTATAATGTATGTTATATCCAGTTTATAAACACAAATTTCTTGTCTCTATGATTTGTACGTTGATGTGTACGGGGTATGTTTCTTAACATTAATACACTAACTGTTCTGTTGGATAAAACATGCTGTTCAATGGAACAATATGTTAATTTTACAAGATATATGAAAGAAAGACTCAACGTATATAACATATTTACTAGTATTCGAACCTTAATATGGCGTTGTGGTGTTATGGTTAGAATCTCTGTTTAGTTGCTCAGGGTCAGCCAGGACCGAATTGTGGTTAATTAACGAAAACTTTAAAAAGTATTTCCCACCTTACCAGTCCTTCGGATGAGACTTAAAACCAAGGTCCCCACTTTCAATCCATGCACCACAAAGTAGTCTACATCTCATGGCTTACCTCGGATTGCTACGTTGGTGGATAGGCTGGAGGAACTATGAACCTTCAGATTTCGCACCTATCTAAAGAAGTTAAGAACCTTTTTATCTCACTATCGTTTTATTTCGTAACTCTCAGTTTTCCTCTACGCAATCAATGTATTAACATACTGCCGTTTTTTTAATAAAATATGATGATACATAATGTATTCAGTAACACAAATCACGTCTTTCTTATTTTTCCTTTATATTTCTCATAACCAGGATAAAAACATTTTTTCTTTTGAAAATGTGTGCATTCTATTAATTTTAAAACATGGCTTCCGGCTTCTCTTAAATCCAAGTCATAGTTTGCCAAATATGGTAATCAGCGTTGGATTAACATTTATTAAACCTTACATAAAACGTTCATGCTAAATCCCCGTAGACAATAATTTGAAATTTCTTACTATCTGACACAAGGGTTAAAACAAACATATCGCATGCGCAGCTTTGGTGAGCGTTGGTGTGCGTACTCTTTCGGCGACGTCATCGGCCCAGAATGGTGAAATTGCTATTTTTAACTTCTCATAATTTCAAAAGTACTTTACCGATTTTAATAAACTACCACTCATTCTCATTTGATTAGTTAAGTTATTTTCAATCTATGATATAACTTTCATAGCAACATTTTGCAAGAGGTCTATCCGGCAGGGTGAAATCTGTACTGAAAATGAACCTTATTTTGGCCCGAGGGGATTTCGGTATAAAAAATAAATATTACATTCATGAGAGGGTGATTGTAAGAATGCTCACCCTTGGAAATTGATTCTTACTATCAACCTCTCAGGAATGTTATATTTATATTTTAGAAGATAATACTAATATATGACAGCTATTGCATACGCCGTGACATGCATTGTATGATGAAATCAATCACACGTTTCCGATTTTACGACGATACAAATTTAAAAGTTACAACGTTTGATGGTTTAACATAAACACTAATACATTCTTCAGAATTCTATCACAGTGTTTTTAAAATATTTGTATGTTATATTGTAATAAGATACATGTACATTTAAAGAGGGTACATCAAGCGTTGTGGGGGACTAGCGGTCTGACTTAAAACTAACGAATAAAGCTATTTTCTATTCTAAAGGACGAAAACATAATCAATGAGATTAACAGTGACTCATTATTTTCAAAGAATTCTTTCTCCATAGAAATATATGCTATTACTAGATTACAAACTATGATCACTTTAAGCTTTGTAAGCTCGACACTTCTAGGAATCTAGAACCTCCAGACTAAATTTGTTTTAATTACTGCAGACAAAGCTTCTGACAATATAAGTATAGTCTGACGCTTACATAATATCTGTAATTTGAATGCAGAGCTAGCGAGCACGTCTGCTTATCTAATCAGACTATTGCTGGTAAGGACATTGTTTCCAAGCATGTGACCTTTTTGGAGACCATGGCGCTTTCTGTAAATAGTAAGCAGATTAAGCTCCGCTGCCTACTATGTAATGGCTTCACCAAAATCCAAACAAAGCACGTTTTATCGCAAATTCAAGTTTATGAACCACTACGAAAGAATCGAAACTGTTGACCTTTTGCCTTCTATTAACAACACTGAAAAGTCTTTGATAAACTACGGAGTAATCATTCCCATTCAACAATTTTAAGCAACTGCGACTTTTCCACACTATACACCACTCTGCCACATAACCTGATAATTGATTAAGTTTACATAGAAGGCTTTTTCTAGACAAGGAACTAGATTCATTTTTTATAAGCGTCCCTAATGATAATTATAGTATGTTTACTTCCGCTGATGTTTGCACAGCGTTATCTTTTCTTCTCGATAACATCGTTACACGATACTGTAAAACAGTTTACCGCCAGGTTTTGGTATTCGTATGGGTACTAACTGTGCACCATCTGTCGCAGATCTGTTATATTATGTTGCGAGTGACATTAATAAATACTGAAAAGTGGATCCCTTGGAAGCAACAAACACAAACAAGCGATAAAAGTAGCAGAATCGATTTTATTAAGTCGGTTTATGAGAGGTAATGTAAAGTGCAACACCTGTCACGCATAGCACCGTCTTAAACGATTTCTACTTTAAAGCCACACAGATTGGGCTTGATGATCCCAAAGGGCAGTAAGTAATAACACTACTGATTTGTAGTCGGGCAAAATTATACCGCCGCCACAAGCACTAAACAAACGTTAGTGTGAATGTAAGTAAATAATGTTAATCAGTTTAATAATACACCTCTGTATCTAGATGACATACCCAATATTTATTATCCCTCCTTGCTCATATGGTCACGAACATTTATCCGACAGAGCTCACGTTAAAAAAATCCAACATTTCGGATACTATAGCAACTCGACCTCTGTATTCCTCGTGCTTAATCATACGGGGTGTATATCTCCCATCTCATTCGTTTTGTTGATTCTTACGGATGGCAGGAGGTGTACAGTACTGGTTCTACCCAGAAAAAGTGGGTGGTCTGCTTCCACCACAAAACAATCGACCGTCAAATATAACCTCATGTGTTGAAAATGACGTAAAACACCAAACAAACAAACAAACAAACAAACAAACAAACAAACAAACAAACAAACAAACAAATTGCTATGATGTTAAGGACATCTCAGAAAGATTTTAGTTATCATAAACTACGTACTAGATCTTTTTCCAAATTGTATCGCCGTAACGAATACATACTGGAGAAATACAACACCACCCTTAAAACAATTCTGCGACTAGGAATATCACAATATATCCTTCGGAAGTTAAAGCGTTTCCTGACCTCTTTATTAAAGTAATCAGGACATTCGTGTGAAACGAATACCCTTTAGTACGGCAATGCACTTCATTTTTAGTGATAGACCCTTCTACAGTCATTCACTGCTCTTGACTTTTTCAGGTAAATGAACGTTCGTCTCAGACTTTTTTGGTCGTACCCGAAATTGGTTTTCACTTTGACTGCAACTGCTGTGGTTGTTAAGTAAAATTCTGGATACATCCTAGGGTGTTTCTAAGTATGTATTTCATATACAATAACATTTAAGTGTATCGTTTGCTTATTTCTCTGGAAATGGACTTAGGGATGTTCCCAGAGCTACTTCTTATGGTGTCTATTCTCAACTTTTTCGTTTCTCTACAGCTTGTAGTCATGTCGAGGACTTTAATATTCATAATATTTGTATAACTAAAAAACTACTCCAGCAGGGATATCTTTACAATAAATTTCGAAACACCTTTGCTACTCAATCAGGGTTACCGTTACCATAAACTTCGTAAAACATTTGCAAAATTGTATTATCGTAACCCTGATCTTCTTTCCAAATATAAAATTAATTTAAGGACTCTTCTGCGACAAGGACTATCACATCCTGACTTCTATGGTGATGTGATTTATAAACTTCGTACGATTCTTGGTCATGATCACTTTCACACTATCTTTGTTAAACTTGTTTAAAAGTTTATCAAAAGAGGTTATGACTCTATCATTTTGCAACGTACTGCATGCTTGGTGTTGGACCCTTTTACAGTTCGGCACTATGCTTTCCTCTTTAATTGTACGATGACCGGACAGGCTGTGGACACTATGATGACGCCTACCTAAAGCCCATTGGGACGGTGGCGTTTGATTTTTGTCTATGATCTTTCTTGTCGTGCCCTTAATGTTTTATTCTCTTATTGCTCTGGCTTCTGCCAAGTCATTGTGGCTTTCTAGGCTATTGTTTTTTGTATTATATTTACACGAGCATATTTCTGTTTCACTTATATTGCCTATTGATGCTGCCTTGTTGGTTAGAAATTAGATCTTGACGGGGATTTCTTTATTTACACTGTCCTGTTTTAATGGAATGACAGTAGGGTAAGTGTGAGGTTTGGTGCACCCTGAAACGGTTTAAACCCCCCAGTGGCCAACTTTGCCACTGATCGTTCCAAGGCGGTAGCCCTATTGTCAACCCTTTTGTGTTTGTGATGTCGTTTGCATTTAATATAACCTTTGCTTTCTTGTTTGTCTGTTTGCGTGTTTGTTTCTGTGTTTTGTGGTTGACTGTCCTCCTTAATGCTACTTTCCCTGTCCGATCTTTTCTAGTACGGAAAGACAGTAGTGGATAAAGATTCATGAACGGGACGTTGAATTTGGTATTACATAAGTTGCTATCTCTTGGATGAATACTAATATGTACGTATAAATCTGGTGTTAATGTCTACGTCACGTTTACCCCGCATGCGCAGACAATTTTAGAGACATTTTGAGGACGCCATTTTTATTGCAGCACAGTTGAATATCGTTGGCATTTAGATTGCGGATATTAAACGAAATGCATTAGAGCTGGAGAGTAACGGTTGTCCAAAAGTTCGCTACGAAAGGTAGGTACGTGTATATGTTGTGAGTTTGGAGATGATGTATTGGTTAAATGTATTTTTGTCTCAAGCGCTATCGACATGAAATTAGTCTTGATCATGTTCGACGCCTGATAATTGTGTAAACAAGCAAGCGTCGCAGATGATCTAGACTACGTATTTGTTATTCATTCTGCGTGTTTAAAAATTCGAGTGAACAATTGGAAGGTTGTGTGTGCATAAACATTCCCTGACGTTTCTAGTCGTCGTTTGCATATTTGGTCATTTGTAGTATCTAAACTAAAAAGAAGAACAAAATACCTAGACGGAGACGTGAGAATCATGGCTGTTGTGGTAGTCCGTGTCATTCAGACCCTGTGTATACCGAATGTGTCTAGGATATTTGTGTATGACTCATGTTTCAGGAGACCTCCAGACATATTTTTCTTGAATGTTTATCTTTCGAAACATCTTGTGCTCTTTTATTTCCATATACTTTTGGAAACTTAACCCTGCGGTCGCCAAGTGTTAAGCATACTTGACTCCAGTCCCAGAAATCACGTGTATGATTTCCAGTGGGGTTACATCCCGGATTTTTCAAACAAACTCCCGCAGTATCTTACTTGGGCATGGTACTGTGAATATAGGTCATCCTTCGGAGGGATGTAAAGTAGTCTGTCCAGTGTACAGGGAGAACTATACCCTGTGCAATATCTCTCTGAACTTCTATGTTAAGCAGTGATACAAAACCAGGGCCCTATATGAATTATATAGAGATTATTTAACTGCTGGGATCGATTATAGGGAAATCTTTCACAAGAGGTAGGCGTGTAGTTTTTTTCAAGAACGGGCGCATGCGTGTCAGTAAAAAAAACAAAGCACGTCTACCATGAAGTAAAGGATTACCCATAGTCGATCCCAGCAGTTACAATAATCTATTTATTACATTTTAAATTACGTTTTTGCAAACAAATATTCGCTTTATTGAACGTTATTGGCGGATGATGTTGACGTCGGCAACACTTTATTGACGTCACGACTCAACGTCGCAACGTTAGTTATTATTGTGTTCTGAGATAGTTATTAATATTTAGCGATAATAAATATTCTTGCACTGAGTTCAAACACCTGGGCCTCTTTTAGCCATGTTGACATACAGAGAAAGTTGAGTGCTTCGGTGATGCCGAATAATTAAAAATAGACTAGACTGTCACTGAATACAACATTTTTGTTCCTAAAGGATTAACTTTCGAGTGAAAAAAAAATAAACTTGATAACCAGTCACATTTAGCCAATCTCAATGGCTCGCTTATTTGAGAATTGACTGGAAACGGCGATGCATTCCATTTGATATTGGCCGTCTTCACGGTAATGGATAAAATATGATATGCTGACAAAAACGGTTATTTTGTGTAATTAATTTGTTGAAAATAATTGGTACGCACCGATAAAGTAATTTAATTGTGTATTTAGCCTAATTTAGGGAGTTTTAACTGGGAATTTATGCAAATACGTTGCTTATCTGTAGCTGTTCTGTGACGTTTTATGTCATAGAACTATACCAAGCCTAGTTGCATTGCCATTGTTGTGTACTGGTTAATGAGTTCTTTAAAGTTTTAATACACAAACTTTGTCAATTTCTGTTCTCTTGATACAATGGCAGGGATGATTAGTGCCATGTGTAGTTGTGCATGTCATTGTTGTGTTCCAGTTGAATGACTTTTGGCGGTGTTATGCCCCATTAAAGGACACAATATCATGCTTCCCATACCGGGAAAAAATTCAGAACTTTGTAAAAATTGTATTTAATTTAATGTAATTTCAATTTTTAAAAATTGTAAAGACTGATATTTAAACAAGGACAGAATGAATGCATGCATATATAATGAGAAAATACAAAAATGCAGACTCTTTTCACCATTTAGTATTTTCATTAAATGCATTTCAATATGCTAACATGCAGAGAAATAAAATAAAGAGCAATATATTTAGAAAATGTAAGGCTAAACTGAGGCATATACAAGTTCAACTAACACGAGTTCCAAAGAATCTAGAAAGACCTTGCTGCAAATTCAGATATAATACATACACCATTATTTTGAGTAATCGCACCTTTTGTATTGTTTCATGTTGATTGAACTGAACAATCAACCATAAAATGAACCCAATTCAGAAACAGCCGATTAAACACCGGTTCACACTTGCCATTGTTCCAGTTTACGCTACCATGTATTCTTGCAGTAATTGAAATGGGTGTCACAATTTATATATCCAGTATCATTTTTACTTTTACCCTGGTTACATTTAAATAAATCAAATTTTAAGTATTCACTATTTCGTCTTATTATACTATAAGTTTTTTAATATATTACTGGTGCAATAAGATAAAAAATAATAATATGCAAAAACAAATGGCTTAATACAATTCTTATAATTAACATTAATGATAAAAACTAACGGAGCGCTGCTAGTTTTTGAAAACTCAAGATTGCCATGTGTTCCTTTAACACTTATCAGTGATTGTAAAGTTCAAAAACACAGACGGGCTGAGTATCTCTGGCTAATTCGTAAGCAAACATTTTCAATTTTTCTGTTTTGATCAGCCATTTTGGCCGCTAGAGGGCGCCACATTCTTTGATGTTTTACCCGGCTCGATCACGCAGTTAAAAGCTGTGAATAATGTCACAACTTTATATGACAGATAACGTTGAGCGCGGGGACACAAACCAGTTGATTGACAGCAAGAGGCGTAACAGTGGGCGGAGTCTTATCGCACCGACAATTTGGTTTTCAATAAAAGCTGGTTTTCACTAAACGCTGACATAATTAGTTTATCGATCTAAATTGATTGTCACTAATTAGCTAAAACACTCAGCGGGATAGTGGCTTATAAACAGTGAAAGACTTTGTGAATTGGAATTCGGGATTTTCCGAGATCTTTTAGACAAAATCGGTCGGAAATTTGGATTCGCCAGACCGCCGATGTCTGGCGAATTTGGTGTGTATTTCTTACGGTTTTCATTCGCCAGTTCAGGTTACTTTTCGCCTATGGCGATTTGGCGAATGGCCTAGTAAGCCCATTAAAAATAACCATTGGTATTCGTGAACAGTCGTAAAGATGTGTTAATGCTCTGATCAATGAAATATGAACCCCAAATTGTACTTTTGTTTTCGATCGCTGTCGTACAAATTCGTTACCTCACCGGTTGACTCATAAAATATGTTGACGATTTTAGCCGAGTATTTTCAAATAAAACTCACAATGTTCCGTCTTATATGCAAGCGTCTAATCATTTGAATCGATAAAGCATGTCGTCTGAGAACAAGTTAAATGTCAACACTAAATTTCCTTCATAGGAGGGAGAACAGCCTAAAAAACAGCGGGTTAAAGTCAATACTTGTCAAAAACAATAAACTAACATCTTGTGTGGTGTCACATATTAGTACTGCGAACAATTTAACGTTTTTGCAACAACGGTGTCGGACAAACACTGGTATTTATAAATTGTCCTTGAAAACAGTGGGAAAACCTGGAAAAGACCTTGAATTTTGTTTTCAAAAAACTGTGGGAACCCTGTAATACACTTACTTTGAACAGACTAGTTCTCCTGCTACCCTGGCTGACATTCAACAACTAGTGACCTATAACATTGCCATGTGGCGGTTGAATGAATGTTGAAAATGTGTTACAGTCCCCTGCACATTTAGCCAGTAGAACATCCACAGACACTTTCACCTCTTGTCTGCACCGTATTTTCAATACTATAACACTTAGAGATACCAAACTTGGTATGTGGATACATCTTGGGATAGCTGTGTGTCGCATACCAAAATAAGGCCACTGTTAGTGATGGGCAATCGGAAATATTTGGAAATCGATAATCGGAAATAATCGGATGTATGAAATCGATTAATAATCGATTATAATCGGAAATAAAATGATTATATTTATTTCAATGAAGTTATGCATCTTGTCTGTATAAAATCAAGTAGATGAAGCCTTGCATGTGGTAGAGTGTACATACACTTTTCCTTGCAGCCCAGTGGTCATGAGTTTAACACCGCTCAAGACTTTAGATAATGTCTCAGACTCTCAGTATAAAGTAGTTGTTAAGCTATGTTAAACTTGATTCAATCAATCATTGATATAATTTTTTATGAGATTCAGAAAATCAAAAATATTTATACTTTATCAGTTTTATTAACAACTGTTGAATGTAAACTGTAATTTGTAAACAAAACATAAAAACAAAAATTAACAAATTTTGACTAGTAACTTCACTTTCTTTTATCCCACATAATTATACTGTCTCACAGTCACAAATAATACAAATAGCCTTTAAGTCTTTCAAGAATCACCAGTATCTTTCCAGATTCTTAATAAACTCATTTCTGTTTAAAAAACTCCTTTTATCTTATTGTTAAATGCTAAATCTGTAATCATTGAGACTGATCAGTTGATACTAAAAGTCTAAAAAATAAACAAAATACCCCACCCACCTACGTGCATTGTCGTTCAATAAAAATCCGACGCAATAACTGATCAGTCACATCATCCAATTGGACCAATAATGTATATTAATATCATGCTGGTTGTTCATATTTAACGTACTTAATAGTATTTTCAGTCGATCGATTGCAAATATATAGATAATAAAAATAAAAAAACTTTGTTGGCGAACGACTTTCTGCAAACTCTGCAAATTGCATTCTCCATGTCAAGAGTATGTTTGCTAACGGGCACATCTTTATTTTTGTAAAATCAAAAGAAATCCCAAACTTAAGACTTAGTTCTTCCACCTGGATAACTATATATTGAACGCTCAACGGCTGTTTCTATTGCGTTATTGTTGGCGTCAAGAATTTTTTCGGTTGCCGATTCAGCCATTTTGTTTGAGTGCCTTTCGTACCCAGCCGTTTCGCACTTTCGTACTTTTGTAATCGGCGGCAATCGATTATAAAATCAAAAATCGATAATCGGAATCGGTTGGCTTTTAGCGATAGATATTCGATTGCCGGCGACAATCGTTACATCACTAGCCACTGTGACCTTGACCTGTGACCTCTGTCATAGAAAATGCTTGTCCAGACCGTATTTTCGATACTATAACACTAAGTCTTAGAGATAGCAAACTTGGTATTTAGATGCATCTTGGGATGGTGATGTGATGCGTACCAGAATAAGGTAATTGTGACCTTGACCTGTGACCTCTGTCATAGAAAATGCTTGTCCGGACCATATTTTCAATACAATAACACTTAGAAATACCAAACTTGGTATGTTGATACATCTTGGGATAGCGGTAGGTCGCATACCAAAATAAGGTCACTGTGACCTCTGTCATACCCCAAACATTGTGAGAAGCATCAGTATGAAGTGGAACTGCGCATATACATGAAGTCATGGGTTATGCTTTGCGAGAGTATTAATAACTTTCTGTGATAGTTATGGCTCCCCCACACAAAGTGTGGAGGGGAGCCTTATTGATTTTGTGCTGTCTGTCTGTGTCACAAACAATGTCCGATCTATAACTAGAGAATGGTTAGACCTTTTGTCCTCAAATTTAGAAGGATGGTTGATCATGACTATTAGATGACCCCTATTGATTTTGGGGTCACTAGGTCAAAGGTCAAGGTCGCGGTGACATTGACTATCAAAAAGATTCCGATTAAAAACTAGAGAATGGTTTGACCTAGGGTCTTCAGACTTGAAAGGATGGTTGGTCATGACCAATGACCAGTAGATGACCCCTATTGATTTTGGGGTCACTTGGTCAAAGGTCAAGGTCGCGGTGACATTGACTATCAAAACTATATCCGATCAATAACTACACAATGGTTGGACCTAGGGTCCTCAAACTTGAAAGGATGGTTGGTCATGACCAGTAGATGACCCCTATTGATTTTAGGGTCACTAGGTTTAAGGTCAAGGTCGCAGTGACATTGACTATCAAAACGATATCCGATCAATAACTACACAATGGTTAGACCTAGGGTCCTCAAACTTGGACGGATGGTTGGTCATGACCAGTAGATGACCCCTATTGATTTTGGGGTCACTAGGTAAAGGTCAACATATGGTGACATTGACTATCAAATCGATGTTCACTAGGTCAAAGGTCAAGCTAGCGATGACATTGACTATCAAAACGATGTCCGATCAATAACTAGAGAATGGTTGGACCTAGGGTCCTCAAACTTGGAAGGATGGTTGGTCATGACCAGAACATGACCCCTATTGATATTAAAACGATCCCCGATCAATAACAAAACAATGTCCAATCAATAACTAGAGAATGGTTGGACCTAGGATCCTCAAACTTGGAAGGATGGTTGACCAATAAATATTACTGATACAGGTTGTAGATACAGTCACAGGGATATTGAATATCAAAACGATCTCAGATCAATGAGAACGGTTGGACCTAGAGTCGTCAATTATGTCTGTTCGGGCGAGTGGGGGAGCCATACGTTTTTGTCCAATAACACTTTCTAGTTTTAGTTTGACATTCTTTTGATCTACATCTTTATTAATTTCGCTTAGTTTTGTACACTCTTTTTGTGATGTCTGGGCGATCTCTGTAGTGTAAGGAAACGCACTTTCCTTTCGAGAAAAGAGATTCAAGTTCAAGTCTTGGCAGGGACCTGACACACTGAGTTGTACATACAATTGTTTTTTTCCACATCAGTAATGTTGTTTTTGTATATTAAACATATTTTTCAACAAAATACCTATTCTCATTTGTCACTTTCCGCCAAATCTACAACATTTCATGCACCCCACTTAAAGGGATGCACAGCAATCTTCATTTCAGATTTTGTAGTGTCCCTTCACTTCTTCAGTTCCCTACCGATTATTCAATCATGACCGTTATATCTTGGTAGTAATACTCATCCTTACAGCAGGTTGTCACACGGTTATTCTTCCGTAAATCACCCCAGCAACGACTAAGCCAGTGCCCTTCAATTAATAGATTATTGCTCCCCACAACAAAGTGTGGTCGGAGCGCCATGTTCATTTTGACCCCTATTGATTTTGGTGTCACCAGGTCAAAGGTCACATCTGGGCTAATATTGACTATCCAAACGGTGTCCGATCAATAACTACAGAATGGTTGGCAGAAGGGTACCCAAACTTAGAGGGATGGTTGCTCATGACCAGACAATGGCCCTTATTGATTTTGGGGTCACTAGGTCAAAGGTCAAGGTCGTGTTGACATTAACTATCGAAACGATGTCCGATCAATAACTACAGAATGGTTGGACCTTGGGCCCCCAAACTTGAAAGAACGCTTTACCATTACAACTAGATGACACCTATTCATTTTGGGGTCACTACATCAAAGTTCAAGGTCGCGGTCACATTCGCTATCTAAAGATGTCCGATCAATAACTACACAACGGTTGGTCCACCGGTCCTCAACCTTGAAAGGATGGTTGGTCATGACCAGTAGATAACCTGTTCTTAGCTCCACTGATCAGAGATCAGCAGAGCTTATGCCGTGGTGCGGCGTGTCTGTCTGTCTGTAAACTTTTATTTGTAGCGACTACTCCTCTGAAAGTACTTGATACTTGACGGATTTTCATGAAACTTCACACGAATGTTGCTCTTCATGTCTAATTGATTCTAGCAAAATTTCAGGTCGGCCGGAAATACAAGATGGCCTCCATGGCTAAAAAAAGATTTTCAAAATACAAGTTTGTAGCGACTACTTCTTGAAAACTATAAGTGATATTCATATGGGACTTTTCCTAAAAATGATACAGCATGACATGATGTTGGTCCTTGTCAAAAATCGTTCTAATTCGATGTTAAACATAGCTGTCAGTAGCCATCTTTGTTTACATAGAGTTATATAATGAAAACTTGTAGCCACTACTCCTCTGAAACTACCTAACGGATTTCCATGAAACTTCACAGGAATGTTGCTCTTCATGTCTAATTGATCCTAGCAAAATTTCAGATCGGCCAGATATTCAAGATGGCCGCCACAGTCAAAAATAGATTTAAAAAACATAAGTTTGTAGCGACTACTTCTTGAAAACTATAAGTGATATTGATATGTGACTTTTTCTAAAATGATCAGCATGACATGATGGTTATTCGCGTCGAACATTATTTTGATTCGACGTTAAACATGGCTGCCAGTGGCCATCTTTGTTTACATAGAGTTATATCATGAAAACTTGTAGCGACTACTCCTCTGAAACTACTTGATGGCTTTTCATGAAACTTCACATGAATGTTGCTCTTCCTGTCTAAATGATCTTAGCAAAATTTCAGGTCGGCCGGAAATTCAAGATGGCCACCATGGCTAAAAATAGATTTTTAAAAAATAAGTTTGTAGCGACTACTTCTTGAAAACTATAAAAGATATTGCTATGGGACTTTTTCTAAAATGATCAGCATGGCATGATGGTTATAGGAGTCGAACATAATTTTGATTCAATGTTAAACATGGCTGTCAGCGGCCATCTTTGTTTACATAGAATTATATAATGAAAACTTGTAGCGACTACTCCTCTGAAACTATTTGACGGATTTCCATGAGACTTCACAGGAAAGCTGCTCTTGATGTCTAATTGATCCAAGCAAAATTTCAGGTCGGCCGGAAATTCAAGATGGCCGCTACGGCTAAAAATAGATTTTCAAAAAGCAAGTTTGTATCGACTACTTCCTGAAATCAAAATCAATCAGTAGAGTTTCAAGGTCATTGACCTCTTGTTATTTTCCGGTCACTAGATCGGAGGTCAAGGTTGCGGTGCCCTTCACTATCAAAACGATGTCCTATCAACAACTACAAACTTGATGGATCTAGGTCCTCCAACTTGAAAGGATGAATGGTTGCTCATGACCAGTACATGACCCTTATCCTTATTCATTTAAAGGTCAAGGTGCCGGTGACCTTCACTATCAAAACGATCCCGGATCAAGAACATCTACATGCAGTCCGTACTTCCCATGGTATAATATATGTGTTATACCTTTTCTTGTTATATTTCTTTCTATGTTGAGGTGATTTAAAACTTACACCACTTGTCGCAGATTTGTTTTTATATTGCTATGAAAGAGATTTCATGATGAGTCTTTAACCAGATACCCAGGCAGATGTTATTGAAGCCTTTAATGACATCTCTCGGTATCTAAATGGCATATTGAACATTGACAACCTTTTCTTTGCAATTATGGTTAATAATATTTATCCTAAAGAACTTCAGCTTAACAAGGCCAATATTTTGGATGATGTGATAACATGGCTTATTTTATTCAGAAATGATGTCTCGTCTGCACTCGCTGGATAAATGGACTATTTTATGGACCAGTTTATTTCACATAAAAAACAAAACAACTTTGAGTAAAACAGCACCAAACTTTTCGAATATAAACCGCACAGTTTCTGCCATATAAGTATTCTTTCTAATATTATATTCACATCAAAAGTGTTGAATTACTGTCATGTACTATATGGTTGACATTGCTCGTGCCTTAAATGCATACATCGTTGAAAAATTCACTTGACCATATCTCATCGATTTTGGATTTTTTGGATCAAAGATGGCTGACCAATAGTCCTTAATTATCCCCACTTAGATGGGCAACTTCTTATGGGGTCTATGTGTTTCAACTTATTCGTTTTTCAAGAGCTTGTACTCGAGTTGAGGACTTTAATATTCGGAGGTACGGTGGTCTAGTGGTTAAGGCATCTGCCTCGTAATGCGGAGGTTGAAGGTCCGAGTCCCGTCAGAGGCGGGCTTGTTACTGAAGAGAGACCGGTTGGTGAGCCGCCAGCTAGTTAAATAACGGTTACCGATTGCCTACCTGCCTGGTGCCTGGCATTACAGAATAGGAATCGGGAAGTTATGATGTTCAAGACAAAGGTGTCTCGTAAGTCAAAATTGACTGGCCCTTTCAATAGAGGTGACACTATAATAAACAAACACTTTACTTTACTTTACTATTCGTAATTTTTGTATAACTAAAAAGCTACTCCATCAGGGTTACCGTTACCATAAACTTCGTAAAACCTTTGCAAAATTCCATTATCGTAACCCTGATCTTCTTTCCAAATACAAAATCAATTAAAGGACTCTTCTACGACAAGGACTATCACAACATGACTTTCATACTATCATTTCTTAAACTTGTTAAACGGTTTATCAAAAGAGGTTATGACCCTATCATTTTGCAACGTACTGCATCTTTGGTGGTGGACCCGTTTACAGTTTGCCACTACGCTTTACTCTGTAATTGTACGATGACCGGACAGGCTGTGTACCCTATGATGACGCCTACCTAAAGCCCATTAGGACGATGGCGATTGATGTTTGTCCGCGGTCTTGTTTTGTCGTTCCCCCAATGGTTTATTCTGTTGTTGTTCTGGCTTCTGCCAAGTCATCGAGTTCCTTTATTGTGACTTTCTAGGCTTGTTTTTTTTTGTATTTATATATACACGAGCATCTAGGTGTTTTACTTATTTTGCCTTTTAACGCTGCCTTGTTGGCTAGAGAATATTTCATGGCGGGGATTGCTTTATTGACACTGTCCCGTTTTGTTGAGATGACAATAGGGTAAGTGTGAGGTTTGGTGGACCCTAGACCCCAGTGGCCTTTTTGACCACTGACCGTTCCAAGGCGGAAGCCCTATTGTCAACCCTTTCGTGTTTGTGTTGTCGTATTTGTTCTATTACTTTTGCCTTCTCGTTTGTCTGTTTGCGTGTTTGTTTTTGTGTTTTGTGGTTGACGACTATCGTCATTAAATGCTACTTTCCCTGTCCGATTTTTATATCTTTCTTTTCGTAAGATCCTTGGTCATGATCACTTTCATACTATCTTTGTAAAAGTTGTTAAAATATTTATCAAATGAGGTTACGACCCTATCATTTTGCAACGCTATGCACGCTTGGCTTTACAGTTTGTCACTATGCTTTCCTCTTTAATTGTGCGATGACTGGACAGACGGTGAACCCTATGATGACATTTACCTAAAGCCCAAAAGGAAAGTGGTGTTTGATGTTTTTCTGCAATCTTGTTTTGTCGTAGCCTCAGTGGTTTATTCTCTTGTTGCTCTGGCTTCTGCCAAGCCATTGAGTACCTTCTTTGCGGTTTTCTAGGCTATTGTGTTTTGTATTTATATATACATGAGCATATCTGTCTTTATATTGCCTATTAATGCTGCCTTGTTGGTTGGATAATAGTTCATGGCGAGAATTTCTTTACACTGTCCCGTTTTATTGGGATGACAGTAGGGTAAGTGTGAGGTTTGGTGCACCCTAGAACCTGGTTTAAACCCCCAGCTGCCTTTTTTGCCACTAACCGTTCCAAGTCGTAGCCCCATTGTCAACCTTTTTGCGTTTGTGACGTCATATGCCTTTATTCCTTATTGTCATTCGTATGTGTCGTTTTCCATGTTTTTGAGTTTACTGTGTTCTGTGAAAGCTGCATTTCCCTTTCGACTTTATACTTATTTTTAATCACAACTAATATTGGAAATAAATGAAATATACTACTATATAGAAAATATAAATTTTATTCAGTATATCTTAGGTCAAACTACCCATGAGTTACTATACACAAACTAATAACATAGTGAATAATACAACTGGAATGAATTTATATTTGCATCGTTCATTGATCGTTATTTCAGACTAAATATGCATATATACAAATAACTGCTATAATCGCTCTTTCAAACATACTATCACTTAGAATGCTTTACATATAATACTGTTTCATGTATTACATTTTTGAATATCATAAACTGTTTGGATTTTAAAGTCTATAATAAATACACTGAGTTGTTAGAAAACATACCATAGAAACAGTTGAAATTAATTATTATTCATTAATTTTTTTTTATTTACTTAAGGACCATAAAGCCGGGTTGGCTTACCGTTATTCATGGCAAGAAAGACATTTAAAAAGATCGAAAGTTGTAATAATTTTTCCAGTTTTTAGTATTCGTGTTATTTTCAAAAAACCTGGGTGACCGATTATAGAGTTGAGTAGTGTAGTTGTGTCAAGTGTATAGCAATATCATGATACATATATATATAGCGTCGGTAAGCTAAACAAACACAATGTTCATATCATTTTTCCACTTTTTGTATACACATGTTTGGTAAATATTTACATACTGATACTGTAATTATCCACTTTATGTGCACATTCTTTTGAAAATTTACGTAATGGTAATGATCAGTCGACCAATATATATCCACGTTTCAGAATCAATGTCGACATATTGCATAAACAATACTTGTCTCAAAACTCTTTAAAAGTGAATAATATTCATTAAGATTTCAGATAAAACATTTAGCTTTTATGACAAGCATTGCTTTGGGTACGACACGATCTATCAATGGAACATATTCCTTTCTATTCCTTTCAATTCCTTTCAATAACATACCGCGAATACTCATAAAAAAGGTAGCTAGCATCACATAGTACCACAATAAATATTGCGGTTTGGTTTAAACATATTTTATTTCCAAATAGTTACAACAATACGGGACGGAAAGGGATATTCTTTGTTCGAGAATTGTTTTTATAACGTAACTAACCCTTTTATGTTTACCCTTCTAAAGCCATGACTTACAAACTAGTGTAGTAAATATGTAAATGAAGTCTGAATCATCTCGCTTGGTATTTTTCATTCAGCTCGGCGAGCAATCGGATTCAACACTCTCTCGTCGACTTCCCAGTCGATAACAATAGCGGATAACGGAAAACGACGAGGCAGTGCTTGATGTAGCACGGATCGAAGCAACATTTTAACGTCATCCTACGACACCGATATCATTTATATAGGCAGCTACATTAATTGTATGTTATTAAGTGATGAACAGAATCTCTCATTCGTGCCTTTGCTACATTACATTTATTTATCTCGTTGGATAAAATTGATGCAATGCGAGCAAATTTTTATCATTTGAATGAATGTTATCGAACTAGTTTAATAACGTCAATGTCAAATAGGCACTCATGTAAGAGCCTCGATATGTAAAAATAAAATTTTGATTTGCTCCCATTATAACATATATACATAAAATATTGACCGTCATATATGGCCTAAAATATGCTAAAAATTACGTAATTAAGTATGAAAGGAGAAATTTGGAAATCGTCGAACACAATAAATACAAAAAAAGTATTGCAGTCTCGGTTTGACGGTAGTGAAAAGTGCTTGCTACCGTCCACGCCCTCTAGCCCCGGATTGAGCAGAACTCAATATTTAAAATGCTAATAGTACATAAATTTTAGCCATCCCGAAGACGGTATGCATATGACGCTGAACATGGAACATTCAATGCGGTATTTTCACACCCGTCCATGAGTATTGTCCCAGTTACTAACAAAACGCGTTGCCCTAAACGAGAAAATAATGGGCGAAATAAACAAAATGGAATTTAGCTGGGAGCAGAGGTTATGAAGCCTGCGTATCACAGGTAACAGTCAAAAGACTAAATTAAAAAACAGGCAACATATCCTAAGTGTGATTAAACAGTACTCAGAACCTTTAAAGGATGGAGTAGTGAAAACACCGTTCAAACAAACAAACAAAATAAATAACCGTTCCATGTAACATGTTACAGAATTAAGTAAAATGATGTTATATGGCCTACTAATTAATGCACACAAAGGCTGGTATTAAATCAGTTTTGTGTTTAAATGAGGAGAATCATCTGCGTTTAAAAACAAACGACTGAACGATAGTCGTATACTTACATGTTGAACAAACAAAAAAGTATATAAAACATAAATTAAACGTTAGATGATTTGTCCAGGGTTAATTTACAACAATTCTTCCAGAGTTAGTTTTAATAAAATATTTAGTATGGTCGGTGAAATTGTCTTTGATGAAATGCATAGCATTAAATATTTTAATTCATGATAAATAAAGGGGTGGCGCTTTGTCATACTCTATCGTCCGATAAATGTACGGACAGGGTTGAATGAGTACACCATGCTACAATAAAGACAGAGTCTGTCTCTGCTCGTTGGCTATTTAAAAAAACTCGATGGGCTACGCCTATCTCGGTGTTGAAATAAACCGACTCTTTGCGACCAGACTCTATCTATTACTTATTGATTATGCACAGTCATTATTACATACCTTACTTTGGTCAAAATCAATATATCAGGTTCACAAGAGGACATATAAATGCTGTTATACAACGATAGAGAATGACAGTGAGCATTGTTATAAGCAATATGTATATAAACATGTTGTAGTGTATTTTGTCACACTTGCATAAACGTAGAACGTAAGTATGGCTTCTAGGTTCAGCTGAGACAGGCTACTGTCTCAGTGGTTATATATTTATTTGAATATTTAATAAATCAGCATTAACATTTATTTTTTATTTTTATCTTGTTTTTTTCTGAAAAGTTTCAGCCAAATATGTTTGAAGTCAATTCAAAAGAGATTTAATTCAGAATGTGTGTTATATGATAGCTTGAGTTATCTCAGATTGTATCAACAAGCTTGAGTTGTCTCAGGTTGTATAAACACACAGAAGGACGGTAAGTCTAGGTTCGATTAGACTAATTGTTGATGTTTTATATCGTATCATTGTAGTATCAGAAGGGAGGAAATTGTGCATGCATTTAGATTCTTTTTATATAGTAACATCCACTTCAAATCGAAACATCTACAACAAGGTGGCAACAATAATAATGATGCAAGTAAGGATGAATCAATAAATGGACATCATTACTGTGGTTTGAGTATTACCTATCATACCCCATTCAACCCCTTCTCCAAGAAGCAAAAACGGTGTTGGCTGGGGTATGAAATAAAAGCTCAATTTTGGCTTAAAAAGTTTATATATTGTAAAATTAAAACATTTAGGTATTTTTAAATAGGTTATCACATTTTTTCAATAAAAAAATGTTTTTGAACATGTTTTATTGTCGAAATATCCGTTATAAAATGTTGATAATGTAAGCTATCTCATCGCTTAATGGAATTAAGGAGGGACCACGTAATGTGTTGAAGAACGTTATACGCAAACCTAATGTAATTATAACTGCTCTACAACGTTGGCTCGGGATAATTTGCAAGTGACTCTAAATTAAGGGTACCAGTAATATAATAGCAATCAAAAGGAACAACTCTTTATACATACACATGTTCAATATATACAAACACTATTTGTCTCCTATTTGTCAGTTGCATACATTGTCATTCAAAGAAGATTGAAGAGTTAACATTTCTAAAGGAATTTCTGATCATCCACTTTTCTTAGATGAAAGGCCACATTTGTAATTGGTTGTTATCTTCAAAGAGGTGTCTTGCTTTCAAAACAACATATAACACTAAAACATCTTTAAATTTCATGGAAACTTGTATACTAGGAAAAGAAGGCCAATCCGCGCCATACGAGATTTTGGTATGTATCGAACTTTGATAATATAAAGACAGATACACTGGTAATGTTTGTGCTTTTCAACTGTGCATGGGATACAAGCGGTTTTGTTTGGTTTATATTTGATATAATTTGGACAAGTGATTGACTGTTTACTATTTTGAAAAAGTTTATTTAAAGTTTGCATACTTTTTTTTCTGCAACTAAAGATATTGCTTTTTACTTATTATCATATTTACACAATGGTTGTCTATGTTGTTGTAATCCCAAAACAAAAACAAAATACAGCTAGCGTAGGACCCTAATTTGAAAACCGTTTTATGTATTTTTGAGTCCCGCTTCCGGAGTATCATTTTATAATATTCTCTCTTGAAACTAGGTTAAACTCTTCAAAACAAATGCAAAACTCTTCAAAACAAAAGCAGAGCCTAAGCTGAATGAGAAACCGTTTTTTTCGGTACGCAACTGGCGTTTCCCATTCCTATTCGATGTTAGACTAACCCCATTTGACATAGGTTATAATCAAAGGCAGAAAAGTTCTGTAATAAACATACATATCTTCGAATCTCATTTGCTAATCAAGACAAAACCTTGATTGCGCAAAACTTTGATGCTACTTGCTATCTGATGTAAGGACATAAGAAGAAGCAAGTTGGATCGGGAACGAATTGTTTTATAATGAACCTATGAGTATCTATATATTGAAGTGTTCATTTTTGTTTTTCACCCTATAGCCGATTTCGAATAATTCTTTCTTAGGTAAATACATAAAAAATTGCAAAGTTACTTTAACTAAATAAACAAGTTATACATCTTTAACCACATCTAACTTGGCTACTCTTCATGTACGCATACTGTTTGTGAAACTTTCGCAATATAAAACATAGTAAAATGTTCTTCTTGACACAAATATTTCTTCGTCGGTAAGGAAGCTGGATGTATTTTATAGTTTGTGGCTTCAATTTGGTGAGAAATTGTTTAAACATCAAAAATCAATTAAATGTAACACATTATTTACATAATATACACATGTACATATATCTTAATGTCTTCAATCCTGCGAAACAAATGCGTAGATCTTCTGGGCACGAATAAATCCCAGAATCGTAGCCCTTATAGTTTTAGTTTCCATACCTTCCATAGAATATCAAACCATAAGAGATATAACTGTAACAGCTAAACTGTAATAATGAGTTTTCTTTTCTTTTGGCTGCTGCTGTACATAGTTTCGAGTTCTATGAATATGTTTTATTCGATACACCGTTATCGAAATCTGACATCTGATGCTTTTCCCGTATTATAGATTCCGATCCCGTCAATGAAATGCTGAAAAATATATTTTTGAAATTAGTGTCTACAGCATATTATTTATATGTGTTATAAACAAACATTGTATTTGCTAATTATATTCTAATTATGTTCCAAAATATTAAGTCGCTGTCTGCCAAAACATAAACGTTGATTTGAACAAATATGTTAATGGCTAGATGCATGACATATAAAGACAATTCGTTATCTGTTTTCCTAATTCAAATTCAAACACGAGTTGCTGCCGTGATCGAATCTAAGTTGTTATGCATGTTTGATTTAAAGATCGTTTATTGCCATACTGAATATTAGGGTCGGCATATGACTGTTACTATTTCTATATTTAGCTTTCCGTCGTACGAATATTGCATCCGTGGCCGGGATAGTAAAGACGCTGCATCTAATCTGTCTCTCGCCTCTCACCACTGCGGGTTTGAATTCCACTGGGAAGTCAATTTGTCAATTGAGAATGTGTCGATTCTAACGGATGTTGGGATGTATACAGTACTGGTTATATCAAGGAAAAATGGGGTGATCTGCCTCTGCCACTAAATATCAAACGCCAGATGTTGCCTAACACGTGCTATAATGGCGTACGAACACCCATGCTAATAGTTCATGTGTCCATTAATTGACGCCTAATGATTATATTTCAAACCGAGTTGTGTTAAGGTTATATTTATTGTATATACGTGTAAACATCTTAACTTGCAATTACCTTTTTTGTTTGCGTCTGCGTACGATACACATACACATCAAAATGATGATAAACACAGTTGCAACTGATACACCAACACTGATATAAATCAGCCAAAGTTTTACTGAAGATAAAAACAAAAACAAATTTAAAATAAAACAAAATGTTTTCAAAATGTGGATATGGTTACAATAATTATTACAGTTGGTTTTGCAGAAATGTTTGAAACTTTATTATTTTCAAATACACGTTAATTAGTCTGATTTGTATAGAAATAATGTTTAACAAACAATTCTGAAAATTAAGGTATTCAAGTGTAACACCGACTTTCCATTGCACATACTAATCACCATGATTTAACTGTTGAGGCTTTTTCAGACGCATGTAACGACTTTGGTATGTTAACATATTAAATAATTAAGTAAGAGTTGATTCAAACTTGATAAATCGACATTTCGTTTGACTCATTGTAAGATGAATTAGTTATTTAAAGAAAATCTTTGATTGCATAAATAGATTTTGGGTTTGTCAATTCCCATGTAAAACATCCTATTCTAATACACCCGCACAATATAGCCTAGTTTAAAATATCTCGTTATATTGAACGATATATCACTGTAATTTTTGCAACGTTAGGAGAATAAGCATTGCGCATTGCGCATTACGCATTGTAACGTATGCAACGTTAGGAGAGTAAGCAAAGCAATGCGAACGATTTCAGATGTGTGCGTTATTTTCACATTTTAGGGGTATTAGAATAGAAATAGAACATCGTTTACTGTGAATTATCTATAATATATCACGGTTTGTCGTTCAATTGTAAACAATAATTTCACTCGCCCTTCGGGCTCGTAAAATTATTGTTTACATTTGAACTCCAAACCGTGATATATTAAACGATAATTCACAGTAAACGATGTTCTATTTCTTAAGTATAAATTATACCGAGATTTATAGGTAAACCGCCATACAGAATATATTAAGGTGGCGGACGTTCCCTGACTGAAATACCATTAAGGACATTGTTTCAAACAAAAACATAGTCAAACGCAATAATCCATTACGTGGTCCGAATATTAACTTTCATACCTCATCCAACCCGTTCTCAAAGAAGCGAAAACGGGGTTGGCTAGGTATGAAATAATACTTTTATTTCGGCTTAAGACGTTTGCATTTTGTAAAATTAAAATATGTAATAAGTAATTTTAAACGGGCTTTCCCAACGCTGAATGGAATTAAGGCGGGACCACGTAATGATCAAGAAACTGTGCTGCTTTTTCAAGATAGATTTGAACCTTGCTAGTCAAGGTTAAACACTATAGCTCATTCAAAAAGTTCGAACAATGTTTTACATCTGCCAAAATGTCTAATTCGTTTCCAAAAAGATTCAGACGTTAAATATAATATAAATTATGCTCTGAGAAACATGTTTGCATTTTGGTTATGCGGATATATTAAATAATACATGCATTCTTAATAGTGATGTATCCCAATGCAGAATAATAACATCATTATTTTGATACGAGCCTTTCGTGTGCATTTCAAAACTATACTAGTGCACACATGAATCAAGTTCGAAAGCTAAGGGCATCGGTACAATAACTAAACATCTCGCTCTCTTGTATTCTGATTTTCTGCATGCCAATATAAAAATTCGGAAAAAGAACCACATTTTATGAATAAATATAATAAAACACTTCTGGTGACCTGTATACAATTACCAAAGTCAACAGCATATTTTCCAAAGTAACTTGCATCGGTATTAAAGGATGACATTGAGATGTAGTACGGCAAACGTGTTCAATAATGTATGCATTGCATATGATGGAAACTGCAGAAATAAAGTTTCGAGTTAAACAAATATTTATTTATATATATTCACATTAACGCATCTCAGAGCTACAGCGAATCCATATTCGCCAAAATATTATATTGTGATGCTCTGGTAATTCGCAAACATTACATAACAACGTAAGATCAAACTGATATCTTTCTTACCGTTACATGACTTTTGATCGTTTGCCAAACTGAAACCAAACTGGCAGTCGCATGTAAAGTTTCCCATACTGTTCATGCATATATGCGAACATCCAGAATCCGAGCCTTGACATTCGTCAATATCTAAACGTAAACGGGTAATTATAATTTCATTTGATTAATAATAATCGTTTGGCAAGTCTCGTTTGGCACGGATATGTTTTTCGTAATATGCACTATTACCACAAAAGGTAGATATAAAAGGCGAACAAGAAATGCAGCTTTCGAGGACAACATTCAAACTAAAAAACGCGCAACGAAACAATCAAAAATTAAAATATAAATAAAAGACAATGGATGTGACCTCACAATCATAAAAGGGTCGACTATACGGATACCCTCTTGGAACAGTCAGTGGCAATACGGCCTCGGGGGTTATAAGCCTAATGGTGCACCAAAAGTAGATATAAAAATCGAACAGGAAAAGTAGCATTCAAGGACGACAGTCAACCACAAACATACAAAGAAACAAAGAACAACTATATATAATGATGAAGAAAAAGCAAGTTAACACATCACAAACACACAATGCTTGACAATAGGGCTACCGCCTTGGAATGGTCAGTGGCGAAAAAGGCCGCTGGGGGTTTAAACTAGGTTTTAGGGTGCACCAAACCTCACTATTACCCTATTGTCATCCCAATAAACGGGACAATGTACATAATGATATCCCCGCCAGGTTATAACTCTAACAAACAAGGCAGCGTGAATAGGCTATATAAGTAAAACACATAAATGATCATGTATATATAATATAAAAAAAGCCTTTAAAGCCACAAAGTAAGTACTCAATGACTTAGAAGAAGCCAGAGCAACAAAATAACAAACCGTTAAGGATACGACAAGACTAGATTAACGACAAACATCAACGCTACCGTCCTATAAGGAATTAGGTAGACGTCATCATAGGGTCCACAATCTGTCCGGTCATCGCAAAATCAAAGAGGAAAGCAAAGTTGGGTCAACCACTAAACACACAGTACGTTGCAAAATGATAAGGTCATCCTTTGAGAAACTTTTCAACAGGTTTAATAAAGATTGTATGAAAGTGATTATGACCAAGGATCTTAATAAGTTTGTAAATCACATCACCATAGAAGTCAGGTTGTGATAGTCCTTGTCGCAGGAGAGTGCTTAAATTACCTTTATATTTTAAAAGTAGATCAGGGTTACGATAATAACATTTTGAAAAGTTTTTTCGAAGTTTATGGTAACGGTAGCTCGGGGAAACCCAACTCTTATCAAAGTGTCATCCAAATAAAACGAGACTTTTAGAAGTTAAATCGTTATTTAACAGTACAAATATTTAAAAATGAATTTTATTATAAATTACAGTACATATCACCAATTTAACGTACTTTGTTCTGAATAGTTAGATACGTGGCCACTCTAGTACAACATACAATATTACCTGTGCAGTTTTGCCCATCTGTGTTCAGGTCATATCCAGCATCACAGCTACACGTGTACGAACTAGCAGTGTTGGTACACTCTTGCTGACAGGTATCCATATTTGCCGAACATTCATCAACATCTAAATAATAAAAACGTGTTTCATAAACAACCATGGAACATGATGAACATTTCAAACATGTGCAGTATAAGAACAACAGAACGAAGATAAACCACCGTCTGTCTTAATCAATGGCGGTCAATGTGTGGCAAATCAAAGAGACAATCCAACGTGCATGTATTACTGTATATCGTCGCCTTATTCTTATAATGTTCTAACTGATATTTTGTCAAAATTGAGATTGTTAGATCGTTGGATTTGTCTCAGATTGTTCTATCTGCCTATGTTGGTAGAATTGAATTTAGCTATGACCTATGGTTACTGAGATTTTCTATAACAGATTGTTCTAACTGCATGATTTATGCACTCATTTTATTTCTAGACTGTTGTATCTAACACACAAATTGCCACGTGATCACGTGGTCAACATAGTTTAATTGTTAGAGTGCTCTATTTGAAGATAAAGTGAATATTAGAATGTTCTATCCGCAAATGGACCAATCAAATTACGTGTACTACAATGTTTTATCTGCAAATGGACCTATCAAATTAGGTGTGTGATTAAAAAATATAACACTCAAAATTATTACAATTTATTGATCATTTTGTTCTATCTGCAAACCTAAACATCTAAATAAATAAAAAGAACATTTAATAATATACAACACATACAATACAAAGATAATAATTTGCTGCTTCGTTTGGTCTTTTTTTCTTAGAAAATAGGCCAAAAATAACGAAATTATTCATTGTTGAAACTTCAAAGCTCGAATTCTCGAAAACATGAATTTTCCACTTATAACATTATAAGAATAAGGGCGACGATATGTAAACACACTAATACTAATTAATTTTAACAAATACAAACAATTTTTATTGACAGGTACTGTGAAAAGAGATTCAAAACTATCTTCCATGGAGTTTTGAATTCCGTTTCCACAGACGTCGTTCGATGTAGTATGTATAACGTTAATGTATCCGTTCTTGATCTACCACATGCTCAGTTTGATTTGTGTCATATATAATATAAAATACATACAGTATCTAAACATGATTTATAAGTAAACTGGTTTACTAATAAAGAATCTACTACATACCATAACAAAGTTGGTCCGTGTCGTCTAGGGTAAACCCAGGCATACATCGGCACGTGTAAGAGCCAACTGTATTTTGACAAAGATGGTGACAGATTGCTGGGTTATTCGAGCATTCGTCCACATCTGCAGTTTAACATATCATGTCATAAACGGTTAAGAAAATAAACTTGTTCACATGATTTAAAGATGAATTACTTTAGTATTAGATTAAATGAATATTTTACATAGTTACCTGGAACTTTTATTTTTTTAAAAAACTCTAACAAAACGTTGTGTGCAAATCGACATAAACTTTCAAATGAAAATGAAGTCAATAAGGTACCGATCATTTTGATTTCTTGGGGGTGACTGGGATTTTTTCTGAAAAAATATTCAAATTGTTGAAAAAAACTTATCCAGCCTGCTCTCACATTCTTGGAAAAAAATAATCTGGCTGTGAATCCAATTAGAGGAAAAAGATAATCTGGTTCCCTCTTCAGTCTATGATAAATGACGTAAATCTACTCAATCAGCAAATGGATTCAACATGGAAATGTTTAACCACAACTTCTGCTCAGAAGTTTCTCGAAATCTCAAGTTGAAATGCATTTAGAAGACAGTGATAGTATTCATGGTTGTAATAAATGTGATGTATATATATCATGGTAGTAATAAATGTATTATACATTAGTCATGGTAGTTATAAATGTGATAAATGTGGTATACATTGGCAAAGGTGGTAGTAAATGTGTTGTATAAAGTGTTATAAAGTGGTCAGGGTAGTAATTTGGTATACATTGGTCATGGTAGTAATGAGTATGATATTCATGTAAAGTCATGGTTATACGTAAGACAGTAATAAGGCTATTAATTTGTTTAACGATCCCTCCTACGACAAAACGAAATTGGGTATTTTATTTTTCCGTAGAGAATTTGATAAAACATTTTTTTTACCTCCTCCCAGACTTTAATAAAACATTTCATTCTCTTCCTTTCAAATAAAATAATTAAACTATACTTTATCAATTTTTTATTTTTTATTTTTTTCCCCTTCCTCCTGTTTTGATGGTTCGTAAAACAAATAATAAAAAATAATGGCCTAAATGTGATTGGCATTGGTCATGGTAGTATGTAAATATTGCAATCCTGTGAGGGTGGCAGTGAATATTTGTCAACCTTCGAAGGCTATTTATTTTATTATACTGAAAAATATCTTTGAAAAAGATTTTTCAAATATATTTGGTTCTGCTAAATATTCCTTTGAAATAAAACATGAGAAAACATTGTTACTTCTCTCTGTTCAAAATCACTATTCTCAGCACCTAGAAAATAAATGTGCGGATGGTTCTTAGTGTTCTTTCGGAATCTTCAGCTGTGAACTCATGAGTAAACTTTTCAACTCATCTTCAGTAAGTTGTGCAAACTGTGCGCATTTGCGCATGTATACATACACTGTTCAGCATAGGACATCCCAATAGTCATATAAACTTGCTTTGACTTCACAATCATAAGACAGTACAAATTATACTGGGAAGACATTACGAAAAAGACCACTCCATGGAGACATTACAAGCGATATGAGATATTACAAAAATGGCAAAATAACAGTCTGTGGAAATTTAACATGGGTGTTTGACATAATGTATATTATTACTAAATTGGTATCCGTGGTCATGATAGTAATAAATGTGATATACAGTGGTCATGGTAGTAATACTTGTAATATACAGTGGTCATGATAGTAGAAAATGTGGTAAAGAGTAGCCATGATAGTTATACATGTGATGTACTTTGGACATGTTAGTAATCAATGAGGTATGCAGTGGTCATGGTAGTATAACAATACAAGGGTCCTGGTACTTGTGCTATGGACTTTGTGAATATCATCGACAAGTAAGTGGACTTAAACTCCAGCATTCGGTAGGCTTTACCACCATTATGTATCAAGATAAGGGTTTCAGCATTCTGACCAATCACTGTTCTTATTTTTACAGGTATAGCTATTAATAGATGCACCAACATTCAACATTTGACAGTTAGGAATAAAGGTTTTGTTCTAGAAAGTATAAAAAATAAATACATTATATAATTATTTTGATATATCTTTACAGAGTAATGTTTAGTGTATTTACATGCCAAATTTTATGGTTTAAAAATGCTTTATTATTTAGAAATTTGTGATTAAACCTCTGAGCAGAATAATGCATAAAATGATCAGAAAATTTTATCTGGGGTCATTTTTTTTTTATACTCAACGCTGGCCTTTAAGAAGCAGCTTCAGTCACATGCAATGCCATGTTAAAGACAAAGCTATGCGCTATATGCCAATATATAAGAATGGTATGGAACATGGTAGTCATTGCCGAGTACAAGACAATCCCCTACACCACAAACACAACTTCCAATCAATTCATAATTTAGAAGAGCAAAAGGGGGCTCACATAGAAATCAGACAAGGACAAGCATGACTAAAGATTAAAACCAGCACATGGAGTTCCATCCACCAAATATGAAAATATCCATATTAAACAAGATCCAATATTCAAAGTATTTTAAATAAGGTCACTGACACTTCTGTCTCACCAACCATGGTGCCAGTTCATTCACATGGTCAAGTATTAATTGTGGAGGTTAGGTGGTGGTGAGATGAGGGTGGGTGTAGGCGGTGCGGGGAGGGAGTTGTCAGTAAACATATATACCGAATATCCAATCAAGACCTTCACTAGGAGGGGAAGTGAAGTGTTACTGAATAGGAACAAAACAGAATTACGGTGGAGAGTGTGTGTGTGTTCGGGGGTTGTTAGGTGTGTGTGTGGGGGGTGAGGGGGGAGGGGGGTGGGGGGTGGGTGTGGAAGTTAACAAGATGCAGACATGTTAACTGAAGAAAAACAAAAATAATACAAGAAATATTTGTCTATTTATCTGGGGTGATGGTGGTGGTGTAGGAGTGGGGAAGGTGTGGGATTTATGGGGCTAATGACATTTACAGGCTTGTAAACAGTGAGGTTCATTGAAATATATTAAGCTGCTTTAAAAACGTTAACTGAAACTCTAAGTTGAAAACATTTTATCATCTGGCTAAAATGAAATAAAGTTATGAAACATGAGTCCTTGATGACTGATGACATTTGTCAAGCTCCTTTGACAGAGATATATGACTAGTGGGTATTGAAATAAATGGACTTGCCAACAAATAAAATAATAGAAATTAGGCAACACTTTTCTAATATGCAATACAGAAAATATTTATCCAGAAAAAGGGCCATAATTTCGCTAACATGCAATACAGATTTATGGAACATGTGTCTACTAGCATCCTCGCTTTACTGAAGTTTTATTAATAATTAACAATCACCTATTGTAATACAAGGACTTGCCTAAAACCTTTAACCAGAATTTTGAAGTCGAAAAAGGAACAAAACTTTGCTTAAATGCAATACAGATTTAATATGGAATATGTGTCTTCTATTGCCCTTGATATTCCAAGCTTTACTGAAGTTTTGTTGATGTACGACTTTCAGTTGTTAAAATACACTTGTCAAAAACGAAATTAAGTAATAAAAGGGCCATGCTTTTGCTTAAATGCAATACAGAGTTATGAAACATATGTCTACCAGTGTCCTTGATGGTACTGATGACATAATTCAAGTTTCACTGACCAGTGGTTGATGAAATAATTGGACTTGGCCAATAAGTGAAAACCAACGTCGACGTCGACACAGACGTTGAGTAGATCTACAACAGCTCTTCTTATTCTACGACTAGTAAAACTTAAAAAATATATATTCTGGCTTTCAAGTTGACGAAAAATAAATCTTGCCAATGTACTAGGCGAAATAAAAATCCCGGCTTTAAAGAAATGAAAAAACAACATATTCCGGCTGAAAGAAAAAACCCAGCCCCCACCCTCTTCGCCCCCCTAACCTCCCACCACCCCCCAAGAAAACAAAATGGTCGGTCCTTAACGCTAAAATGTAGTAAATGATAAAGCTCTTCTTTCAAGCATTACATGTACAACTAAAAAAGCATGAACAAAACACCATTCTGTTTCCTAGCCCATTGTACCTTTAGGTCATACTACACCAATTCATTTTCCATAGGCCTACCTTATAGCTATAAGCTCTGTACTGAGTTCCCTTATCTAGGAAGCTATATTTTTTATTACTTGTTTTGAAAGACTTATCTTAGTTTTATAAAAAAAACATACAGAAGCCATACGTTGAGTATGTTTTGAAAAAGCTGTTTGGGTCGGATGGTGCTGACCCACCTACTTGCGTGTAGAAACATGAGGAAAATGTAAAATATACTTCTTTCTTTGATTATGCAACACATTATGAATACATTGCACAAATGGATGATTTAACCTTTATAAGTACTCTTCAAAAGTTGAGTTTTAGTTTTTTAGTAAGATTTTTTGGTTTGTTTAACTTGTCAACCAATCAAAATTAAGAGATTCTGTGTAATAGCTCCGAATTTACCTTGGAACTTTTTCCCTGCCCGCTGATTGGTTGGTAATTGGTGTAGAGCTAATATACTGTAATTGCATGCGTCTAGATTACGGATAAAAAATAATCTGTATGTTCGTGTCTGGATTAGAAACACTAATTCTCGTGTTGTTATGATCACGTTATCAAATACTTCAAACATTTCTGATTTTTTTTGCTATATTTGCTTTTCGTAGTTATTAAAACAGTATTACGCACTATTTCACACACAATAAGGGTCACTTAGGATTTAAGACTGGACATATGGTTAGTTTTCGAAATTGCCTTCACAGATGTGTCGTTTTTAAACGTTCATCAGTTTAACCAATTTTTAAGAAATATTCATGGCTGGTAAATGTAGTTTCCGTTTTAATAGGGTCAGAGTGAGGTTTGATGCACCCTAGAACATGGTTTAAAAGCTCCCATCGACCTGTTTGCAACTGACCGTTTCAAGGTGGTACTCATTTTGCCAAACATTTTATGTTTGAGGTATCATATACGTTGGTTCGTTTTTTAATTGTAATCCTAGTTTGAGTTGTATGCGTGTTTCAGGTTCACCTACTTTTTCTTTACATATCTAGTGTTATAACTTGTACACAGCCATTAAACCAATGTAGTAACTTTCTACAGTGTGTATGATCAAACAATGTTCGGTATATAATATTGTTGAAGCGTACCGTCACATCGTTTGCCGTTCACTGCAAGTGTGTAACCATCATGACAAGAACATCGATACGACCCTGCCGTGTTGATACAGTTATGATCACATGGTGACATCCCAGCCAGGCATTCGTCCACGTCTGAAAAAGGATGAACTCGATGTCAGAAGAGAACAGTGCTGAAGCGTATTTTAACAAGACACTGTAATTTAAATATAATTAAAATATTAGCTAATTATATTGATATAATAAATAGGATAACATATTTTATTTCACCGCAAAGTGAGAAAACTTTATGTTTTTATTTTGAGATGAAATCAGATTTGTTATTCACAACAAAACATAAATGTTTTGTTTATGTTATGCCTTATTACTGATGAAGTGTATGCAGAAAATAAATCGGTGACGTCATCATCTCATTATGGTTAAAATTGATATGTTTAATTCACCATAACTTCTAAATTACTAAACTGATTTCAATAAACTACTACTCATTTGCCTAATTAATTAATTTCTATACCAATGATATAACATTTATATCAACTTTCTGAAAAAAGTCGTCTAGAATACAAATGACAAACTGATATTTCCACTGTATTAAAACGGGCACACATGCTTAGAATACTTGACCAATTTTCAAACAAAATGCATCTCATTTCGTTAGTTATACCATACCAGCAAATGATGTAAATTTAATAGTCATTTTTAAAATTGATTTTGACATTGCAACAAGAGGCCCAAGAGGGAATGTATCGCTCTACTTGCTATATGGTGTCCATGGTGGGCCTGGGATGGTGTTGGGGATAGAAGGATTGTGTGTCAGATATGGCAATATCACATTAGTTTTTATAAAGTGTCTTCAGTTACCAAGATATAGGTGGAGGCATGTATTTGGCTCAAGGTTGGCTAGCTTTAAAACAAATCAAACTTTCGTTAATATAAACATTCAAAACAAGTAACACAGTGGCGGGGCCAAATTTGACCCCAGAGTCACCATTTGAACAAACTTCTATGGTGACGTGATTTACAAACTTCGTAAGATCCTTGGTCATGATCACTTTCATTCTATCTTTGTATAGGTTATGACACTATCATTTTGCAATGCACTGCATGCTTGGTTTACAGTTCTCCACTATGCTTTCCTCTTTAATTGTGCGATGACCGGAGAGGCTGTGGACCCTACGAGGACGTCTACCTACAGCCCAAATGGACGGTGACGTTTGATGTTTGTCTGTAATCGTGTGTTGTCGTGCCCTCAATGGTTTATTCTCTTGTTGCGCTAGCTTCTGTCAAGTCAATGAGTACTTTCTTTGTGGCTTTCAAGACTATTGCTTGTGTATTTATATATACACGAGGATTATTGTGTTTTACTTATATTGCCTATTAATGCTTCCTGGTTGGTTAGATAATAGTTCATGGCGGGGATTTCTTTATTTACACTGTCTCGTTTAATTGGGATCACAGTAGGGTAAGTGTGAGGTTTGGTGCAGCCTAGAAACTGCTTTAAACCCGCATCGGCCTTTTTTTGCCACTGACCGTTCCAAACGTCCAAGGCGGTAGCCCGATTATCAACCTTTTTATGTTTGTGACGTCATATGCCTTTTTTTCTTATAAACATTGCCTTTCATGTTTGTCGTTTTGCATGTTTTGGGGTTAACTGTGTTCTGTAAAAGCTGCTTTTCCTGTTCGAGGGTCACCATTCAAACAAACGGGGTAGAAGACCATAAGCTGAGTGTAAATACACAATTGTAAACCGTTGGCTCATGTAATTTCAGTGAAGAAGATGTTTTAAGTTTTTCCCTATAAATAGATATCTGTAAAACTGTGATCCCTTGGGCGGGGCCAAGTTAGGCCCCAGGGTCACCATTTGAACAAATCTTTTAGAGGAAAAGAAGCTGATAATACATACAAAATATTAAACATTTAGCTCTTGTAGTTTCAGAGAAGAAGATTTTTTAAGTTTTCCCTATATCAGTCTAAGTAAACCTGTGACCCCTGGGGCGGTGCCAAATTTCACCCCAGGGTTACCATTTGAACAAACTTGGGAGAGGACAATAAGCGGATGCAGTCTACAAAATATTAAACCTTTGGCTCTTACAGTTCCAGAGAAAAAGATTTTTGAAGTTTTTCCCTATATAAGTCTATGTAAAATTGTGACCCCTGGGGCGGGGCCAAATTTGATCCCAGGGTCACCATTTGAACAAACTTGGTAGAGGATCCATAAACTGATAATAAATAAAAAACAGTAAACATTTATCTCTTGTAGTTTCAGAGAAGAAGTTTTTGAAATTCTTCCCTATAACTCTATGTAAAACTGATCCAACAAGGGTAATAAAATAAAAGAAAAAAGAAGCAAGATTTCTTATAAGGAAAAATAATAATAATACAAATTTACAATAAATTTAAAAAAAAAAAAAACAAAAAAAAAAAAATTGATCCCATGAACCAAGGTTTCTTATGAAAAGAAAATGCCTTCAGTGAGATTTGAACCCACGACCCCTGGGGTTTCCAATGTACATTACCAAATATTGAAAAAGGGCCATAACATTGCTGTTACTGGTTCGATCTGGATGGTTTTCAAACTCTTCCAAGCTGTCATTGATATAAACAATCTGGCCAATTTTGGGAATGATCGAAATCAAAATGAAGGCGCTAGAGTGTTCGCAAGGCTGAAAATGGCATTTTCAGTAATTCAAAGGCATATAACTCTGGTGTTCCTGGTCCGACATATCTGGTTTTCAAACTCGTCCGAGCTTTTATTGATATTAACGATCTGTTAAAGTTTGGTAAAGATCGGATGACAAATGAAGGCCCTATCGTCTTAAAGACCCAAAATATAGCATTTTTAACTAAATCAAGGGACACAATAACTCTGTTGTTACTTGTCCGATCTGACTGATTTTTTTACTTTTTTGAGGTTTTACCAATATTAACAATCTGGTACAGTTAGGTAAAGGTCGCATGAAAAATGAAGGCCTTATCGTCTTAACGACGCAACATATAGCATTTTTAACTAAATCAAGGACAACAACTCCGCTGTTACTGGTTTTATCTGACAGGTTTTCGAACTTGTCCGAACTGCCATTGATATTAACAATCTGGTAAAGTTTGGAAAAGATCGCATGAAAAATGAAGGCATTATCGTCTTGAGATAAAAGTTAACGACGGACGGACGGACGGACGCACGATGGACAACTCGGCATCCTATAAGCTCTACTGGCAGAAGCTTGGCAGCCGAGAGGCCTGTGGACGCTCTACTTGCTAAAGATAAAGCTTATGTATAAGGAGCCATAACTCTGCCAAAAATCATTCAGCCGGAACATGGCAATGAAATACTAGGCTTGGTATTGATCATCCCTGCCAATATTCGTTGAAATCCGGCCAAAAGTTCAGGAGAACTATTCTGTACAATGTAAGTGTATTAAAACCTTTAAGGCGCCATAACTCTGCCAAAATTCTTTCAACTGGAACACGGCCATGAAATGGCGAACTATGCTTGATACTGATTATTCCTGCCAAGATTCTTTGAAATCCGGCCAGGGGATCAGGAGAATTAGTCTGGACACGGTTTGTGTATTAAAACCTTAAAAGGGCCATAACTGTGCCAAAAATCATTCAAACAGAACACGGCAATGACAGACGCAACTAGGCTCGGTACGCATCATCCCTGCCAAGATTCGTTGAATCACGGCCAGGAGTTCAGAAGATACTAGTCTGGAAAAAAGTTTGTGTATTAAAACATTTAAAGTGCCATAACTCTGCCAAATAACATTCAGCCGGAATATGGCGATAATATGCACAACTAGGCTTAATACTGATCATCCCTGCCAAGTTTCGTTGAAATCCGGCCAGGGGTTCAGGAGAAATAGCCCAGAAAAGTGTGTGTATCAAAAACCTTTAAAGGGCCATAACTCTGCCAAATATCATTCAGCTGGAATACGGCGATGATGTGCACAAGTGGGCTTGATACTGATCATCCCTGTCACGTTTCGCTGAAATCCGGCCAGGGGTTCAGGAGAACTAGCCCAGAAAATGTGTTTATCAAAACCCTTTAAAGGTCCATAACTCCGCTAAAAATCTGTCAATCAGAACATGACAACGACATACAAAACTGGGCTTGATACTGATCATCCCTGCAAAGTGTCTTTGAAATCCGGCAAAGGGTTCAGGAGATCTAATCAATACAAATTTTGTGTATTTAAACCTTTAAAGGGCCATAACTCTGCCAAACATCATTCAAATGGGACAAAGCGATGATATGCACAACAACTAGACCTGGAATTAATCATTCCTAAAAAAAAAAAAAAATTCGTTTAAATCCGGCTAGGGGTTCAGGAGAACTAGTCCAGAAATGTTTATGTATTAAAACCTTTAAATGGCCATTACTCCACCAAAATAATTCAACCGGAACACGGTGACGATATGTACAACTAGGCTACTGATCATGCGTGCAAAGTTTTATTTAAATCCGGCCAAATGAAGGCCCTTTCGTCTTTACGAGGCAAAATACAGCGTTTTTTTAAACTAAATCAAGGGCCATTACTCAGGTGTTACTAATCCGATTTGGTTGGTATTAAAACTTATCTAAGCTTTCATTGATATTAACATCTGGTAAAGTTTGGTAAAGATCGGATGAAAAATGAAGGCAATATTGTCTTAACGAGGCAAAGCATAGCATTTTAACTAAATCAAGGGACATAACTCCACTGTTACTGGTCCGATCTCGCTGGTTTTCGAACTTGTCCGAGCTTTTATTAACATAAACAATCGTATAAAGATTGGTAAAGATATGATGAAAAATGAAGGCCCTATCGTCTTAAAGATGTAAAAGTTAACGGACGGACGATTGAAGACGGGCGACGGATAACTCGCAATCCCATAAGCTCTGCTTGCCCTTGGCCAGTAAACTATATTTCACACGTATGAAATAACATTTATATTTGACTGCTAACATCCACAATTTCATTGCTAAGCATAAAATAAAGAATATTATTAAAATAATAAACGTTAATTGGTTTTACTAAGAAATTCTACACAGACGCAGTGATGGTAAATGTAATTCATTTATTTTGTGCTTCATATACACTTGTTGAAAACAGACCCTGCTCATATAAGCTCCGGAATTTCATCTATGTTTTTGTTTTACCCACAGTGGGACATAACTCCATCAGTTATTGTTTTATCTTACATTTATAAATCATCAAACGATGAGTTTGAAACGTTGACCTTTTTTGAATATATAGTATAATGTATTATCACATTTAAGTCAACTAGAAAGACTTCGCGTAAGCTTTGATGGAATATGTTTTCATGAAGACAATTAAACTGTATTGGTTATATTAACAATTAAATTGACGTTAGAGCGACTTTCAAATTACGTTATCCCTTCATTATACTTGTAACCTTAAATCATAACAAAAGAAGCATGTACAGCCAAACAGGCAAATGGAATAGTTTAGATTAGCCAATGTGCAGAGACTGCTATTCGATTTAATTACCAAGGCTTGTACAGACTTAGCTGTACTCCAGTGATATCTTCTGAAATTGGCTGCATGCAAATGTGAGTACCTAGATATTAGCAACAGTCGTCAGCCGTGAGCAAATTATCGCAAACGTACGTTTAATGTGAATTATAATCAGTGTATAAAAGTCATACCTGAATATATTTTGCAATTGGTGCTGATTGTGTAATATTCAGATAAATATGTTATAATTGCCAAGCCATACAATTAGAGGTTAAACATGATATTTAACAGTAGAAATATTTAAAACCTAAGCTTTTTTTCCATATTTCAGAATAAATTACCAATTTAAGATAACTATGTTTCTCTGAGTAGTTGGTTACATATTCGCACTAGTCCTACATACAATACTACCTGTGCAGTTTTTTCCATCTTTGTTCAGATTGTATCCAGCATCACAGCTGCATAGGTAAGAACCAGCAGTGTTGGTACAAACATGCTGACATGTATCCATATGTGTCGAACATTCATCAATATCTAAATAAAACAATGTGTTGATAAACATGATAAAGCAAATACATGACACCACCAGACACATGAAACATGCTGGAAAATGTGCAAAATGATTAAAAACGTACGAGACAAATCTAACGATATGCTAACTGCATTACTATAATATGTTCACACGCTGATATATATTAAATGTAATTCAAATAAATGCAAACCATATACCATAACTAGATCGCTCAGTCGATGGCTCGCCGTCGCAAATTTCCGCGTTCGCCATGAAAAGAGTGAGACGTGAGAAACACGATAAATACAAATTATATTGCAGTCTCGGTTTGATTGTTCATGAACGTTAGTAAAGCCACATATTTGACCCTTCCCCGTGCCCTATTACGAATCTTGGGGAAATGTCTTTTACCACTGCTCTGAAATACGTTTAATTTGATTTGCATAACGACCCTATTCCGTTTATTTATATTTGTTTATCCCGCTCACCACTCAAGAATAATCACCAGGGCATTATCTAGGCGTCCCATTCACAAACCCATCTAAGGAATCTCAACGGTTTCCAAGTTATGATCCAGGGGATATGTCCCCAGGGGTGGGGATGGACCTCGTGGCCGATGCTGGGTGGACATCCGTCTGATCATGTCCAGTGAGTGTATATATGGTTATAGCATGGGATCTAAACAGTTTCCAATTTATGGCCAAGGAGGGGGTTCAAAAGGTTGGAATAAACTCCAGGACCGATGCTAGTTGGATGATTGTATCCGTATGTTCCTGTCTAGTAAGTGTATATACTATATGGTAATAGTGTGGGGATCTTAACAGTCTTAACAGTCTTCAAGTTATAACTCCGGGGATATGTCCCGAGGCGTGGTGATGGACCCCGGTGTCAATGCTGGTTGGATGGTTGTATCCGTCTGTTCGCGTCGAGTAAGTGTATAATTATTTATATGGTTAATCTTTTAGGGTCGGGATCCCAAAATAAATTGACCCCTTCCACCCTTTCAGCCATAGTGTATGACCTAGGCGTCCCATTCAAAATCCCGTCTGAAATGTTTTATAAATTTAGTCAACGATTATACACACATAATACAAATCATTATGTTATACCATTACAGAGTTGTTGCACTTTTATGTAAAACAACTCAACACCCCTAACCCCCACACATACACATCCAGCCCTTTCCCCAGTGTTGAATCATAATTCCAAAAGTGTTGTGCACATCTCTGGATCTAGGTCAATCATATCTTAAAGTACGAAGTCCATAGCGTTATATAAGATACAGTTTATCAAGTACGGACGCACGGGATGGACGGACTCATGGATTCACGGAGGCACGGACGGAGAAGATCACATAATCTCCGCTTTTGTTTCGCAAAGCGCGGCGATAATCACCGAAAAGTCCCTTCCCTTTTCATTCAAGGTTTTTTCATGCAACATATCCTTGCATGAAATACTCCCTTTGTTAAGAATGATATATGCATTCTAATTTATTTTGATTGTACCTATACATTTTATAAAGAGATTCAAAACTTGCTTCCATGCAGATTTGCGTTCTGTTTCCTCAGACGTCTTTCAGTGCAAAGCGTTTTACATGATTATCTAGCACCTGCTCATGGTGAGTGTTATCAATAATAAACGTGCGTATCATCATGATCATTACTAAACTATTTTTAATTGAACTATTTAATAACTGAGTGTTGTTTAACGACTCACCAGCACATTAAAGGTTATTCAAATCCGCCTGAGTGAGAGAGGGAAGGATAGATAGGATTGCGGAAAACCTGTGTATATTTACAAACTAATATTTTATAATAGTTCTTTAAAGTGCTCCAAGGATAAACTCCGATGCACGTGACCGCCTGTTGAACGTCCCCATGTGACGGACGAGGTTAACGTAACGTGTCTTGCACTACAGCTACATCTACAAAACTAAGTGGCACCGGTGAGGTTTGAACCCGGGTCAGCTAAAGTAGTTAACAAAGAAAACAATATAACACTCACCATAACATATTTGGTCCGTGTCGTTTAGCACAAACCCAGGCAGACATAAACACGTGTAAGAGCCAATTGTATTGTGACACTGTTGGTGACAGATCGTTGTGTTATTCGAGCATTCATCCACATCTGCAATTAACAAAACATTATAAACGGTTAACCAATGAGACAAATATTACCACGATTTAAATTAATATGTTACTATCAGAAGCATATGTTTTAAAGCAAACCTCGAATAGATTTTGCAAATCGACATTATATTGACAGAAGTCAATAACGGTAAAATGTAGTTGTTAACAAAATCTCTTTCAAACATTACATGTACAACTAATATTAATTATTGGGCTTGTTACTTACCCCCTACAGAAATATGTGGGGTCATTGAGATTTATAGGGTGCAAAGCGATTGTCGAGTCCCTCTATACATCTGACTGACCCCACATATTTCTGTAGGGGGTCAGTAACAAACCAAATAACTGATTTATTTCAACGAGCACCTTTTTTAAGGCAAACGCCGATATTTTACCCATTTTAATGGAGCGTCAACGTCATTGAGACGTTCGCGAAATTCGACGTCATGACGTTGATGTCACGAGCGGTACAGTTTAAAAACAGTATTGAATACTTATTATGTTTGTTACTAACGCCTTAAAGAACTATTTGCAAATGATTTAAACTTTGAATCGGAATTGTAGTCCATATTGTTTTAGTGACCCGCTATGAAATCTACTGACCCACTATAAAATAATAGACGGTCACCATGTGACCGCTCTAATCCAATAAAATTCCTAGGGTTATGTGCAAGGTGCAATAATTAAGAATGAACAAACCATTGTTTCCATAGTCCATTGCACTTGAAGTGACTAAACACGAGCAATGGCTGTGTTCTGGTAATGCTACGTTGCATGTTCGACTTATATAATTATATATGTTTGCTTTACACATATTATATTTTGATATAACAAGTTGTATATACTATTTATACAACATTACAGCGACTGGAGTACCTTTTTAATCACACCTAATGTCACTATTCAGTACGTTTCCATATTGGTTTTATTAAACAGAAAAAATAAATATAACAAACCAAACATACCTTTACAGTTTTTTTCATTTTCTGAAAGTGTGTAACCCTCATTGCAAAAACACTGATACGACCCTACCGTGTTGACACAATCGTGCTCACAAGATGACGTCCCAGCCACGCATTCGTCAACGTCTAAAAGAAAAGATGACTCAGTGTCAGAAAAGTAAAGTGTTAAGTCATAGCTAACTGCACGCTGAAAGTATTATACAATAATAAGCGTTATATTGTTTATCTAAGAGAGTATTTCCATGAAGCAGCGATGCTAATTATAAGTTTAGTCACTGCGCTCGTATTACCTCAGGATTTGTGTCTTATTTGTTGACCCAGAGTGGGACATATCTCCTTCAGTTATCGTTAATATTTTACAACTGATAAGTGCATTTATAAAATATCAACCGATGAAAAGTTTATCTATTTTAAAAATATGAATACACTATAAATGCAACTAGATGGCATTCTTGTAAGCTTTGATTGAATATGTTTTTCATGAAAATAATTGAAACGTTTTGCTTATATATCTATTTAACACAACGATAAACATATTGTAAATGGCTTTATCTCTTTACTTTATCTTTAATTATGTCCTCAATTAGATCAAAACACGGAAAACATATATAGCCAAACAGGTGCTACATTTCTGCAGCTTTCATGTGCCCCATGTGTTTATATGTATCAATTACCAAGCCATACATTGAGCGAGTAGACATGAATTAAGTGGTAAACATATTAAAAATAAACTGTAATTTCTAATTTGAGAATAAATCACCATTTAAGATATTGTTTCTGAATATTTGGATATGTGACCATTTTGGTCCTACTTGCATTATTACCTGTGCAATTTTCTCCATCTGTGTTTAGATTGTATCCGGCATCACAGCTACATATGTAAGAACCAGCAATGTTGATACAAACTTGCTGACATGTATCCAGATTTGCCGAACATTCATCAATATCTGAATGACAAAAACGTTCTTCATAAAGCATATGCGTGAAACCATCAGACACATAGAACATGATGAACACTCAAAAAAGGTATGGCCTAACAAATAAAGTCTGACAAACATCAACCGTCTGTCTAATTCAATGGCGAGGAAAGTGTGGTGTATCATCTCGTTACTGTATATGTATGTATACATACTGATATAAAATAATTCAAAGAAATACAAAACAATACCACAAACTCCTACATTTTCTTTCATTTTTATTTAAGTTTTCCTCATGCAACAATTGCCTGCATGAAACACTCCCAATAATGCGAACGATATACGAATTCGTACTTTCTTTCGATTGTACAGATCATTTTTGTCAGAAGAATCATCAGTCTTTCACGGAGCTTCAATTCCGTTTAACTTGTTCAATGCAAATCATGTTAAACCTTAATGAACTCTTACATGATCAAGCACCTGTTCATTGAAGTACGTCATACTTATTACATGTATCAATACTAACAGATTACACCGACATGTAATTAAACTAGTTTACAAATAATTAAATAAAACATATACAACACACCATGACAGATTTGGTCCGTGTCGTTTAACATAAACCCAGGCATACATTGGCACGTGTACGAGCCAACTGTATTGTGGCATTGATGGTGACATATGGATGTGTTACCCGAGCATTCATCCACATCTGAAATTAATACAACGTTACGGTTAAGCAAGGAGAAACATGCTAGCATGGTTTAAGGATAACCACTTTTGTACTAGATTAAATAAATATGGAACTATCTGCTATATGTATCTTTAAACAAATCTTTGACTATATGTTTGTGCAAATCGACGTAAATATTGACATAATTATGTCGATAACAGTTAAATAGTTTTATTAATGAAGGCTCTTCTTTCCTTTCATACGAAATGAGCGTTATTTTAAGCATGACATTTATAACTAATAAAGCATGAACAAAAAATCGTTCTGTTTCCATAGACCATTGTACTTGATTGAGACTAAACATGACATAATATACAACGGTATGCGTCTGGACTAAGGATATATACCACCCGATGGTTTGTGGCGAGATTGGATTTGTCGTCGTGTTGGTGTAAATACATTTTCAGATTCTTTAGGTATTTTCGGATTGTTTAGAATTAGTTGTGCTACAGTGACATTGCGTTGTTATTAATATATTGTTAACCACTATTTCACATGTTTCACATACAGCGTTTAGGGTCACTCAGAAACTGAGACTGAACAGTTGTCTTCAACTCGAAATCACCTTCACACATGTGTCGTAATTATAAGTTTCGATAATTTTACAAAAAAGCAAAATCATATCAGCCGTTAGATGAAATTGCAACATGTCAGAAAAGAACTGCATTTAAATTAAATTTAGTTAAGACCCAGTCACGCATTTATTTACGTCTGAAAGAAAAGATGGGAACGACGGAAGGAGAGAACATAGTTTAAATGTTAACCTATTTATACAGTTGATTACAATAATAACGGTAAACTTGGTTTACACAGTCATGTAGTATTTTGTGGGGATACAATGTGATATTTAATGTGTACATAAATATTAAACCGAAGTTTCTAAACTGCTCAATTAAACATAAATGCAAGCAAAAGTATACTCATACCTTCACACTGTTTGCCATTAACTGCTAGTGTGTAACCATCATGACAAGAACACTGATAAGACCCTACAGTGTTGATACACTCGTGATCACAAAATGACGATCCATCCACGCATTCGTCCACGTCTGAAAGAAAAACGAGTAATAAAAGTCGAACAGGAAATGTAGCATTTAACGACCACAGTCAACCAAAAGCACTTATAGAAACAAATGCTAGTTTCAAAGATGAATAAAATGCAAGATATGACATCACAAAACTAAATGGTTTACGATAGGGCTACCACCTTGGAACGGTCGGTTGCAAAGCGTTTTTCTTTACACATATATTTTGTATAGATCAAAAAAAAATGTTACAGAGTGTGTACAAACACATTTAAACATATATATAGACTATATACATTCGTATCGACATACCTTAGCACAATATCCGATAAGGTATGACACAGAAAAACTACTGAAAAAAGCAAACCTTCACAGAATATTCCATTAACTTCAAATGTGTAACCATCATGACATGTACAATGATACGACCCTGCCGTGTTGATACAATCGTGATCACACAATAACGACCCATTCACGCATTCATCCACGTCTGAAAGGAGAGATCGTTCCTTAAAATGTTTGCCCTACGAAACTACTATTGCAAGTATAAGGTTATGCCTTTTTCTACACAAGTATATAGTATGTGTAGGGTTAAATATTGTTAACGCAATAATTCTACTTCCACCAAACGTAATGAATATATACAATAGTATGGTTCAACCTAAAGCCAATATCCAAAAGTCATTCAACAATGGCATGTAACAAACTTACCTTCACACTCTTTGCTATTATCTGCAAGTGTGTGACCATCATTACAAGAACACTGATATGATCCTACCGTGTTCATACACTCGTGATCACACACTGACGATCCAACCATGCATTCGTCAACGTCTTAAATAAAAGAGAACAGTACTGTACATAATTAGACTGACGATAACACGTCTTTCAAATTACGTTATGCCGTCAATATATCCTTAAACATCATAACAAAAGGAACAAGTACAACTAAACAGGCGAAAGGAATGGTGTTACATTCCGGTGCCCCATGCGCAGAGTCTGCTAGTCGATTTATTTGGCATGGTTTGTATGGACTTATCCGTACCTTTTGGAATTGGCTACATGTACACCTACCACATTCTTGAGAGTACCTGTTATAGCTTACATGTACTCCTACCACATTCTTGAGAGTACCTAAAATTGCTTACATGTACACCTATCACATTCTTGCGAGTGCCTGAAATTGGCTACATGCATATGCACATCAACAACATTGCTGAGAGTACCTGATAATTGCTACATGCAACTCTAACACAGAATTGCGTGTACCCGATATTGGCTACATGCAATCCTAACACATTCTTGTGAGTGCCTGAACAGTAACAAACGTCTTCAGTCCTACATAATATTCGCAAACCTAAGTATAATAAGAATATAATAAGTGTAAAAGTCATACCTAAACATGATCTTACATTGTCGCTGATTGTGTAACCCTCTCTACAATCACATCTAAACGAGCCTACTTGATTGGTACATGTTTGTTCACACCCGCCATTGTTTGGAGTGCATTCGTTAATATCTAAAATAATGTAAATGTAAATGTTATATGAATGTCTTAACCATTTAAATTATAGACGTCATAGAACTCTAAGTGTATTATTTTGAATCGTTTCGATTAGTTATAGTGATATATTTAAACTTCGTAGATAGAGTGTGTTTTATCTACGGAACTGCACTGCTCCCATTTAAAAAGGCATCTGCATGACTGGTATTTGATATATGGAAGCTTTAAAACATATTTTTTCAATTTTAGAATATAAATGAGTTTCGAGATTTGTCATTCCGTAAATGTCATCATGTAGTTCAGTCATAACATATATATATATACTACATCGGTGATTTTTTTCAATTAATTAATATTTAACCAACAGTTGTTAACGTTGCTACCTTACCACGACAGAATTGTGTGTCGGGTGCCAATACGTATCCAGTATGACATGAACAGTAATATGAGCCGTGGGTATTTGTACAGATCTGACCACAGTTAGCGTCCCCTGATGAACATTCATCAATGTCTGAAACGAATACACTTATGTATTGAATGCATGCGCTAAACACGGGAAGAAACACATTATTGCTATATAGTTGCGTCGTATCATTCGTATATCATGACCGGATACTAGACGCTAAATTATATGAGTAGTAATTATAGATATACATATCGAACAGTAAAAGCAGCATTCAAGGACGACAGTCAACCACAAACACACACAGAAACAAACAGAAACAAACAACAAAGTTAAAGATGAATAAAAGGCGAAATAAGACATCACACACACAAAAGGGTTGAAATAGGGCTACCGCCTTGGAACGGTCAGTGGCACAATAGGCCGCTGGGGGTTTAAACCAGGTTAAATAGGGTGCACCATACCTCACACTTACCAAACAGTCGACCCAATAAAACGGGACAGTGTAAATAAAGAAATCCCCGCCATGAACTATTCTCTAACCAACAAGGCAGCATTAAAAGGCTATATAAGTAAAATGCTCGTGTATAAATAAATACAAAAAAACAATAGCCTAGAAAGCCACAAAGAAGGTACTCATTGACTTGGCAGAAGCCAGAGCAACAAGAGAATAAACCATTGAGGGCACGACAAGACACGACTGCAAACAACAATCAAACGTTACCGTCCTTTTAAGTTTTAGGTAGACGTCATCATAGGGTCCACAACCTATCCGGTCATCGCACAATCAAAAAGGAAATCATAGTGTCCAAATGTAAATAGTTTCACCACCAAGCATGAAGTGTGTTGCAAAATGATAGTGTCATAACCTCTTTTGACAAACGTTTTAACAAGTTTAACAAAGATAATATGAAAGTGATCATGACCAAGGATCTTATGAAGTTTGTAAATCACGTCACCATAGAAGTCAGGTTGTGATAGTCTTTGTCGCAGAAGAGTTCTTAGATTACTTTTATATTTGGAAAAAATATCAGGGTTACAGTAGTGTAAGTGTGAGGTTTGGTTCACCCTAGAACCAGTAAAAACCCCAGTGGCCTTTGTTGCCGCTGACCGTTCCAGGGCGCAGCCCAATTGTCAACCCTTTTGTGTTTGTGATGTCGCTTGCATTTTTTATTACTTTTGTCATCTCGTTTGTCTGCTTGCGTGTTAGATTTAGTGTTTTGTGGTTGACTGTCGTCCTTGAATGCTGCTTTCCCTGTCCGATATTTGTATCTTTCTTCTTATGATAATACCATTTTGCAAAGGTTTTACGAAGTTAATGGTAACGGTAACCCTGATGGAGCAGCTTTTTAGTTATACAAAGATTACGAATAATAAAGTCCTCAAGTCGAGTACAAGTTCTAGATAAACGAATAAGTTGAGACACATAGACCCCATAAGAAGTTGCTCGGAAAAGATAATTAACAATATCAAAATTAATATCATCTATTTTGTCATATATTTTTCTAATTAAATCACCATTTTCAATGGAGAGATGTGAATCAAGAAAAGAAGCGTTAGTATCAGAAATATTAGCTTTTTTATGTTGAAGTTATTAAGGGTACATGCTTTTAACCATAGTAGAAAAGAAAGGGTTGTCATTGTTCAATATGTCATCTAGATACCGAGAGGCGTCATTAATGGCCACAATAACATCTTCCTGGGTATCTGGTGAAAGACTCAACATGAAATCTCTTTCATAGCAATATAAAAACAAATCTGCGACAAGTGGTGCACAGTTCGTTCCCCATAAGGGATACCAACAATTTGTCTATAAACGATCGTTGTAATTACCTGTGCATTTCTGCGAACCAAAGCCAGTTTGGCATCGACAGCTATCTGGAGATTCACACCTTCCTCCATTTGGGCAAGATGACGACCCAAAGCACAATGCTGTTAAACAAAACAATATATATAAAAATGTATCTGAAACAACACAACACTTCTAACATAATACCGTTTAAGAACAACACAACACTTCTAATATAATACCGTTTAAAAACACCCGATCCTTAAACTACACGAATAAAACGTTCATATGAATGAGAAAAGGGTCGAACCGTCTTAACTATAATTTTAAGCCCAAGCATATTCCTTTTAAAATAATGACTTTTATTAAAGACAACCCTCGTAAAAACGGTTATTAATTATCATTCAATTGAAAGCTACGAAGAAAAGAAAGTATAAATACTTTCAAATGATTTTACAATTAATTTCGAATTCTACTCTTGCTTAATTGTACATGTATTCAGATATTATATAAGTCGTCCTTTTTTAATGATTTAGTATACGAAAGCCGTAACTTAAAATCCGCTAGGAAAATACATTTTGGAAAAAATTGTATACTCCGTAACAGTCTTCAGTTTATCCTTGAGGTCCTAGCTTTAAACGTCATTGGATATAAAATCATATTTTCTTTAATGTAACCGATTATCATTAAAGTACATATTGTGTGTGTTAACTGATAGAAAATACCGAGTAAGCAAAAACTTTACTAAATAATATTGCTCTAAATAAGATAAGTTGCTATTTTGCAATGCGGAGTTGTCGTTATTGATATCCAAAGGTTATAGGTTCACATTTACTAAATTTACTTGTATCTTATAGATCCCAGGTTAAGAAGCATGACATTATGAGTTATCTATCCTATAATATGTATTATTTGTATCTTATAAATCCCACGTTAAGACATATGCCATTAGGAATTTTCTTCCGCATAATCTTCCCTCAATTCAATTTATCCGTTAGGTCTGACACTTAGCCACAGACATTTTATGTTTGTGGTATTGCATATGTTCCTTCTTTTTATCCTTATATTAGTCGTTTGTTTAGAAAGTGTTTATTTATTTTTAATACTTCATAAAAATGGTACTAGAGGCTCCATTGCTTGACGTTCAGTATATACAGGGTAAATATAGGAGGAATGGTCGGCACAGTGACAGTGTAATGGTATAATGAATTCTTGCTTGCCAGGGTATCACAACGGTACCCTTTGTAAATCCTCCAGCAAAAGTTGTAACTGATCTGGAATCGAGGTTAGGTGTATTGACCAATCAGATACATCCGTTTCAAATTGAAGCAGAAATATTAACGGATCAATACTCGATCGATAATTCATGTGACATGTGATTGTTTTGGTCAATTTAAATTTAACCGACGTTTAACACTAAGCACACTACTCTGAGTATGCTTGTAATTAATTAATTAAAATATATACTTTCAAAATATAATTAAATAACCATGACTTTATGTCTGCTCTAAAATATAATTAATGCCCACACTTATATGTCGCTGGATTTTACTAGATGTATGACTGACGGATTGTTGTAACTTTGAGATTTGAATATGGTATATTGTGACTGGGTAGGGTGTCATGCCCTGTGTCTAAGACGCTCTATTACTAAAAGGAATCACTATAACGTTGAGCACTCAGCTCACTGCTAAAAGTAGACATAGCCGTGATATGACTAAAAGCTTGTTAAAGTCGATATTAAACCACATTCTTGCATACATACATCCATACTAGTATGGAGTTTACATGCGAAGGTTAAATCCCTGTATACTTTATGTGCGTTTAACTTCTTGGGTTTTATTATCTGCCTAAGAATTGTTAAGTGTATATATGTTGCCCATTTAAGGACTATTTTACTATTCCTGTGTAACTTTTATGTGTAGTTTACGGACTTTGTTCCTGCTTAAAGCATTTTCATGTTAAAGGCTATGAATAAACTAAGTACGTGTGTTACAGTCCTGTCCAGTGTAGCCGGAACAGCACTTATCTCTGTAGCATGTGCTGCTGCATTGGTATGCCACTTGTCTGCAATAGATAACAATACAAACTTGACAAATTAAAAACAACCTTAATCACATAGTGATTATTGTTCGGCGCCCCTTGAGGGCGCCGGACATACTGTGGTAGTACTTTGACCTTAGGCATGGGGAATCAAAAGGACTGATAGTTGAGTATGTTTGGATTGTAATTAAAACTGTTTAAATGGCATTTAAAGCATGCTATAAAACGCACCAGAATAAAATAAAAACACAAGAGATAAAACTGCTTAGCGATTTCTTGAATTTCTGTAAGAAATGATGCACCAATAATTCAAAAATTATACAAAATCATTTCATTAAAACGATGTCTTCCTGTATTTTGACTGAAAACGAGGCTGATTATAAAATCAAATGGTTAAATGCGTAATACGAATTTTAGAAAAATTTAACGAAATTTATCGATCGTAATATCTGCGTTTCAAATGTTTTCACATTGTTCTCGTTTTTAAATCGTTTTGATTAGTTATTATTGGCAAATTACATTAAATGTTGCTAAGAAATGAGAAAATACGATGATATATCGGAAAGTTTTGGCATTTAAATTTCGTTTACGGGAAATCGCTAATTTTGTAATGCTTCATTTTGACTGTCAAATGCAGACAAATGTATTGAAAACGAAAGTAGATTTATGAGCGCAGACTCTTTGCATCAAGTTTTTCTTGTATTAAAATGTAAACATTTTCTATATAGAGTATCATCCAAATAAAGCCTGGGCTGGTCATAGTGGACAGCCATGATGTCTGGCCGGGCTGCTCTTACACAGCCTGGGCAGGTCATAGTGGACAGCCATGATGTCTGGCCGGACTGCTCTTACACAGCCTGGGCAGGTCATAGTGGACGGCCGTGATGTCTGGCCGGGCTGCTCTTACACAGCCTGGGCAGGTCATAGTGGACAGCCGTGATGTCTGGCCGGGCTGCTCTTACACAGTGATGTCTGGCGGGACTGCTCTTACACAGCCTGGGCTGGTCATAGTGGACAGCCATGATGTCTGGCCGGGCTGCTCTTACACAGTGATGTCTGGCGGGACTGATCTTACACAGCCTGGGCAGGTCATAGTGGACGGCCGTGATGTCTGGCCGAGCTGCTCTTACACAGCCTGGGCAGGTCATAGTGGACAGCCATGGTGTCTGGCCGGGCTGCTCTTACACAGTGATGTCTGGCGGGACTGCTCTTACACAGCCTGGGCAGGTCATAGTGGACAGCCATGATGTCTGGCCGGGCTGCTCTTACACAGTGATGTCTGGCGGGACTGCTCTTACACAGCCTGGGCAGGTCATAGTGGACAGCCGTGATGTCTGGCCGGGCTGCTCTTACACAGAGATGTCTGGCGGGACTGCTCTTACACAGCCTGGGCTGGTCATAGTGGACAGCCATGATGTCTGGCCGGGCTGCTCTTACACAGTGATGTCTGGCGGGACTGATCTTACACAGCCTGGGCAGGTCATAGTGGACGGCCGTGATGTCTGGCCGAGCTGCTCTTACACAGCCTGGGCAGGTCATAGTGGACAGCCATGATGTCTGGCCGGGCTGCTCTTACACAGTGATGTCTGGCGGGACTGCTCTTACACAGCCTGGGCAGGACATAGTGGACAGCCATGATGTCTGGCCGGGCTGCTCTTACACAGTGATGTCTGGCGGGACTGCTCTTACACAGCCTGGGCTGGTCATAGTGGACAGCCATGATGTCTGGCCGGACTGCTCTTACACACAGTGATGTCTGGCGGGACTGCTCTTACACAGCCTGGGCAGGTCATAGTTGACGGCCGTGATGTCTGGCCAGACTGCTCTTACACAGCCTGGGCAGGTCATAGTGGACAGCCATGATGTCTGGCCGGGCTGCTCTTACACAGCCTGGGCAGGTCATAGTGGACAGCCGTGATGTCTGGCCGGACTGCTCTTACACAGCCTGGGCAGGTCATAGTGGACGGCCGTGATGTCTGGCCGGGCTGCTCTTACACAGCCTGGGCAGGTCAAAGTGGACGGCCGTGATGTCTGGCCGGACTGCTCTTACACAGCCTGGGCAGGTCATAGTGGATGGCCGTGATGTCTGGCCGGGCTGCTCTTACACAGCCTGGGCAGGTCATAGTGGACGGCCGTGATGTCTGACCGGGCTGCTCTTACACAGCCTGGGCAGGTCATAGTGGACAGCCGTGATGTCTGGCCGGGCCGTTTGGAAAATTGTCTGAATGACCTAGTTAATTCAAAATACATTTAACCAAGTCAACATAGCAACGTTTGTTAATATTATGTCCATGACCACTAAATATACCAAGGTTTAGTACTGATGATAAGATAGTTAAAATAACTGATAAACACGTGTACTGTTATTTAATAACGTATGTTTTAATTCTTCAAAATTTTGGCGCCGAATTGATGCTTTGCATCAAGTTTTTCTTGTATATATAGTAATTGCTGTTGTAATATGTTGTGTCTAGATAAATAGTTCGATACAGTTGTTTAATATCTGTAATTTATGTCCGACGGGTGAAGGCAGGTGTTAGTAAGGCACCGGTCCGTTTTACGTTTGTGCACACTTTGAACTGATCGATAGCGGTATTGTCCTTATAGTTTAACTGCATTTAATCGTAAGGTTCTTTAATGTTTTATATCGATGTTCTTTAACTCCTTCATAACACATTGTTGATAGGGGCTTATTATATAACTAGTTTTATACAAAGGATATTGCAACATTAGCAAGAGCATCAAGAAATGCTGGGCAATTCATAGTCCCTCACCGGCCCAAACAAGCATTTTTCCAGACATTTCCTATGATGGAGGTCAAAGATCAAGGTCAAGGTCACAATGACCCACCGCTATTCCAAGATGTATTCACATTTCAAGTTTGGTATATCTAAGTGTTATAGTATTGAAAATAAGGTCCTTACAAGCATTTTCTATGACAGAGGTCACAGGTCAAGGTCAAGGTCACAGTGATATTATTTTGGTACGCGACACAGCGCTATCCTGTATTTTCAATACTATAACACTTAGAGATCAAAAACTTGGTATGTGAAAATATCTTTGGTCAAGGTCAAGGTCACAGTGACCTTATTTTGGTACGCGACACATCGCTATCCTAATATGTATCCACGTAACAGGTTTGGTATCTTTAAGTGTTATAGTATTGGAAATACGGTCCGGACAAGCATTTTCTATGACAGAGGTTACAGGTCAATGTCAAGGTCACAATGACCTTATTGTGGTACTCGACACACCACTATCCCAAGATCTATCCACATACCAAGTTTGGCATCTCTAAGTGTTGTAGTATTGAAAATACGATCCGGACAAGCATTTTCTATGCATTGTCTATGACAGAGGTCACAGGTCAAGGTCAAGATTACAATGACATTATTTTGGTACGCGACACACCGATGTATTCACATACCAAGTTTGTTATCTCTAAGTGTTATAGTATTGAAAATACGGTCCGGACAAGCATTGTCTATGACAGAGGTCAAGGTCAAGGTCACAGTGACCTTATTTTGGTACGCGACACACCGCTTGGGATGTATCAACATACCAAGTTTGGTATCTCTAAATGTTATAGTATTGAAAATATGGCCCGGACAAGCATTTTCTATGACACAGGTCACATGCCAAGGTCAAGGTCACAGTGACCTTATTTTCGTAGGCGACACACCGCTATCCCAAGATGTATCCACATACCAAGTTTGGTATCTCTAAGTGTTATAGTATTTAAAATACGGTCCGGACAAGCATGTTCTATGCATTTACTATGACAGAGGTCACAGTGACCTTATTTTGGTACACGGCACACCGCTATCCCAAGATGTATCTGGAACCTCAAAGTGTTATAGTATTGAAAATATGGCCCGGACAAGCATTCGGAAGGACGGACGGAAGGACCGGTGCAAACCTATAGTCCTCCCCCACCCATCCACGCCCCCCCCCCACCCCCTCCCCGGGACCGGTGGGGGACTAATAAGCGTGCAGCAAGATCACCTACCTATAGCTGGTGCATTTTAACAACCTAAATAGAAGCCAGTTGTACCAGTCCTCGCAGTCGACATATGTCAATTCCCTCTTGTAACATACAGCGTCACAGGTATATGGTTCTGGACAAATGCCAGCGTAGACCAATCTGCAAAGATAGGAATCATTATAGCAGCATTACAATGTCATATAACTGTTTCACTATATTTAATGTTATTCTCATTGCAAACTTTAGCGGAGATGATGCAGAATTTGTGTTGGATATACTAAACAATATAATTCAAAATAGATTACTTGACACGGTTTCTTACGTTAGTCTACGATTCAATATAACAAAGCCAATATATACTTTCGTTTCAATCAATGGTGTACAGCTTTCTTCTGCTGAGGTCAATGGTTAAAACTATTCATCCAAAGCAATGACTCGCAACTGTGAACTATTGACTGAGACGGAGTCATGAAATTTTGAAAATAAACTTCTTATATAAAAAAGTACGAAAAGAGAAATTTGGAAATCGTTGAACCCGATTAATACAAAACATATTGCAGTTTCGGTTTGATAAAGACTGTTCATGAACGATAGTGAAAAGTGCTTGCTACCGTTCAGGCCCTCTAGACCCGAGTTGAGCAGAACTCTATATTTAAAATGCCAGTAGTACATAAATTCGAGCCATCCCGAAGATGGTATGCATATGACGGTGAACATGAAACCTTCAATGCGGTATTTTCATACCATTCCATGGCCAGCGGCATTATGTCCCAGTTTGTAACAAAACTCGTTGCACTAAACGAGAAAACAATTAGCCAAATGAACAAAATGGAATTTACCTGGGAGCAGTGCTTATGAAGCCTGCGTAATACTTGTTCATGTAGGGTAAAATAGGGTTGAATTAGATATAACGATACAACAGCATTTACTAACCTTTGACCACTGTTAATATAAGAATTAGATATAACCATACAACAGCATTTATTAACCTTTGACCAGCTGTAAATATAAGAATGTTCCTAATGAAGCACCCACTTATTTTCAAAATACCTGGACATATAATTGTATACAGTTTTATCAGGTAAAGAGAATATTTCAAATTGATAATAACAAGTTTGTTTAATATGCAGCGGGAGCGGAACTCAGCTTTTTTCTCATGAATGTCAAACACCATTTAAAACTATACTGATATTTTGTTATTTTGGAAGAAGGCCAACCATTCTTTTGCGTCTTTATTATTTGTAGTTACTAAAATGAGATCGCCCTATATTTAAATCAATACACTGAATACCAATAATACTTAGCCTAATTGTAAAATCCCCGTTTCATATTTTCGAAACGGAGTATTATTTTCCTAGAAAATACTACTAAAACGAAACTAGTTTATTATTTATATATTTTTCCTTATAAAAGTATATATGGAGTTATTGTTGCGAGCAACCTAGTACATAAAGGCGATTTCGAACCACTTTCACCATGTTCACAGAAGAAAGGTATGATCGAAAACAGAAGATATTACCTCATCAATATTTATATTATTTAAAACTCGATTATTGTTCTATATTTTAAATGTTTAAGTGCGATAAACATGTCGTCTGCATTGAAAGTTTGCAGATTGCGGAAAAAGTACATAAAACATGACCGGTTAAATGGGTATACACATTGAATATGAAACCGAATCGTATTTGGATTGAATATATATTTTCAGATCGCCTCCAGTCCCGTGAAAGGAGGTGGTACATGTAAGAGGATATGCCAAAGCACATTATGATTTATATATATTTATCATTTTTTTATGGGTATAAGATGAGAATTTTTCTGGAAAAGGAAGGTCCAGAAATTTGTACCAGGTTATATTGCCCAGTTGTGAAATCAAACATCCAAACAACCGCTACTACAAGTAACAATTTCAACGCTAAAAATAACAACCCCACTATCTAACGGCAACAATCACCTCTTTCGCTAAAGGTTACAAGGCTAACACTCAAGGTAACAATTTTTTTCAACATCTAGAGTTTCAATGAAAATTTAGTAACTGATTTTTGTTAGTACTGAGGACCTGTCGCGTAAGCGCTGTTACCTTTAGCGGTAGAAGTACGTGTTACCTTTAGCGGAGGTTGTTACTTTTAGCGGTTACCTTTAGCGTTGTTAAAAATACATTTCCTACACTTGTTTATGAGTATCTTTTTCGCGCATACCTGTCTAAGAGGTCAGATACCACTATGGATTTGGGCTTCTGATTGGTTGAAAAAATAGGGTTTTTCTGTTGCAATAAGGAAAACGGATTTATGTTTAGACAGAGAGCCGGAGCGTTTGGTACTCTCAGTACTCTGACAAGGCTAAGCAGACGATCTGTTTGTGAAGCTGGCCAATTAGGTGATTGGTTGAAAAAGTATAGGGTCTATCAGGGCATATAGTCAGATTGAAAGGCAGATTCTGATTGGATTAAATTACCCAAATCATAACAAATCCCCATAAAACATCAACATATTATATTTCCATCATAAAACATGTTGATTTAGGATATTTTGACTGAAATTTGCATTTGTATGAATACTTGGGGGTGGGGGGGGGGGGGGGGGGGGCACCTGCAGTGAAATATTATAGGCTGGAAGCATCAGATTTACCCCAATTTGCTGGTAATTTTTGAGTGTCTCTAAGATAGTTCTTTAAAAAAGTTAGGATTTATCATCCGTTCCGATATAGGAATAGGTGTTGTAGGCCAATAGGCTATAATGCAGGCCAATGGGAAATGCAATAGTGGTATATGACCAAGAGCGGAATCCATTTAAGTAAACAAATGGGGTATGTAAAACTTAACAGTTAAAGAAAAACATCTGTTTTTGTTTTCAATAGCTCAGTTTAAGAAATTTTAGGGTTATAACTGCCTTTTTCTCAAAGTCAAGTTTGGTGACATATTTTTGTCTCAATATCTTAAAATGCACGATATTTGCTTACAATAGAGCAAATATGAAAAACGTTGTTAGTAAGTAATACTTTTACCCGCCAAAATCTGCTATTTTTCAGAGGAACTGCAAGGCACTGCAGGTAATATTCCCCTCTATTTCTACATTTTGATTTGAATGCTTGTGTTTAAATAAAACAATTACTCAAAAGTAATAACCGATCACCATGTTCAGTTACAATACAATAGAACGTGCTTGAGAACTAAAAGTTCAAGTGCAATGGTACATATACTGAATCAAAAAAGAAAGTGTACACCTATATTGTTCCATAACAATCATTACGAATATAACATTTCATAAATATGTTCAAACTTCCTAACTATGTTTTAGAAAAGGTTTGACATTCATTAGAACTTCAAAAGAAAAAGCAATTAAAACATATGACTGCCACCTTGTGTTTTCCCACTTCGATCACTCCATGAATTGTGTGCAACTCCATGAATTTTGCATTTTTTGTTTTGCTATTTTTTGGCTTTAAGAACTCAGACATGTTAATAAAGGAACATTTCATACAAAGTATCTGTATTAATTCATACATTTTGTATATTTTATTATTTGTCTTTATAACTTTTTAATCTTTTCAAAAATAGATGTGAACACATAATTTTTTCACTCAGTATGCTTGCATGTATTAACCTTAATGTATTTTACATGTTATCCGATACCGCTAGTTGCACGAACTTCTAAATCTAGCACAGTTGTAATTTATAGCGTATTTTACAATTAAATCAATGAATGAATACGTGAATGAATTATTAAAAGCATTAATGCGTGTGAGATAATAACCTATTTCCGTCTATGTTAACAGTTGTGTATTTAGAATGTGTATATTTTTAGTCACAAATATGTTTTAACGAGACAAACGGCATTCTTTGACTATTAATCTCAGTGCACCTTGAATAATTTATCCAGTGTAATATTGCCTTTTAACTTTATTGAATATTCTTCTGCTTAATTCCGCCATAGGTTTAAGTGCATTGTTGATGCAATATAATGAACACAGAGTAATTTGAAAAAGCAACATATGTAAACAACAAGCGAGAACCCGCGAAACTTAATACAATTCAGAGTGCTATATGTATACTTGAAAATATTGTTTAGTACATATATATAAACTATGGTAATTATCAGTACAACCTAACAGAACCGACAAAGAAACATATATATCAACTATGATCTATGGCATCTACATATTTATATTAAAGTAAAAAATTACTACTTCTTCTGATATGTACTTACTGAGCGATAAATGTTATTTTAACTATGAGACAAACTAAATCCTTAAATGCCATGGTTCCCTGCTGCTCTCTGAATGCCTAAGTGCTGATCTAGGAGATACGTTTTGCGCATGGACCCCTTGTCGAGTATTGAACATACGAGTCAAGTAATTCGTTTTCAAAAGAAATGTAAAATTAGACATGCGTTATTGGTTTTTACTATTAACATTATGGAAACCCGTCGTAAAATGTAAAAAAAAACACCTATTATCGAAGGACACTCTATGCATGCTATTCGTGTGCATGATATCACTGCGTAAACAGAATACCGACATCAAGAAAAAGTCGATACTGACTACTGAGCAAAAAATTAAAATGAGGCCCATAACTACTGAGCCAAAAAGGAAAATGTTTTAAAGGGACACACGGCAATTTTGATGTTTTTCTCAAGCATCAATATTAGCGTCTCTACTTATTTATCAAGGTACATTTTTACTTTAAACCGGCTTGCATATCATTAAATAAAACTTTGTGTTTTCAATTTTCTATGTTATTTTACCAAATGTTGAAATACCTTATTGGTGCAGTATTATCAAAAGTCGGTAATATACAAAAACAATTTGGTTTGTACTATTCTTATAATTATTATTAATGATTGAAATAATGCATTTTATTTAGAAAAACTAACGGGACTCAGCGAGTTTTCAAAATATCAAGATTGCCATGTGTCCCTTTAAATTAAATTTATCTAATCATTATGATCACCACTGTCAAGTTTCATAAAAATCCGTTTTACCGTTCATGTCTGTCTCTGTATGAAACCATTTGACCTATTTTGGATGATGGACGACTATGTAATTCATCTAAAACTATATTGGTGAAGGTTTTAATGACACACCTTTGGTCAATTAGCAATTACAACATCAGTCAGCTCAAATTTGTTTGAAATATCTAAATTGCATATGCATTTTCAGAACTAAATCATTTTTACAATAATCCCCATCAGCTAGGATAATTTAATTGATTAAAACCATGTGTTCTTTATTATTTGTTTTATCAAATAGAAATTTATGTCAATATGCAGTGCGGATCCACACTATTTGTAAATGATGCAATTGCGCAATTGTGTTTATCGCGTTTTCATAAAGTAAGTACTTTATTTACAATATCCATATTCTTCTCTGTTCCAGTAAAGTATTGTAAATATTTTACTCTTGTTACTTTGGAGGCTGTATGCCGATATTGCTGTTGTGAGTTGAACACACGTTTAATAGTTCCATCTCTCTGTAAGAGCGAAGCTTCACTATGTTGTGTCATCAAATATCAATTGACCCAACGAATGGACAATAAAACGAGATTGTGGAATATTATGGATGTGTAGTCAGTCTTACTGAACAGGAATCGCAGTTTCTACGTTGGAATCTGAACCAAGATATGGCCCGAGTGAGTCATCACAATATTTCTTCCGGCGAGGCCAAAGAAAGGACAATGATCTTTGAAAGTATGAGCAAGCAAGACAAAAAACAGGCTGATTGACACAACAGAGGAATAAGAAAATAAATACAACGAGAAATTTGAGTATGTAATGGTGCTCGACTAACATTACATAGAAGACTTTCGCGTGACAGAAATAATTAGACAACTACGTAAATTAGATCATGACAGGTTTTTGACTGTTTTTTTAGATAAAACTTTTAACGGATAACAAGAACGTGTTTCATTTCCTCAGATAAATATATCGGAGAGAAGATGGAGCAATTTAATTATAATATGTTGTAGGATGGTGACTTCATATCAATATCAGATTTTAAATAAAAACGGAGTAGAGTTTCTCACCGGTCATTTTCTAACTTTGGAATAATGTTATTTAGATTTAAACTAGAATGTATAAACTGAAACCAGAATGTATGAGCTGAAACCTTAATGTATGAGCTGAACCAGAATGTATGAGGAGCTGAAACCAACCAGAATGTATGAGCAGCTGAAACCAGAATGTATGAGCAGCTGAAACCAGAATGTCTGAACTGAAACAAGAATGTATGTGCTGAAACAAGAATAGCTGAAACAAGAATGTATGAGCTGAAACAAGAATAGCTGAAACAAGAATGTATGAGCTGAAACAAGAATAGCTGAAACAAGAATATATGAGCTGAAACAAGAATGTCTCCTATTCAAGAGATAGAACCTTTAGGTAAAGTGTTAGCTGCGTATAATACCGGAAGAAGCCTTATGCTTGCTCAATATTTCATGAGCATGATTAGAAGTTATTTTTACACTAGTTTGAATGACAGCTACAGCCAGTTTAATTGGGTAGACATAATCATGATAATGCAGTAACAATATGCTAGCCAACATGCAAACCAAAAGCAATACTATTCAGTTACCTGACCGAATATAATTGACTCAACATGTTCTATTAAACAGAGGTGAAGGTGTGCTTATATCGCAGATCTAAGAGTTGATGCAGACCTCACCAAACCTCACTCTTATCCTAGTGTCGTCCCAATAAACAGGACAGTGTAAATAAAGATGTCCCTGCCAGGTTATAATCTCTAACAAACAAGGCAGCATTAATAGGCAATATAAGTAAAACACATTTAATGATCATGTATATAAAACAAAAACCTAGAAAGCCACAACGTAAGTACTCAATGACTTGGCAGAAGCCAGAGCAACAAGAGAATAAACCGTTAAAGGTACGACAAGTCAAGATTAAAGACAAACATCAAACGCTACCGTCCTATCAGGATTTAGGTAGACGTCGTCATAGAGTTCACAATCTGCCCAGCCATCGCACATCAAAGAGGAAAGCATAGTGGCGAACTGTAAATGGGTCCACCACTAAACATAAAGTCATGTTCCCGCTACTAACATGTTAACGAGGTGTGATGAAATATCATCATTTATAGAAAGAGATAAAGTAGTGCATGAATAAACTAGATGTATCGTTAATAATGAAAAGTGCACTGCACATAATGGCAAATGTACTAACGGTAATGATGTTACAACTACATATTATGTGTTCACCACTGCACATAAAGGCGTATATACTGAACATAAAAATAAATCCTTATTATAAGACAGTCATGGCATTCCATAGTTCAGTTCAGGTTACTGTTTTTCAAAATATTAAGTATTACGACTTCAGTTATGGTTAAATGGGATAAGTGTATGACACAGCAAATCTTTTCAATGCCTGTGAAAAGAAATGTTGTGTAGGACCCAGTTGTGCCTTCATTACATTCATTAAACTCAGAGCAATGCGTGGTTCTATAGACATGTACTATTCCGCGTCTACTCGGGTTAGGTATTGTTTTAAATTAAATTATGATCTCGTTTGTTTTTCATTTCCAGAGGGATCCCGCAACTATGGATATTTAAACATATTACGTAACACATGCTTATTAATGCCTTTATGTGTGATATAATGGGACGTATTTCTTGAAAGCGTGCCATATTCAGTTATAAATTCTGATCTCATCCAGAGGGATCCCCCGACAGTTATTATTAATGCCTTAATATGTGACATAATGGGACGTATTTCTTGAAAGCACGCCAACTGGCACGCTAACCTATGTACTTTTAGTTTACGTGGTTTTCCTTTAAATAAATGTATTTTTGAATAATGTCACGTTGTGTAAAATCACTAATACTTAGCCAGATAGTTATCCGTAAGTATTCTAAATCAGATTGTTTGTTTACAAAACTCGCTGGAAATCAAAAATCAAACTTTTTTAAATTGTACATTATAAATGTCCCATGTTTTTGTTTTTTTACAATTCTAGTGGATAAGTCCTTTGTCCACTACCATATCTCGGCTTAAACCTCTTAGCGATATTCAACCAAAATAGGTGTATCATACCAGGGACTCTGTGTCGGATTCAAAGGTTATATATGTACAGCGTATGCATTTAAACAAAATGATAGGAACGAACACATAATATTTATTAATTTCATTCCATATCTTATGCACATTACTCTTCTATACACAATGATACACATCATAATAAACAAATTTATTATTGTCAATTTGAGCGCTGAAGGATAAAAGCGAGATTGCGTACATTTAAAATAGGTTTAAATTAACCAGTAGGCCTTATTGCCAACCGACCGTTCCAAGTCGGTAACCCTGTATTCACCACTAATTCTGTTGTGTATTGTCTTTCTTTGTATAGTTAATTTGCTCTTTGTTTGTGGATATACGGTGCCATTTAGTTTGGGTGCTGTTATTTCTACAGGACCATTTTTCTCATTTTTATGGCAAGAAAACAGGGTGTCAACATTAAATCGAAAAACGTAAATGTACTCGCTTCATAATCGTCGTTATGTTTTATTTATACCGCCTATTTAATGTTGCTTAGTCTGTTATATGATATAGCTGACTTACGTTTGCCTTCCTGAGTAACCCAACCATACTCAAAATATGTCCAAGTATTTATTCATACAACGACTAAATAATACCCAGAATAAAAATTGCACAAGCAAACTGTTTTCGTTGTTATATTTCTCGTACAATGATTACGTAAAATGTCTTTAAAATGTTTTAAACGAAAGAAAAAAAAAGTATGATTAAACTGAAGCAATAACTAATTGCAAACAAAATTTGTACAGACAAAATACCCAAATCGATATTTAGCTTCTCTGAAAATCTGATTCAATTTCGTAAACTGTGAATTTAGTAAAGTTGTTGGTATTTAATATTTCCCCCCAAAAAACTGTTGCATGTGGGATTCCAACAATGACATCGTGGATTGAAAAATGTAATAATGTGCATGTTGAAATCTGATCCACGTGTTGTTTTTTTTACTAATTTTATTTAATATATACAGCTGTGTAGTAGCCAATAAATGATGGATCAATCAAATAGACAACAGACCACCTTAAAGAACACGAATAACAATTACCCAGACACGTAGATCAGTAAAGTATGTGTCCGTGTATTTTAATAAGGTATATCGTTATTTAAAGGAAACTTAAACGTTTCCAAATATACCGTATTCATTACGTGGTCCGAATATTAACTTTCATTCCCCATCCAACCCCATTTCCAAGAAGCGAAAACGGGGTTGGCTGGGATATGAAATAAAACCTTAATTTCGGCTTAAAATGTATGCATTTTGTATAATTAAAACATTTAATAAGTCATTTTAAACAGAGTATCGCACTTTTTCAGTAAAATATGTTTTTAAACATGTGTTATTGTCGAAATATCCGTTATAAAATCCTGCTAATATAAGCTTTCCTATCGCTTAATGGAATTAAGGCGGCACCATGTAATGGTGGCCTTCATATAAATACATTTTCCTGATGAATTGTACATTTATAATGCATAAACATAATGTTTTATTTTAAGGTCTCAAAAATGCATATCATTACATTCTAATTCAACATCATACGATATAAACAGTTGTAAAGGTCGTTCATTCTTGTGCATCAATAAAAAGAATTATGCCTGACCCATGTATTTATATTTCGTGACGAACAATATAAAATACCAGTGTAAAAGTACATCTTGTATAATAACTTTAACGAGTTATGTTAACTGATCGTACACTCCATGAATATCTATAGGTAGCATAGTTGTTACTGTTTTGAAATTAAGATGTAAACAAATGAATGAATGGGCGAATAAACGAGCAAATGAAAGAACGAACGAACGAACGAATGAATTAATATGTACATACATTAATTAGCTAATTAATGTGTGTACAAAACTACTCGCAGGCATACTCATTGGTTTCTTGAGAAATTTAATATAATTCGATCTCTGTTAATAGTTATTCATGCAGTAATAATTTATTAAACTGAACTATGGAGTGCATGGTCCAGTGGTAAAGCGTCGGACTTCAGATCAAGAGGTCGTGGGATCGATCCTCTCCATGGCCTCGTTATTTATCATCGAGCAAGATAATTAATCCATATAGCTTAGTACTGGTTCCACCCAGGAAGCCATCGAGAGTGATTAATATAAGTTTCAAAAAATTGCTTCGCAATCGATGTAAAAGAACTATGTTTATATAATTAAACTGAATAATTATCATGGAAAGCAATTATATGCTTTCAAATTGTTTTAAAGATATGTACCTCGAAATGTACAAATGCAAAAATAAATACAAGAACCGAAAATATAAATATACATGTATTCTAAAATAAATTAGTAATCTAAATAATCAAAGGTTAATTCACAAATATTCTATCATTAATACATTTAACATATATGCGTTCTATGTACTTACTGCGCTGTGTATGATATAAATATGAGGCATAACAACTCCTTTAAGTTTAACGCCATAACTGCCTGCTGGTCTTTGAAATATATTATTGGGAGTAACTGCGCATATGCTTTAAGTAGGCAACAAACACGTCAACGGTTTAAAACTGTAATCTTCGGCTAAATTTAGACGGGTATACCGTTTTATAATGATACAATGCATGGGATCCTACAATACGAATGTAAATGTTATTAAAGGTGTACTGTAATATTTTAAGGAAAACAAATTACTCGTATAGCTGAATTGAAATTTATAACAACATGTTGAAATTGACATTATCCCCGAAGATTGTTTTAGTTTTCAGGGATACATATCCTCATCTAAGTGGTTCTTGACAAACAAAAATAGGGAACGGAAAGCTGCCTTCAGATATGAATCTGTAGTTGGTTTGGAAAATTACGGACACTACTAATGCCGAATGGCTTCTGGAATAACATGTTTCAGTACAACTCCCAAGTGTTCCCAATACAATCTAATCAACTTCTTCTTTGGGACCAACGAGCCCAATATAGGTGGCTTTGAAGTATAATACCGCTTAAGTCGGTATTAGGCTTAGAGGCCGCCTTGGAAGGTGAGTGGCAAAGTAGGTCACTGGGGGTTTAAACCGGTTCTAGGGTGCACCAAACCTCACACTTACCCTACTGTCATCCAATTAAAACAGGACAGTGTAAATAAAGAAATCCCCGCCATGATCTCATCTCTAACCAACAAGGCAGCATATGTAAAACACAAATATGCTCGTGTAAATATAATACAAAAAAAAAAAATAGCCTAGAAAGCCACAATGAAGGTACTCAATGACTTGGCAGAAGCCAGATCAACAAGAGAATAAACCATTAAGGGCACGACAAGAAAGAGCATAGACAAACATCAAACGCCACCTTCCCAATGGGCTTTAGGTAGGCGTCATCATAGGGTCAACAGCCTATCCGGTCATCGTACAATAAAAGAGGAAAGCATAGTGGCGAACTGTAAAAGGGTCCACCAACAAGCATGCAATACGTTGCAAAATGATAGGGTCATAACCTCTTTTGATAAACTTTTTAACAAGTTTAGCAAAGATAGTATGAAAGTGTTCATGACTAAGAATCTTACGAAGTTTATAAATAATCACATCATCATAGAAGTCAGGTTGTGATAGTCCTTGTCGCGGAAGAGTCCTTAAATTACTTTTATATTTGGAAAGAAGATCAGGGTTACGATAATAAAATTTTGCAAAGGTTTTACGAAGTTTATGGTAACGGTAACACTGATTGAGTAGCTTTTTAGTTATACAAAGATTACGAATATTAAAGTCCTCAACTCGAGTACAAGCTCTTGAAAAGCGAATAAGTTGAGACACATACACCCCATAATAAGTTGCTCGGAGAACATCCCCATCCAAGTGGGGATAATTAACAATGTCAAAATTAAAGTCATCTCTCTTGTCATAGATTTTGCTAATTATTTCACCATTTTCAATCGAGAGATCTAAATCAAGAAAAGAAGCGTTATTATCAGATATATTAGCTTTGTTAAGCTGAAGTTCTGTAGGATAAACATTATTAACCATAGTTGGAAAGAAAGGGTTGTCAATGTTCAATATGTCATCCAGATACCGAGAGGTGTCATTAAAGGCTTCAATAACATCTGCCTGGGTATCTGGTGAAAGACTCAACATGAAAACTCTTTCATAGCAAAATAAAAACAAATCTGCGACAAGTGGTGCACAGTTCGTACCCATAGGGATACCAACAATTTGTCTATAAAACGGTGGTTCCATTTCTGACGAAAGTATTATCTACGCGGCAGATGAGTGCTTCACAAACGTCATAGCAAGTCCACATATTATAATTGTCTAGAAGTTAAAGAAGTTTTAATCATCACGTCGTGAAGTAAGAAGTCGTGAAGTTAGAACTGACGAAGATAGAAGTCATTAGTTTTCACAAAATTCAGCCATCAAAAAAATCACGTATTGAAAACAAACAATAATAACATGGATACATTATTTTAGATGGAAGCGAAAACACAGAAAGTAAAAACGATTTTAATTGAAGACCACATTCGGTTATTGTTCCATCATTATTGTCAGGTTATTTTATCTTTAAAATATGTGTTTTTCCGGGCTTTGCAATCCAACATTTTCTATACTGCCATGTTTCATTTCAAAATAATAATATTAAGACCGATCTCACTTTTTTATCATATTATTACGTCTCTGTTATCACATATACTCACTGGTGGCCATCTTGAAAGTTGGATGTAAGGTAACATCATTTCGAAACATTGTTAATGTGGTGGCAGTCACTGTCACTAGGGTGAATATATGCTTGTATTGAGTATAGAATATATCAGCTTAATAACGTATGGTAAGAACAGTGAAGCTCATCTTAGTAAAACAATAATTTCATTCAGGATAGACTGGTATATTAATTAATGTTTGTGTTATGGTTCACTGAGTAGTTGTACAAAAGTTTTTTTGTCATATTATTAAGTCTCTACTAACACAACAACTCACTGGTGGCCATCTTAAAAGTTGGATGTAAGGTAATACCATTTCGGATCAATGTTAATATGGTGGCAGTCACTGGGGTGAATATATGCTAGTATTAAGTATAGAATATATCAGCTTAATAACGCATGATAAGAACAGTGAAGCTCATCTTAGAAATACAATAATTTCATTAAGGATAGACTAGGCATACTAATTAATGTTTGTGTTATGGTTCACTGAGTAGTTGTACAAAAGTAGCGATCATAACACGCTAACGAGAGCCGACGATATACTTCCTTGAACGGTGTTTTATGTAATTTTTAGCACACTTAGGCTATATATGATGGTCGATTTATTGTTTGTGGTGGAGGCAGACAAACCCACCTTTTCCTGGATAGAATAAGTATTGTATACCTCCCGCTATCAGTAAGAATCGACACTTTCTCACGTACAAGTCGAGCTCCCAGTGGGATTCGCAACCGCAGCGGTAAGAGGCCAGAAGGTTTCAATGCAGCACCTTTACCATTCCGACCACGGAGACGGATGACGCGTAAATATATACGTTGTATTGATACGGTTTGTGCAGAGGAAATACATAAACAAATTGTTTGAACATTCGATTTCATTTGAGACAATGTTTAAAAACACCATTCCTTAACTGTGTGTCCCTTTAACTTAATGTTCAAGGTTTATCCCCTCAAATGTATAGGATAGAGGCTATGAATAGAAATCATTAAGAAACCGAAAGGGAGGGAGCGTAGCGACCGACCGTGGTTTCTTATGATGAAGATTTCTCTTCATAGCCTCTATCCGGCTTAGTGTTTACGATAGGTTTCATCAATATTCTCTATATAGGTCACACTATAAGCCATGAAGAACGCTGGTAGTAAAATCTTCATGAATAAATGGTGCAAGTATTTGAAATTCTGAGCAATTTGATTGGTTTAAAAGGTAGAGTAAACACTAAATATAGACACAACATATAAACCATGTTTTCCAATAAAATTCCAATGTGCTGTGTTTATATTTAATATCGTCATAGTTGAAATATTCACAACCGTATTTTTTTTTATTGTGGGGACGCACTCTTTGCTTTCATTTTTAACTATGTAATTGTTTGTTTTCGGATCGCTGAGTTTTGTGAATGCTACGTCTCATGTGCGCTCTTTACAACTAATGTTATGAATACTTCGAATGAAATCTATAAGCGCGTCTAATACCTCGTATGTTCGGTGTTTTTGTAACAAAACATGGATTATATAACAACGTGACGGTACTATACACAGTGCAAAAGATTAATACGGGGAAGCAACTCTACACGCATAACGCATATTTGGCAATTAGGTTATGTTTTGTGATGATTGAATGGTTTATTTGGAATTCGGGTAGACATGGGTTCGAGCCTTACCGACAACAAAGGCTTTCTGTGTGTGTGTGTGTGTGTGTGTGTGTGTGTGTGTGTGTGTGTGTGTATGTTTGGACAAAAAACGTCAGCCACGTCCATCCAATGGGACGTTAACAGTGCTCAGATCATGTGAATCTGTCCTCCTAACAAGTTAAATAATCGAAATAATATATTCAATATTTAGATTAGGGCACAGATCCCGGAGTATTAAACACCGTGTACATTTCTCTTGTTGTTCTAAATACTCCATGATAATGTGATGATGCGCCGTTTAATAACAATAAATACTGAAAAAGTGATCTATCGGTAGCAACAAAAGTAACAGACTCGGTTTTACTGAGTCTGTTGATGAGGTGTAAAAAAGAGTATGATAATGGACCTTTGGAAACGGCCGAGCACGACACATATGAAATATTGCAGTCTCGGTTTGATTGAGACTGTTCATGAGTGGTAGTGAAATATGCTAGCTACCGCTCACGCCCTCTAGCCCCGGGTTGAGCAGAACTCAATATTAATAAAATCAACAGCACAAAATGTTAACCATCCAGAAGATGGCATGCATATGGCGGTGGACATGGAGTCACCCTTCTTAAATGTATTCCCATGTCGTACGGCGTATGGTCCCAGTATCTAATAAAATCAAATGCCCCGAAGAGCGAAATAAACATAATGGAATTTAGTTGGGAGCAGCGGTTATGAAGCCTGCTTATAAAAAGCAGACAACATATCCTATGAGTGGTTAAACAATACCCAGAGCCTTTTATCGGCCGGAGTAGTGGAACCACCGAATCAAAAATTAAGTAAGAAAACAAAATAAATTGAAAATGTACCACCGATAACTAACTATAAGTATCGGGCTCAGCGATCTCCAAAGATCGAAGTATAAGATGCAACACCTCTCACGCCTCCTAGCACCGGCTTAAGTGATATTCTACTTTAAAGCAACTCAGAATGGGCTAGATGATTCCAAAGGAAAAGTAAATAATAACACTACTGATTTCTAGTCTGGGCGACTTTTTACGGCCGCCACGAAGCACTAGACAAATGATGTGGGAATGACAATAAATACTGAAAAAGTGATCCCTTGGAAGCAACAAACACAAACAAGAGAGAAAAGTAGCAGACTCGGTTTTATTGAGTCTGTTCAAGAGAGGTAATTATAAGAGGCAACACCTCTCACGCCTCCTAGCGACGGCTTAAGTGATATTTTACTTTAAAGTAACACATAATGGGCTTGATGATCCCAAAGGACCAGTAAATAATAACGTCACTGATTTGTAGTCGGGGCGACTTGTTACGGCCACCACACAGCACTAAACAAACGCTAGTGTGAATGTCAATACATACTGAAAAAGTGATCCCTTGGAAGCAACAAACACAAACAAGAGGGAAAAGTAGCAAACTCGATTTTATTGAGTCTGTTCATGAGAGGTAATTATAAGATGCAACACCTCTCACGCCTCATAGCACCGGCTTAAGCGATATTCTACTTTAAAGCAAAACAGAATGGACTTGATGATCCCAAAGGACAAGTAAATAATAACACTACTGATTTGTAGTCGGGGCGACTTTTATGGCCACCACACAGCACTAAACAAACGCTAGTGTGAATGTCAATAAATACTGAAAGGTGATCCCTTGGAAGCAACAAACACAAACAAGAGAGAAGAGTAGCAGACTCGGTTTTATTGAGTTTGTTCATGAGAGGTAATTATAAGATGCAATACCTCCCATGCCTCCTAGCGACGGCTTAAGTGATATTTTACTTTAAAGCAACACAGAATGGGATTGATGATCCCAAAGGACAAGTAAATAATAACATCCCTTGGAAGCAACAAACACAAACAAGAGAGAAAAGTAACATACTCGGTTTTATTGAGTCTGTTCATGAGAGGTAATTATAAGATGCGACACCTCTCACGCATTCTAGCACCGGCTTGAGCGATATTCTACTTTAACACAGAATGGGCTTGATGATTCTAAAGGACCAGTAAATAATAACACTACTGATTTGTGCCACACAGCACTAAACAAACGCCAGTGTGAATGTCAATAAATACTGAAAAAGTGTTCCCTTGGAAGCAACAAACACAAGTTAGTTTTACAACCCTTTTTAAGATTGTAGCGTCTTATGTTAAAGGACTTTGGTAACCGGTGTTGTCCCATGTCACGGGTATAAATAATTAAATTGCCATATTTTCTCATACAAATTTAATCAATTCGATAATTTAACAAACAACATACATATTAAGTACAAAATAACAAAACTTAAAACTTAGTAACAGTATAATCAATTTACAATATGCATAACGATCACCAAATGTTGATACAAGCATGATAACATGATTTCTTTGCAGTTAAAGGGATTGGTGGCGATCTGAATATCAAAACACAAATGAGATTCTTCAGTTTCATATAAGGGATGTAGATATGCATTAAAATAAGCCGCATGTTACCGTTGGTTTAATTATTGCTTAAGAACATATTTTGGTATTGTGTTATTGTTGCTGAATCTTAAATATGTGTTTAAACTGGGTTTACATATAGTTCTATTAAAGTAAATATCGATCACAAATCGAGAATTTATAACAAACAGACTTTAAGTATTATATGAATTAATATTTATAATTATACCTAAAAAACGGCAAATGGGGTCTACTGTGCATTTCACGGTTCCTAGACGTCGAATATGAACCGAATTTCTTTTTCTTACTTGCTATATGTTTTCATATTTGATATGGTTAGCTAGAATGAAAATAGATACCGCTCATGGATCTGGTTACAATCTTGCCGTAGCCATCCGTTTAGCTTTACAAAGCCCAACATGCATGTTGACCTCCAATGTTTATATTGTTATTTTATTAGCAGCGGAAAATATGAATAAATAAAGACACGTGTCTTTTACAAATAAATGAAAACGAGAGAAAAAAAGCTTTCATAGCAATTGTATACTTTATTATCTATAGCTGATACAAATCAGTCTCGGTTGCACGGATGAAACTCTTTTTTTGAACTTTTTTTATAACCTATATGCAGAGATTTGTACACTTTCGTTAAAGGTATTCGTCATCAAAATGGATCAGTTTTCTAGATAGCTTTCACGCACTTCATTTGGTTGCTGCTTCGCAATGGCTGTACAAACTATTGTTAATGATTAAAACTTGTCAACATCGTATGAAGATACTACAATGTATGTTCGACATGTGTGTTTCCTTTTCATGAAATCACAAATGTGCTTATTTTTTCAGGAAATCACAAAGGTGAAGTTAAAAAAGGAATAAAAGTCTTATAAAACAGAAGAATTAAATTGCATAATAAAAACGGTGTTATATAGTTGAATTAACAATGTCTGTGGATTTAGATTGCCAAACTATCTACACAGCAAACAGTTTCTAATAGTGTCTATCATATTGATTTTTCGTTTCTTTACGTTAACTTGCCGCAACATTATAGAACAGATCAGAACATACTTGTATTGACTTGTACATTAAGAACATCACCATAACTTATATACAACGATTGCAAAATACATAATTAAATACGTTTAACATAGACATATATCATCTCTAAAGAGGATGAACTATTAAGTGTTCAAACGTGCGTTATATATATTCTAAGTGAGATATGTAAGTAAGTGCATTGATTTCTTTCAATTTCTTTAGACTTGCTAAAGCACCGTATTTCCAATGCATATCTCAAGATTTAACAAACCAATGCATCCAAACGTTGACAAAGTAAGTTACGTTTAAGTTTATAGTTTCGACAATTTTCTCATTAAAACATTAAGACTTTGAACTGTTGAAAGCTGACCCAACTAATTGTTCTTGGTTAAGTGAAAACTTACCGGTATAATTAAACACGGTAAGCAAATAATTAAAATCATCAAATATTTCTACATTTCTATTATTATAAGTGAATTATTCATTTGTTAATAGTCTTCCTCTTTTCCACATACATAACTGTAGTTGTAAGCATATTCACTTCAAGACTCCATTTTTTGCAATAACAATTTAACAAAACGAGGCTACTCTGTACTTCTTCTGGTGAATTTCCCAGGATAACCATATCATCAGCAAAAAGTATAACATTAATAAAATATCACCTATCGTTAAACCAGAATTTATATCTTGTTGCAAAAACAACTCTTCAATAAATAGAGAAAATAAGATTGAAGAGATGACCTCCCCTTGACGTAAACCTACATCATATTCACAGAATTCAGAATAAGTTTGACAAGACCTGACACAATACTTTATCTTTTGATACATATTCTCTTATTATTCTACACAATTTACATTGAATTTCATGATTATAAAATGTTTCGCTGCTAATAAATTCATTTCTATAAATACAGTCATATGCTGTTTTAAGGTCAACAAATACACAATACAAAATACAATATTTTATTATCATTTAAATATTTCTGACTAACGGTTAACAACACAAATAATGTGTCAACAGTAGATCTTCCTTTTCTAAATCCAAATTGTGCATTAGACAGTGTATTACTTCATCACAAAAGGTAAACTATACGTTTACACAATATCGACGTACTAAACAGTTCAGATAAGCAGCTGACTAATGTAATACCCCTATAGTTGTTTACATCATTTTTATCTCCGTTTTATGTAACGATATCATGACACCGTCTGTCCATTTTTCTTGAAAAAGTACACTCTTCAAAATGGAATTAAATATGTCACAAAAGTGAAGATAAAATATCAATAGATTCTATAAAATATTCATTCATTAAAAAAACATTACCAGTAGATTTATCACGATTAAGAGATTTAACAGCTTATCATATTTTAGATACAGTTATCGGTTTTTCTAGCTGTTCATCTGCACCATCAAATGATCAAAATCATGACTCAGTGCAAATGCCTCTGCATCATCATTTATTACATTAAATATATCATTTCCAAGTCCAAAAAGCATTTAAGGACGACAATCAACCACAAATACACACAGAAACAAAGAACACATTTAAAGATGAATAAAAAGCCAACAAGACATCACTAACACAAAAGGGTTGGCAATAGAGCTACCGCCTTGGAACGGTCAGTGACTAACCTTTTTATTACTACTTTAAAAAAAATCCAGAATTTCTTAGATTTTGAATGCCTAATCTTCTTAATATCTGACAATTGCTTTAATTCAAAGGCCCTACGTTTTCTCTTAATAATATCCTTATATCCATTTGTTAATATACGCAACTGTTCCCTACTAGAGTTAGATTTGCATCTTCTAACGTCACTATATCGGTGTTTCGCTTGAATACATTCCGCATCAAACCATTCCTTATTTCTTACCTTGGCTTGTCAGTAAAAGTAGGGTGACACTTAGTTTGTACAAAAAAGTGGATCGCAAACATCACACGAAGTATTGGAAAATTACAAACTGCAGTATTTATTGACGACCTGTCCGAAATATCGTTATTATTCGTCACACTATTCAAATCAGTCAATCCAGAAATCACTCCCGCTCTGAACTCATTCTTTAAATCACTAGAACATTTGTATCGGACATTACTGTTCACAGTAGCTACCTTATGTTATACAGTATCATTAATTATAATCATAATTTTAAAGTAGGTACAATGATAGCATCTGATAAGAATACTCCACAAAATTATTACATTACTATTGATGAATTATACGGATTTTTCAATGATAGATAATTCATAATCGCTTAATATTAACAACTAACTCCAAACTGTGATGTTGTTGGCGTCGATGTCATCATGTCAAAATGTATGCGAATGTATATAGATGAACTGCATGTGCCTAGAATGGGATTTTCTGGATGGATTCTGCTGTATATTTCGAAGAGTTAAGAATATGTTGAAGTTGAAACATCGACATCTAATATCTCTCAGTCGTTTTCAGTATATCAGGCCTCGATCTGTTTAACAAAATAGAAATATATAACTTAAAATACATGCATATCTGGAATTCTCTAAAGACAAAAGTAGATATAAAATCGAACAAGAAAGATAGCATGTATAGAACAAAGTCAATCAAAAACAAGCATTCCAAACAAACAAGAATTACACATATCTAAGGATAAAACTTGATCTAATAATCCGTGCGGGATGAACATAAAACACTATTAAACAATGAAATACATGACGTGTTGAGTTTGTCGTGCCCTTAATGGTTAAGTCTCTTGTTGCTCTGGCTTCTGCCAAGTCATTGAGTACTTTCATTGTGGCTTTCTAGGCTATTGTTTTTTTGTATTATATTTACACGAGCATATTTGGTTTTACTTATATTGCCTATTGATGCTGCCTTGTTGGTTAGAGATTAGATCATGGCGGGGATTTCTTTATTTACACTGTCCTGTTTTAATGGGATGACCGTAGGGTAAGTGTGAGGTTTGGTGCACCCTACCCAGTGGCCTTTGTTGCCACTGACCGTTCCAAGGCGGTAGCCCTATTGTCAACCCTTTTGTGTTTGTGATGTCGTTTGCATTTATTATTACTTTTGCCTTCTCGTTTGTCTGTTTGCATGTTTGTTTTTTGTGTTTTGTGGTTGACTGTCGTCCTTGAATGCTGCTTTCCCTGTCCTATATTTTTATCTTTTTTTAAGGATACAATCGGATCTATGAATGTCATACAATTCCTGTTGAATGAAAAGATAACATTATTGATTGGATGTACGGGGATACATTTTAGGGTCGGCACACATTGGATGTACGGGGATACATTTTACGGTCGTCACACGACGGCCAAACAACACTACTGTGAAAATAAAAACAGGTATAAAAGTCGAACAGGGAATGTAGGATTCACAATGCACAGTCAACCAAACACGCATATAATCCGCTACTGGAATTTTATGTATAATAAAACATATTGCATTGGTATGTAGACAGAGTGATCTTGGATTGGTAATTTTTCAGAATGATATTGAATATCTGAACAGTACGTTTAAACAAAATACTTGAATATTGTTTCCTCCCAAAATTCTAGGAATGTCATGTTTACATAACGATTATATTTAAATGGTATGCATACTTACTACATTAGAATATAGGTAAACACAACAACATTATATGATTGTGTATGTTTACTAAACATATTGAAATGGTGTATATACAGAACGATATCATACTGGTGTTGGAGTAGTAAGTATACAGAACAAATTTGATTGGAATATTATTTATCACATAACGTCCCTTGTTAGCAGTGTCGAACACCCATTTAATATTCTGTTATATGACAAACGTGTAATACAACCTGGTACGATTTTGATTGGTTGAGTTAAACCTGTAACACTACGCAAATTTATTAACTGAAACTATTTTATTTATTACAAATTTACCCAGATCTGAGTCATAAACTTGTTATTTGTGACAGCTTATAAAATAATGCACTTATACAAAACATTGTTGTTGGTTTGTTAAAAAGTTGGCGTAAACTGCTATTTTGTAAAGAGGTAAAACACGAACTCTTTTATATGCAACGTTATGAGTGAGACGCGATGTTACGGCGTCACATATTTTATGACGTTTTGGCGCTAAAGTGTATCTGACGTCGTGGCGGTTCTATGTCCATCTGAATTATTTTTTACTAATTTGATTGCAATGTTATGTGATAAAAAGGATCTTAAACTCGTTCCCATTCCATATAAGATTTATGAAACTCGTTATGAATTATTTTTAATTTTAACTCGCCAAAAGTCTCGTTAAAATTAAAATAATTCATAACTCGTTTCATAAATCTTATATGAAATGGAAACTCGTTTAAGATCCTCTATGTATACAAAACAATTTTCAGAATAGTATGTTAACAGAATTGAATTGATAACAGACCAATTTTGGACAAACTATACTGAAAATAACTTGTTTGTTAAACACTGACACTAATTATATATAATTACATTTACCTTTGTTGTCTACGCCTGCGTATGACACATATGATAACCACGACAGTAGTACAGAAAAGGGCGCTGACACCAGCGGCGATGTAAATGAATTCTAAAACATATGAAGCAATTATTTATAAAGACAAAATTCAAATTTGATATCAAAAGTATCGAGCCTGCGGATAATATAAAAACAACACAATAAGTCTAATGGGAAACGTGACAATCTTGACATAGTTTCACTGTTTGTATTGTCTTAAAAAAGTACACATGCGGGTTTTTTGCTGATTTGTTTGAAAGTAAACTCGAATGCTTAAGTTGAAGACACACTCATCTCTCTAATACATGCATAGCTAGTCAAACAGTTGCTTAAGTTAAAAAAACACACTCATCTATCTAATACATGCATAGCTAGTCAAACACTCATCTATCTAATACATGCATAGCTAGTCAAACACTCATCTATCTAATACATGCATAGCTAGTCAAACACTCATCTATCTAATACATGCATAGCTAGTCAAACACTCATACATCTAACACATGCATAGCTAGTCAAACACATGCATAGCTAGTCAAACACTCATATATATAATACATGCATAGCTAGTCAAACACTCATATATCTAATACATGCATAGCTAGTCAAACACTCAACTATCTAATACATGCATAGCTAGTCAAACACTCATCTATCTAATACATGCATAGCTAGTCAAACACTCATCCATCTAATACATGCATAGCTAGTCAAACACTCATATATCTAATACATGCATAGCTAGTCAAACACTCAGATAGCTCATCTATCTAATACATGCATAGCTAGTCAAACACTAATCCATCTAATACATGCATAGCTAGTCAAACACTCATCCATCTAATACATGCATAGCTAGTCAAACACTCATCCATCTAATACATGCATAGCTAGTCAAACACTAATCTATCTAATACATGCATAGCTAGTCAAACTCTCATCCATCTAATACATGCATAGCTAGTCAAACAGCTGCTTAAGTTAAAAAAAAACACTCATCTATCTAATACATGCATAGCTAGTCAAACAGTTGCTGAAGTTGAAAAAAACACTCATCTATCTAATACATGCATAGCTAGTCAAACAGTTGTTTCATTAGCCGTAAAAAGGACTCAATATTCCATAAATATACGTTTTATTTGATAACGACAAACATGTTTTTTTTTGAAGATTTAGAAGCAGATTAGATCATTAATTACAATACAAACTTATATAATAGACGGGGTGTCAACTATTTAAAACATCTTTAGATATCCCGCTCCAGTAATCTATTGTCAAAACAATTCATTCACGGTCAGCTAGATATTTGATATTTATCACATACATTGACTTTGACAGTGGCCTGGACCTAACAGTCATTTGTTGGCTTCGATAGTTGATTTGTTTTATAGCGACCATACACTTGCAATGCTTGAATAAATATAGAAACGTTACTTGAATTTGAGTTACAATTCTGATGGTGACCTTTCATATTGGGGATACATAAGCAATAGTGTGAAAAAATAATTGAAAAAAACATACATTGAAGGTAAAGTGTGTCTTTTCTATTTAGTTATTGTTTAAATCAGCCAGACTGTGACATGACTGTCATCTTGACCTTTTATATTACTATGGTAAATTATTCTTACTTTTTACTTTTAACTTCGACGTTGGCATGTGACAGTTTGTCAGGCAAACAGAAGACAGACAGACGTTATGTGTATAAAAACATATATTACGTCCGTTCGTCTCTTTATCTATCTGCCCTTCCGTCAGCGCTTTCCCGGACGAAATACTGTCACGTGCCAACGCCGAAGTTAGAAGTAAGAAGTTAGAAGTAAGAAGTAAGAAGTCCCTACCCGGCTTGTGTAAAATTACATCCTAATTCATTTAACCTAACAGGTTCACATACTATTCCGATGTGATGGCAGACGAACTGCTTTTCTGCACTTGAAATCATTTAGGATACCATGGGAATCTATGACCGTATGCCAAAAAGAAAAGACACTGTGGTCACCGATGTCAGATTCAAAATATACATGTTGTTAATCATACCATAGTCTTGTTGTTCCAGCTTTCGCCCTTCGTGTGGTGATTGAGGATCGGCTGAATAACAAAGAAAAGAAGGTTATTCAGATGCTATTATAGTCATGATAATATTCAAACACTTTTGAAGGAAACAGTTACTTAAAAACGAATTTACGCATTTTTATTGACAAAACCTAAATATGACTTATGTTTGTCATCACTATGTAATTATAAACGGTACCGTTCTTACCATAGCACGTTTTTATGTCGCTTGCCAAAGTGAAACCAACCGGACATGCGCATGTGAAGGATCCAATACTGTTCATGCATTTATGAGAACATCCTGAATCCGAGCCTTGGCATTCATCAATATCTAGAATAAAACAGGTAACTATGATATGATTCACCTACGATCAATGAAGAATTGTACTTGTAAAACCAACCTAGCTATCGTTGTTCAGGTTAACATGGAATTGAATTATGCCATTATGTTCCAAGAGTCAGGTACTTTATTCGCTTTAATGATTCTTACTTCGGGTACGCCTTTGTTCAAGGTTTGTTTTTTAATACGTATTTATAAATAAGATCATGTTCGACCGAGAGGACAAGGAGCAAATTTCTGTTGAGAATGATAAATAAACTTCTGTTATAACTGTAAAGAAAACATATAGCGTATCAAACACGCAAGAGAATACTTTGAGAAATAATGAGAAATCAGCATTTATTAAACACTTACCTTCACAGTGTTTACCATCGACTGCAAGTTTGTAGCCACCATTACAAAAACACTGGTATGACCCTGCCGTGTTCATACAATGATGATCACAGGACGACGACCCATCCACGCATTCGTCCACGTCTGGCAGAAAAATTGGGAGATCATTCCTTAAACTATTTTGACCTCACGGTTCAGCTTTTATTACAATTGTAAAGCTAGACGTTTCTCTTAATATACTCGTATAGTTTGTATGGGGTTAAATATTGTTAAATCCTGTATAAATACACAACGTAGAGAAGACACTATACTATAATGTCGGTGCATTTTACTATCAAGTGTGTTAGGCGATGCTTAGAAAAAACATTTTGCGGTTTCGTGACGAGCCTGATAAACTTAATAGTAAACGTCACTGCTATAATATTCGTTTTATAATGTAGATTATCAACAATTAAGAAAATATGCACAATAGAATAAAAACAATCTTGGCTAATTGTCCGAGAATATTATTTATATATAATTATGTACATGATAAATCATTAGAAAGAGGAATGGTATATTTACACCTAAACCCAATATTCATAAGTCATAAAACAGAAATATCATGAATTAAGCATACCTTCACAGTCTTTCCCATTAACAGCAAGTATGTAACCATCATAACAAGAACACTGATACGACCCTGCCGTGTTGATACACTCGTGATCACACAGTGATGATCCAACTATGCATTCATCCACATCTGAAAGAAAAGACGGGAAACACGGAGGGAGAAAGATGTTTAAAACATTTAAAAGGGACTGGGAGATACGAATGGCAGCTGATGACCCAGTCTTATTTATTGACCGAACATATGCGATTTTACAATAGTGTCCGAAACCAAGATTTATACCACGTTTATGCATGGTACATTCTGTATTTGTTTTTAAGAAATAATGCAGTAAGGAATTATCCCCATTGACTAACAAATTAAAAATTAGTAACACAATCAAGTCAATAGTTTGTTGCTTTCAGTGGTACATATGAACTAACGTATTTAGGTCCAATACGATTAATAAATACTTATGATTTATACAATAAAGACTAGCACCGACTGCTAGATTTCTGTACCAAATGGTTTCATAATGAGTAATAAAACCGGACAGAGCATTTGCATATAGTATGCGAACCTTAAGCCTGGTGTAATGGCTTTATTTCTAGCAGCCATAATTTTGACAGATCTGCTTTATTTCGTTTGTTATTACAATTATAAGGTTAACAGTTTAAACAAATGTCAATACTTTTTAAAATGGCATGATTCCTCCTTTACCAAATGGCAAGTATTTTGTTTTTTGTATTGGTTTGTTAAACAGAAATGATAAGCACACCTTCACAGTCTTTTCCGTTATCTGCAAGTGTGTAACCATCATGACAAGAACAATGATACGACCCTTCCGTGTTGATACAGTTGTATTCACATAATGACAACCCAGCCACGCATTCATCCACGTCTGAAAGAAAGAAACAAAATGTATATATATATCTTTCTACTACTAAGTGAGGGTGTCCATTCTTACGTATGGCGGGAGGTGTACAGTACTGGTTCTACCCAGGAAAAGTGTGTGTTGTGACTCTACAACAAAAACTCGACCGTCATATATAACCTTGCATTTGTTGAAAATGACGTAAAACACCATACAAACAAATACATCTACTATACATTTAATTTCTATAGTTTGTAAGGACTAAATAGTATTATAGAGCGTATACACACATGTATACATTTAAATAAATAGACTGGTAGAATATGCAGTTGTAAGGGACATACTATCTAAACAATTTTGAAACAGAAAAGCCACCAAAACATGCATTAATTGTTGTCCATTAACTGCAACTATATACATTGGTATGAGTCCACCTAAACCCAATAGTCATATAAGTTATAAAACTGAAATGACATGTAACACGCATACCTTCACATTGTTTGCCATTGTAGGCAAGTGTGTAACCAGCATGACAAGAACACTGATACGACCCTATCGTATTGCTGCAAATGTGATCACATAATGACGACCCAGCCACGCATTCATCCACGTCTGAAAGAAATGTTTGGCATGGTAATGGAACGATAGAAAAAATACACTGATTGTATAATTACGGTTATGACATTATTAGTCTCTACACAAGAATATTAATGATGGCACGTATACACATAATACCACTAAGATAGCATTGCTGAAAATCATTTTAAATGCACTCTAATACGTGCAGGTACTTCTTTCGAGTATAGTAATAATGTTTTGTATTTTATAAAAGAGAAAATACATTGTCAGTCGTCATTCATCAACTTTGCATAGCATACTTTACCTGAGCATGTTCGGGATTCAAAGCCAGTTCGGCATCGACAGTTATCCGGAGATTGACACGTTCCTTCATTTGGACATATTGTCGACCCAAAACACAATGCTGTTTAATTACAATATATGATATATTAATAATAAACATTAATAAACTTAACCATCAATTACGGAAGAGAGGTTACAGTGGCAAATGTGTGATTAGTAAATTACACAGCAACGAACTTCTCCAAGAAAATTGAAAACTTGAGAAGAAACCAACATGGTGGCAATAACATTAAACAACACTTTTACCAAGTCGTGTGCAAATTGTAAATAACTATGTTCGTGTTTTATATTTCAGTAAACTTGAAACTAAGTGTTTAGAATATTGTTTGTGAGACGTTTTGCACCTTATATTAATTCTCATGAACAGACAATTAAACCGAGCCTGCTACTTTCTCTTGTGTTTGTGTTCTTCGCTTCGAAAAGAACCGTTTCAGAATGTATTGACAGGGATACTAGCGTTCGTTTAGTGTTATGTGGTGACTGAAAAACGTCTCTCTGATTACAAATCAGTAGTGTTATTACTAATTGGTCCCTTTGGGATCTTAAGCCCAATCAATGTGGATTTTAGTAGATTACCACTTAAACTAAAGTCGATTGCACAAATACCCCCTTGTTTTGTTCGTTTTGTTCCACGATATCTCTGGTTCAGTATTTATTGCATAATTCACTTCTTCTACATATCTAAGGCAGACTATTTCTTTTAGTTTGCTATTCTTTTATAGTTGTGTGGTTCAACAACAAACTACTTACGGGTGACACAATTATTGCCGGCATAGCCAGGACAACACTCGTCTTTGTAGCATGTCTTACTGCAGGAGTTAGAGACACGTCTGAAGTAAATGATAATAAAACAAACATGCCACAGTAGTAATCGATATCGTGTTAACCATGCATATCACACAAACAGTCATGTTATAGTTGTTTTCATGAATGCTGGATGTATACGAACTTATATAAGCAAAATAAACACTTTCATTTCCTTTGATCATACGATGATCAATAGAAGTAGAAAAAAGATACGAAGAAGAAAAGAGAAGAGGACGTGGGAAGAAATTAACAACACACTAGACATTGCTCGTGGGACAAGAGAATCAAACCAGATAAAATGAATTGAATGTTGTTTAACGGCTCATCAACACAGTGTAGGTTATTTAGACCCGCCCCAGAGAGAGGGGAATGATACATAGGAATCCGGGAACCGTGCCCTACTCTTATTATCGAATATATTCCTATGGTTCTTTAACGTGCTCGGAGGATAGACCGATAGACGGGACCGCCCGGTTTACGTCCCCATCCGACGGACGAGGCTAAGGGAAAGTGTCTTGCCCAAGAACACACCTACGAAACTCAGTGGCACCACGGAGGATTGAACCCGGGGCCTCCGGTTCAGATAAAATGAAGTAAATCCATGAATATCTATGAGAACATTTTGAACATAATTAATAATCAAACCACTTTCTTGTGTTGTAAAATGTGTCCTTCTAAACAATAATGTGTTTTGAGTTTTTATGATGAACCGAACGTGTTTATTGGACGAGTTAGAGCCTTTCAACATTGCACTGATTACATACGAAGAATAATTGGTTTGCATCTTCATTCATTAGGGAATTCACCTACCTATAATTCGAGCATCTCCACCACCCAAACCAATTGTACCAGGTATCGCAAGCGGTACTCGAGCTTTGCGTGGTGTAGCACAACCCGTAGCAGGTATATGCCTGTCTACAAAAACCAGCAGAACACAATCTGCAAATATAAGTTTAGCACAGATTATATAAGTGAATTCGTTTTATACATAAGCAGAAATATAATTATTGCAGAATATCCGACATTTTGGACGTTTTTCGAACTGAAACTTACTCATTATTGACTCTTTCATATTCACGAGTTTGTAAAATATAGCGTGTACAGCTTTAAGAAAACAAACGCATTATATTTGAAAAATGTGCCTTCGTCAAATGTGCAATTCCACAACGATTCATTTTTCGCGATACTTGCCTGATACATGCAAATACAACTTAAAGGATATACACTGTACCGTTTAAATGAGATTATGGTTTTGTGCACCCTATCACCTGGTACACTACAGTGGCCTTTCTACCACTGTCAGTTCCAAGGCAGTACATCTGTTATTAACCCTTTTATGCATATTTTGTTTCTAATTACTCTTGTAATTTGTAGTTTGAATACGTAGTTTTGGTTTATTGCGTTCTGTGAATCCTACATTTTGCATCTACTTTTCCTTAGCTAAACACTTGATTAGTTTAGCATTTACTCCACATATTCTCTGCCCAATATGTATTTTCAACTTAAATGAGCGAGTAGCTTTACACTTGTTATACATGAGAAACACTGCTGGTGTCAATACATCATTAGATGTCTTGCATTACATGTAATCGCTTGCATTACCTTGTGATCTCATATTTGTTTACAGTGGGATCCCAAAAGTATGACCATAATTATGTAATGTACGACATACGTGATATTTTGTTATTTCTTGGAAACTGGCCAACTGCTACTGCGTATCTATTAAAATAATGTCGCTCGATATTTAATACCACGCTTTTTTTTAGTTTTTACTGATACATAACTTTACCGTATTTGAAACTTGATTGCAAAAATCAATATTTAAATCCAAACGTGTTTGATGTCTTCTCCTAATAGTATTTAAACATTGTCTAAAATAAAAGCTGCCTTTACCATATAACATGCATATATGGCAAACTGACCGTCAAAGTTTGACAGATTTAAAAACGCCTTTTTATCTTAATTTCTTCAATATTGTATGCACATGCATGGATTCGAAGCCGCACAACTACGTCTAGCTTTAAAGAAATTACAGGTAAGTACTACGAAAGTCATTAAGTTTGCTTAACTAGACAGCATTTTATAAACAAATACTTCATTAAAATATAGTATGCTACGTTATCTGCCATTATGCACCTGCAATAATATACGACCAGGCCATATATTCGTTACCTTAGTGTCAACTGGTGCAATATAATGGGGCTATATAATATACACTTGGCTATTCAATTTAGAAGAAGTATTGTTTCTGATCTTAAAATCCATGAAACTAGTTGTAAGTTTATCGCATTTTATATGTGAATCAAAGAATGCATGCGTTAATAAATAAATGTATACATACAAGGGTTGAAAACAATGTAACCGCTTTAAAACAATCAGTGACCAAAAGGCCACTGTGAGGTTTAAACAATACCTCACTACCCTACGTTCATCCCAATATAAGTACAGCCTTATTGGTACTGAGTAAAACGTGTTGTAATATAATGTTCCTTAAACTTAATTAACATTTTCCATTTCCAGATAATAACGTCTCCGTGATTTAGATGCTATAGTGTATATGATTCAATGCTATAGGGTTTAAGGAAAGAACTTAATAACTAGACACTATCTGTTGAGACGGAGCAATGACGATGGTATTTGTGCGATATGTAGATCTGTCAACAGGATCTCAGAACACGAAATGTACAGAGGAAGAACAACGGATCAATAGTAAGAAATGAAAGAAAGAAAATCCCCCATCTAGATTGAGATCAACAACCATAACTCGGTCTTTGTTAACATTGCTAATTAAGAGATAGAGTATGGTCTCATCAAAGTGGTTGTTTAAATTCACTAACGAGATGAGACAATACTCTATTGTTATAAGCATGTCGATTTCATCTGTCGGCTATGCACTAACTTCCGATAACTGGTAGTAAGAGTACACCAGTCATTCCGACAAGTGTTATTTTTAATTAAATGATTTACAACTGTGCAAATACAAAGGAGATGTCAGCGACCCTGCTACAATCGGGTTTACACTGAAACAATTGTTAAGTTCATATATGTTTATGCGTTGATGTTATTTTTACATAGTTAATAACTATAGGTACATGCCTAATAGAACTGGCTAAGAAACACATATGCATGCATTTAAAACAATGAACAGTTTAAATAACATAATTAACAATTTGGATATATCAACATTTATAATTATCTATATGAAACACACCTGATAACTATATACCAATAATAAATTATATACTTAACTACTTCCTATGTACTTACTGTGAAGTGCATGTTAAACATATTATAATAACTATATCCTTAAACGCCATGATTGTCGTCTGCTTCCTGAATACCCTTCTCTAGTGCGTCTCATGCAGAAATGATATGCTTGCGCGTTTATTTATTTCACATTCGCAATACATTTCTAAAATTAGACATGCGTTATCAGGTTATGGGTTTTTACAACGGAATATTAGACATGCGTAAGCCGTTATCAGGTTATATGGGTTTTTACAACGGAAAATTAGACATGCGTAATATGGGAATCTGGCTTTAAACCTGTCAAACTTGAAAATCCGTTTAATAAATTTGACGGAGTTGCAATTCATAACTGTCTCAATGTTAAACTATTTGACCTATGCAATCACCTTGCAACTCAGTTGCAAAAGGAAGGGGACACTGAGTTTTGTTTAGATTTAATTGTATAAAGTTAAACTTTAAAATTAAACTGACACATTCCAAAATGAATATGCCATGCTTGGTATCAAATGTTTTATCATTCCATTGTCAATATTATGCTGTCATTTGTTTTTCAATAGGTCGAATCATAAAAGGACAGTCTCTTGATAAAGAGGATAGAGTGTAAAGTACAATTTCCAAAGTGTCCAGTTTCTTTCGCAACTGAGTATTACAAGTGTACTGTATTGTTTCCATTCGTATACAGGGTGTCACTATATAAAATACTGATATCAAGAAGAAGCACGTGAGAAGAAATCGACACTGTTATATTATAGTGAACAATACTAAAGTTAATTAGATTTATAGTCCCACGAACAACTAAGGTTCACATGGCGACTTTCTAGTTTCCATTGAAGGAGAAAGAGCCCAGGTGTCCATCTGGGCAATTTTCGTGCACGGGCGGACCGCTGGGTAGAGCCACTGATGTTCCGAAAGCCAGCTGGACAGCTTCCTTACATACGGCAAGTGATTTCAGATACTCTAACCATTCGGCCACGGACGCCCCTTGATTAATCATTCTGATGAGAAGCCCTGTCAAATTTCAGGAAAATCCGTTTAATTAATTTGGCGGGGTTGCAATTCATACCTGTCTCAATGTTAAACTATTGGACCTATGCGATCATCTTGGATGTTGTAGGAATAGGTAATACATATATGTGTTAATCATTATTTTGGCGTCTCCGTGGCCGAATGGTTAAGACGTTGCGTTGTAAACCTTCGCCTATCACCGCTGCGGGTCCAAATCCCAGTGGCAGCTTGACTTGTAAGTGGGGAAGTGTCGATTCTTACGGATGGCGGGAGGTGTACAGTACTGGTTCTACCCAGAAAAATGGTTAGTCTGCCTCTACCAAAAAAAATCGACCGTCATATATAACCTTGTATGTGTTGAAAATGACGTAAAACACCTTACAAACAAACAAAACAAAATAAAAAATATTTTGATAAAGGCTTGATTTTGATCTTACACATTTATACAAGTTATAGCTGTATATGTTTCCACGTGATTGGTCATTTCTGTTTTTTAGTTTTTCTTTAAAACAACAAACAAGATGGCAATTGCTAAATTATTTTTTTCTGATATTAAACGATTGCTTAAAAGACAAGTGTAAAGCAACTGCATAGCGAAACAATGTCTAATTTGTAAAGGTGTATATTTTGTGTGTTTTGGTGAGGGTGGGAGCGGGTGCGTGTATGTGTGCGAGAGTGAGTGCGTGTGTGTGTGCATGTTTCAAAGTTGCATAGTCCCTCCTCTCTCTAAAAGCAGTCGTTTCTGGACTAAAGTATGCGTTGTTAATAGTTAATTGTATGTGTGGAGCTCTATTTAAAGGCACGTCAGAATAGCTGGTACTTTCAGGTATTTTCGATAAATGATAGATCAAATAATTCCTGAACCGCTAAGTCGTCGTGATAGACCTTACATGTATCTAAAAGTCTGACACAAGCCTATTTTGTGCTTTGTACGTTACTGTGCAAAAGTAATGATTCACTCTGGTCAGCTCAGAAAAAATATTAAACTTAATATGAATTTTAAGGCATAAGGATTAAACATGATAAAACAGTAATCCCCATCAGCTAGGATAATTGAATTGTAAAAAAAGTGTTTATGTTTTAAACAAATATATAACCTAATGGAAAAGAATGTCAATATACATTGCGGATCCACACTATTTGTAAATAGTTCACTTACACACATCTTTTCCTGGGAATTTGGGATGTGCATAGCTTAATAAGACATAAGTTTATTTAATACAAATCCATCAAAAGTCTAGAAAGAGTATCAAACATCTGTTTTACTTTTCGGAGTAATTGTTAACACGGATAAACACTTCCGACAAATGTTGACACAACTAAGCAAAATGATAGATATATACGTTTGCAGACATTTCGGATTTTGAAGAAAATTAGTATACATGTAGAAGCTATTTTAGTTATTAATACCTCATTAACTTCCATTTTGAGATTGTTGAATTTTAAATATCGAGCAGAGCTCGGCTAATGATAGACATATGCACAAGCCTGGCTGGGCAAAAAAACTGGAAGCGCCGCCATTGATGAAATTATGTTCGGCAATTTCGGATTCTTTCCTCAAATCATCAGTCTGTTTCACTTGGACGATTCTCTCTTTTCGTAGTTTGATATACGCTTATTCGGAGTATTCGTACTTACTCGGCGGATCCCGTCATTCTTCTGACGAGTAGTTACGAATGAAGCGATATTTATCAAATGCATTAAAAGAATGCTTATCATGTTTTATTACTTGTTATGGGTTGTCAAAATTAAACAAGCCTTCATTAAACCTTCATTATATCTCTGTTTACAACAAAGAAAAACACAATCGTGAAAACTTAACTCCACATCTTCATACAATAGAAAATCCACATGACTCTTAACCTGCAACTATCCATCAAAAACATAAAATATTGACAGAAATATAATTTTCAGTCTTTATCTGGGGACACTGGAACCAGAACTTACCTTACAATGTTCATATCTTACATATCCTTTCTCACACTAGTCCCTGTATATTTCATCTACATTTCAATATATGACACAACATGACATAAAGGTCATTGAGGTAAATCTTGTAGGGGCGCAACATGGAAACATGGAAAAAAGCATCCTTAAAAAAATGAGTTATTTATTTTTTTCTTCGGGGTGGGGTGGGGCGGGGCGTGAGGGGCAAACATGTCTATTATCGCTTGTAAAGGCACCAGTTTAGTGTAAAGCTGAAAACAAATTCGGGGGATAATCCCCCCACACACACACACACGCACGCACGCACACACACACACACTCGACCCCCCCCACACACACTCACAAACACCCTTCTGGGGCACCGGAGTCCTCCTCTCCCACTCCCCTCCTCCCCCACTCGGTGCTCGTATTAGGAGTATGTTGAAAATCGGCCACGCTACGCAGCTGAAATGACAGTGACTGGTCCATAATTGCTTGTATAAGCTTTACAGGTATGTACCCCTCATTTACTGTACACTTTGATCGTACATGTATATTTGTATATTGCTGAACGTCACCTCTATTCATTTTTATATTAAATTCTAGTCATAGGCAGATATTTTCTTAATTTCTTGTTAATTATACTTTTTGATAAGACACTGCTACTATATATGTTTACGCCTTAAATGTAAGTATACCGCATACAGTAGGTTGAATATAGTAGATTTAGAGAAAAATACTTTGTTTTGTTTTAAATATTTAACGTTTTAACTGTTGAACTAAGAAGCTATTTTTAAACGATATTCCGCAATCGTCCATGTGCAGAGTAGGAATTTGGACAAAGTAGGAATAGTTTGCTTCTTGTTGTTAATTATAATACTGATGGCAAAGGCCTCCATTAAAACTGATGGCAAAGGTCTTCATTAATACTGATGGCAAAGGCCTTCATTAATACTGATGGCAAAGGCCTTCATTAATACTGATAGCAAAGGCCTTCATTAATACTGATGGCAAAGGCCTTCATTAATACTGATGGCAAAGGCCTTCAGTTAATACAGACGGCAAAGGCCTTCATTAATACTGATGGCAAAGGCCTTCTTTTATACTGATGGCAAAGGCCTTCATTAATACTGATGGCAAAGGCCTTCATTAATACTGATGGCAAAGGCCTTCATTAATACTGATGGCAAAGGCCTTCATTAATACTGATGGCAAAGGCCTTCAGTTAATACTGATGGCAAAGGCCTTCATTAATACTGATGGCAAAGGCCTTCAGTTAGTACTGATGGCAAAGGCCTTCATTAATACTGATGGCAAAGGCCTTCATTAATACTGATGGCAAAGGCCTTCATTAATACTGATGGCAAAGTCCTTCAGTTAATACTGATGGCAAAGGCCTTCATTAATACTGATGGCAAAGGCCTTCAGTTAATACTGATGGCAAAGGCCTTCATTAATACTGATGGCAAAGGCCTTCATTAATACTGATGGCATAGGCCTTCATTAATACTGATGGCAAAGGCCTTCATTAATACTGAAGGCAAAGGTACTGATGGCGAAGGCCTTCATTAATACTGATGGCAAAGGCCTTCATTAATACTGATGGCAAAGGCCTTCATTAATACTGATGGCAAAGGCCTTCATTAATATTGATGGCAAAGGCCTTCATTAATACTGATGGCAAAGGCCTTCAGTTAATACTGATGGCAAAGGCCTTCATTAATACTGATGGCAAAGGCCTTCAGTTAATACTGATGGCAAAGGCCTTCATTAATACTGATGGCAAAGGCCTTCATTAATACTGATGGCAAAGGCCTTCAGTTAATACTGATGGCAAAGGCCTTCATTAATACTGATGGCAAAGGCCTTCATTAATACTGATGGCATAGGCCTTCATTAATACTGATGGCAAAGGCCTTCAGTTAATACTAATGGCAAAGGCCTTCATTAATACTGATGGCAAAGGCCTTCATTAAACAAACCAGGGTCAATTGTTTGCTATAAAAATGGTAGGAAAATCTCTAAAATATATTATATATGGAATGCCCAATTTGACCCGTTATTAGAAATATTAGTGTCTGCCGTGCGTATTTTGTTTGGTGTTTTCTTAGCAATTCCAGGCTAATAGATTGGCGAATTCCGTTAGTCCGTCCTTCTGTCGGTCTGTCCGTCCGTCCGTCCGTCCGTATGTCTGTCTACACGTTTTGGTTAAAGTTTGCTTTTCCTCATTTCTCAAAATCGAATTGTCGGAAAGCTTTGAAACTTGGCACACATGTTCGTTGTCATTACACACTGGGATACGACAAAAACCATAACGCTGTCATGTATTTCACTTGCATTATCCCGCTCACTCCCATTGTACTTTTTACTTAGATTTTTCAGTTAAAATAGTGAATTCGCAATCCGGCGTTTGCACCACTGTTGGCGTTTCACTTGTTTATATTTGCTTAGCCATAACGTATCCTAATTTCAATAATACTGAGGGCTTCAAATTCTAGTTCATGTTAATCATTTACCAAACCAAACTATGATATTTTTACTATTTCATTTTATCAATTTATAACAGACGGGTGAAACAAATTAGCATATGAAATTAGAAATAAATAGGTTTCTAAACTGTATATTCCCTTTCAAATCTCAACACAAATTCGTAGTTTGACAAAACATTCTCAAATTGCGCAGAAACGTGTTGCATAATTTATATCGATTAACTCCTTGCGCAATTCCGAAATAGTTGTGCGCAATTCTGGAATAGTAGGCCATTTTAAGAATTCTTCCTTTGCGCAGAGCACTTCCGGAATCGCCCAAATTCTCCCATTGCGTATAACATATACACCAAAATCACAGTCATACATATGATACACCGAAACGAAAACGTGGTTCCACCTGCGTTTGGAACTTTGAAAAAAAGCCCCAGACAATAATACCATAATATAAAGGTCCGACAACAGGTATGGTGGTGTTTTTGTTGCCACCACTAAAATGACGTGGAGGCATACAGAGATGACCTTGTCCGTCCGTAGGCCACTAAAATAAAATATTTCCAGCGGGTTTGTATTGAAATACGGCAGTTGTGCATGCGGACATCTTAACAGACAAAGCCGGAAAGTGCGGATTTAATTCCCCTTTACCATAATATACTCTACAGGAAGATTCATAGCTCTATATTAGGTACACGCCACAAGCGCTATAATTCCCACAGCTTGGATAGGGTTGGCATTTAATTTGCATAATAAGTAACATAGAGCGGGATACATATTTTTTACTAAAAACAGAAATTGCTATGTATAAGCATGTATTGACATCATTTATGATTACATTTTATTTGTATTATTGCAGTAAACTCGTTACAGAGACTCACGGTAATCTTGTCTTTTTGAAACTCTGGGTTCTGAATATATTTTTTTATATTTTAGTAGATCATTATTTATAATTATTTAACAAGTTTGAAGCAAATTATTTTTTATATTTGATTTTGCTTTTGAAGATCAGGGCGTAGCTGGCCGATTTGAAGTTGTAGGCTGAAGCAATTGAGCACCACATGTCAGACGTTGTTAGTGGGGTCTGGTTTCTGATGGAATACTCTCCACATTTTTTAAAATAAGAAGTGCGTTCTAACGAATTTGTGAAGACATTTTGGCTGGAATAAACAGAACATATTTGGAAACTGTTTAAAGCCCAGGCCTGAGGTGCCTATAGGAATCTATGTCACTGTATGTTGATTATATTGCTCCAATAGTACATACAAATATACTCTAGAATAATGAAGAAAACATGAAATGTTGAAATCTCCCATATTTTATTAACTTTTATTAGTCCCCCACCGGTCCCGGGGTGGGGTGGGGGGGGGACTATAGGTTTGCATTCTCCGTCCGTCCGTCCGTCAGTCCTTCTGAAATGCTTGTCCGAGCCATATTTTCAATACTATAAGACTTTAAGATACCAACCTTGGTATGTGGATACGTCTTGAGATAGCGGTGTGTCGCGTACCAAATGAAGGTCACTGTGACGTTGACCTTGATCTTGACCTCTATCATAGAATGCTTGTCCGGACCGTATTTTCAATACTATAACACTTAGAGATATCAAACTTGATATTTGAATATATCTTGGGAAGCGGTGTGTCGCATACCAAAATAAGGTCACAGTGACCTTGACCTGTGATCTCTGTCATGGAAAATGATCCGCAAATGCTTTTCCGGGCAATATTTTTAATACTATAAGACTTTGAGATACCAAACTTGGTATGTGGATACATCTTGGGATAGTGGTATGTCGCGTACCAAAATAAGGTCACTGTGACCTTGACCTGTGACCTCTGTTATAGAAAATAATTGTCCGGACCGTATTTTCAATACTATAACTCTTAGAGATACCAAACTTGGTATGTGAATACATCTTGGGATAGCGGTGTGTCGCGTACCAAAATAAGGTCATTGTGACCTTGACCTGTGACCTCTGTTATAGAAAATGCTTGTTCGCCCGTATTTTCAATATTATAACACTTAGAGATACCAAACTTGGTATGTGGATACATCTTGGGATAGCGGTGTATCGCGTACCAAAATAAGTTCACTACAAAATCTCCAAACCGCTTTAAATGCCCTCAATGCTTGGTGCCTGAATAATGGTATGGTTTTAAACAATGAAAAAACTAAAGTGCTCTTAGTTACTACACCTCAAAAGCGTACAAGACTTGTTAATAACAAATTATCATTAAAATATAATAACATTGAACTGCAACTTACAACAGATGATAAAATTCTGGGAATGCATATAGATGAACACTTGAAGTGGTATAATCACATTATGTATATTCGTAAGAAAATATCAACCAACATCTGGCCACTGTCAAGAATAAAATCATATATTCCTTTAAATAACGGATAATATTTTCTAAGGCATATGTTCAACCTCATCTAGATTACTGTAATATAATATGGGGAAATACAAAGAAAGCTAACATACAACTGTTATTAGAGCATGTCGTACTATTTTAGGCGACCAATATACCACACTAAATGAAGCACTGGTTATCAAAACCTTTACATCTAACTGCGTTAAATGACTGAAAAGACAATCATAATGTAATTATTGTGAAAGTATTGTTATGTTTGGCAGTTTTAGTAAGTATTGACATATTGTGTACTGTGTGGTACTTTATTATGCAAACCACCACCTCAAACCATGTATATAAGTATGTATATATATTAAGTATGACTGTTTACATGTGTTTTGTTATATATGTTTTACATTGTACAAGTATATGTATGACTTTGCAGAGGGCCCCAAGGGGGAATAGTGTTGGCTAATTGGGTCACCCTCTATAAATAAAGACATTCATTCATTAATTCATTCATTCATACACGAATATACACTCATATAGTCATATACACGTATATACACTCATATAGTCATATTCTGACGAGGCCTACTTGAAGCAGGGAATTCGATATTTAACTTTTAGTACTGTCACGCTGCAATACCAGCTGTAGACGCATGGCATTATATCACGCAGTCACATGATCAACCCGACATTGTACAACACTTTATTTGCCTGACATCAAGTAAGGGAAAACCAGCTCATGTAGCCTTTTATGCAATTGTTGGTGAGACTCGACGGCGATCGAACGCACAACGTCTCGTAGGCAAGAGGGGCGCTTTACCACTACACCATTGCCGAGGTTGTGCAGTTCAATATCTCCGTTATATATCATATTCGATTTATCAGTATATACAAAATCATTGATTGTGACCGTTATTTCCATCATTTATGTTGAAGTAAAAACTATATTAAGATGATTATATTTGCTATCAGTTCATATTGAACGGAGCTTTTATGGTTTTATATTTACAGTACTCAAACTCTGGATCAATAACGAGATTAAAACCACCTTTAAAGATAAAATGATCATCTAAAAATGTTTTGAATTTTATTCAATTAAAGGTCTCACATAAGTCATTTATCTCATTAAAACTAAGCTGATTTAAATCTGATTCTGAGTACTACTTTATCAAAAGTTAACATACCCTCTATTTGCACCTTGCTTCCCTCCATTCTGCACGGTTATTTATGGTGTGTTGTAGGATTAACCTGGTAAGTAGTTTGATCGAGTCGTTTAATATATACGTCAGGCCAAAAGATTTGCACGGTTCATAAAATATAATAAAATTCCTTCTAAACGTACCCAAATTTAATATTTTCAATCGTACGTATCGAACCATGAAGTGATCAATTGTATTGAAAACCGGGTGACAATGTTTAAGGCGATTGCTTTGGATTACGACAGCTAATGATGAATGTGAAAATTGAAACAATTTGAAAAATATGATAATATAAACAACCGTGCAGATCTTTTGGCCTTAAGTATATTTTATGAACCGTGCAAATCGTTTGGCCTTAAGTATAAATCATTCAGAATGTCGCATAGACTAAACCCGGTGTCTTTTATCATTAAGAGTGCTTTGCTTCTCTGTAAAGATACATACAAAATACGTCAATACTTAAAACTAAGTGTATGACACTCGTTCGTTAAAAGCAAAGTAAACATTAAAGCGTTGATCATAAATAAGGATAACGGTCAGTGGCAAAAAGGTCTCTGGAGGTTTAAACCACCTTCTAGGAATTGTAACCTAAATAGCAGTCATAGGCGTATATGGATGTATTGCGTGTATAGTATAAGTCCTGTTATACCCGCTTACTAAAAAATTCGACAATTGTAAATTATCTCTTATAGTTTGAAATGTATTGTTAAAATAAATAAAAAAGGTATGGAATATATAACTACATGCATGTGTATATCTCGTTTTCGTTAAAGAGGCTTGACACTAAATGGTTGTCATTCACATAGTTCTCAAGAAGTCGCACTAACCTACTCCCCTAGAGTGCCCGCCTGTCGGTACGCGAGAATCAACATTTTTTTCTGGAAAATTATATCGGCATGTGTGTTTAAAGTTTGGTAACATCGTCCTAGATAACATACAGAATGCACATCTAAAGTACTATGATTTAGATTGTAATCACTAAGTAACGTGTAAAAAGTAACGTCGCGGAGTCACGCAAACAATTCCATGCGTTAAAGTCGCCTGCTCAAAACACGTCTTGTCATGATCCAGCGAAATCACGACACGTGACCGGTTTATGTATTAACTTTGTAGCTTTGATGAAACGTCTTTAAATGATTTATTTGACATGTGACATTTAAATGAGCGTAATATAAGATAAGTAATTATAGATTACAGTTCCTAGTCAATAACACGCACCGAACCAATAACACAAGTTTACTCGAACGCATTTGTCAAGTATGATACAATTGAATATCTGAACTACTAAGATGCTTTACTATTGGATTTTTAGATTTTGAAATTGTCAATTTCCTCCAGGATACTATAATAGGTGAAGTTATATGTGTGTGTCGTGATCAATACATGTCGCATATTTTTAAAAAGAGGTTGTTAAATTGAATGCATGTTCTTCTATAGGCATAGATAAATCGAAGCAAAAAATCAACATTCATACGAAACTGAGTCTATAAAATGGGACGAATTGCATAGGGAACAGTTTCGACGGGGTATTATTGGTAAATTGCCATGTTTTAATGCATTGTTCGATAATTTTAATTCAGATAGCACGAATAGTGTAGATAATCTTGTATCGCAATTTACGTGTACAATGCGTGAAGTCGCTGACCCACTTTTTATGAAGCACATCAAAATCACTTCGTCGGGGTTTCAAATTAAAAATAGTGACACGAAAAAATGGTTCGATGAGAATGCTACCAGTCTAAACACCTTTATAAAAATTCATTGAATGAGTTTAACAGATTAAAGTCAAATGAAAATAGAACATCGCTTGCTAATCTAAAACAAGCTTATAAGAGATTAATTAAAAAGAAACGACGCGCGTTTAAATTTAAGCAAGCGAAAGAGTTTGAAAATATGCGACGTTCAAAGCCTAGAGAATTTTGGAGACGTTTTTCGAAACGAAAAATCGTAAATGCCAGTATATCTGTGGATGATTTTGAGAACTATTTTTCAAATTTATTTAAAGATATAAAAACATCTATTTCAGAAGAATCAGAGAACTTTAATGCTAATCATGAGTTCAATGATAATGACCCAATTTTCGAAGAGTTAGATCAAAGGATAAGCGTAGCCGAGGTAGACAGTCAGGGGTGTAACTGATTGAAGTTATTTTCTAATAACTTTAATGGGTTATTTTATCAATAATTCAGGAGTTTTCTCCCTTTGAATACAGTTCGATAGATAACTTAAATAAGTTATGAGTAAATGTAAACACCTTTCCAAGGGAAACAACTTATTTATATGATTGTTTAATTAACACTTCATTGTAAGATTTAAGTCCCTTGCTGGAATAACTATATTCAGTTATCAGTACTGCCCTGTCAACTATGCTAAATCAGTGAGCCTTCAGAAAATGTGTTATGTTAAATATTTTAAAGTTATGAAAATGGTAAGTATGCATGAAATATATCGCTATTATGGGTAACATGCTTGATAGAATATGTTTGAATAAAAAGGTGAAAACATGTTACAATTGTATGGGAAGTAACCCAATAGGTCTCTGCCATTAAGATGGTGTTCATTTTAATATACCATAAATTTAGTTTCTTACACATGTAAACTTAAAATGATACAGGAAACACATCAATAAAATGATCAACATAATCATGTAATATGTATAAACAGATTGCGATGTGTCTCAGTCTTATCCATCAGACAAAAGTTAGAAAAATAACTTGTTTAGGTTATTAGAGTTTTGGAGCTTTTTTTTCTCAAAATAACTGAAATAAGTTTCAGATATTCATCTGTTTGTAAATCTGTTTTCTATCAAAACAATAATATTCCTGCAACATCTGATATTTTTTATGGTTCTTTCATCTTTGTTGTTAACTAATTTGCCATAAATTCTTCTCCGCAAGATTTAGCAATAGTTTATTCAAGCTTTTAATTGTCAGGGGTGTAACTGATATTAGTTACCTACTAATAACTTAAATGAGTTACATAATAATATGGAGAATGTAGCAAAATAGTTTAAAGACGTTATTTCTGAAAAGTTCATCACCATATTTCACTTGTGGCCATAGGCATTGTTTTAGGGTAAAACATAACTTGTTAAAGTTATTTAGTAAATAACTGAAATCGGTACAAAATAAATAAGTTATTTCTGAAAAGTTTACCATAGTTCACATTTGGCCATAGGCATGTGTTTTTTGGGGGTAAATCATAACTTGTTAAAGTTATTTAGTAATAAATCAATTACACCTCTGAACTTATCCCCAAATTAAAACAAGACTGAAATGTCTACATAATGTGGGTTGGAAAGTCTTCCTTTTCAGTCGTATATGTTGGTCCCATTCCTAATCTAAACAAGACTCAGTGTTTTTGGGGGCTGTTTTAATAGCCGTTTTTCGGTCATATTTCTAATGCCAAAACATATCTTTTTTTTACCCAATTTTGAAGAAATAGAAACAATTTTGGTAAATATGTCACATTTATAGAGTACAAAACGCTTTTAATTGCCTCCGTTGACTTGGTGTACAGTTAACAGTATTAATGATAAAATTCTGACATTAATGTTTTAATGGATCTATTTCCTTGTTTACGAAAATTCGCGCTAAAATACCCAATTGTTATGTTCCCAAAAAAAAGAAAAAACAACAAAAAAACAACAACAAAAAACAAACACTGAGAGTTGTCAGAAGATAGCAGAGCTCACCTTGTGTGGGCAAAGTGGGAAAAGTTCACCCCTCTTCTTAAGTAAGGTCCTAGAATCTCTGTTATGAACTATAGATCGGTTACTTTAACATGTGTTTCTTGTAAAATACGTGAATCAGAGAAAGCATTTTTTTTCACTTGAATTCAGAACATTTGATCAGCAAAAATCAACATGGCTTTGTAAAAGGTAACAATGACTAACAAACCTGCTAGAAACTCTAGAATCAGTCACTATTGATTAAGACAATGGTATATTATATCCACAAACTTGAATCTTGTATATCTTGTCTAACAAAGTGCATTTGATTCAGCTGAACTTGAGAGACAGTTAGTGAAATTGGAGGCTTAAGGGTTACAGGGTAAGGTTTTAAATTGGATAAACGATTTTATGACTGGACGTTAACAAGCACTAGTTATTAGAGGCCAGTCATCTACGGAAAAAGACGTCTTAAGTGGAGTACCCCAAGGATCAGTATTGGGGCCTCTTTTGTTTATACTCTTTATAAATGAACTACCAGGTATTAAAATCCCATTTTTTGGCGGATGATACAAAGATTTTCAATTCATGTAAATATATGAATATATTACAAGATGATTTAAAAACATTACAATCATGGTCAAATATATGGCTTCTGAGATTTAATGTAGCCAAGTGTAAAATAATCCATTTGGTTATGATGCTCCAGAAATACTTACAAATTAAAACATATAGACATTGAAAATTCAGATTAAAAAAGGGATTGGGGAGTTATTATCAGTAAGAATAGAAAGCCAAATGAGCAGTGTAGTGCAGCAGCAAAGAAAGCGCTGCAACGATACGCTTATTAGAAAACAGTGATAAAATAAGCTTTTTTATTATATATACCAGTTATGTACGTCCTCTATTATAATATTGTATTCAGGCTTGGAGTTCTTATTATCGTAAGGATATTGAATGTTTAGAAAAGAATACATCATCGAGCAACCAAACTAGTACCAGAGCTAATATATCTCAGATATGAAAAAATACTTTCAGCTTTAAATATGTACTCTTTTGAACAGGGACATGTCCGAGGCGATCTCATCGAAACATTCAAGATACTGAAACATAAATATGATTTGGACTCTTCATCATTGTTTAAAATTACTGATCATACCACACATGCAACGAAAGGACACAGTATGAAGTTATTTAAGCCGAGGCTTAAACAAAACTTCTTCAGCATACGAGTGATAAATCAGTGAAACAGATACACTATCATAAATGAATATCATCAGGATCACGAACATGTAAAATAATTGTCTGTTTACAAAGTGTACAGTTATATAACATTATTAAGTTACTTATATTTTTAAGTGTCATGGGTTTAACATTAATACTACATCACTCTGCAGTCAACGTGGTCATGCAGCAGGACATTTTCGTTTACAGTAATATTAATTATGTCTATTTGCAAAACATAAGGGCTTCCAGAGATGTGCTCTGTGCTTCTATATTTTTAAGTTACATAAAATATAACTCAAATAAGTTATATCAATGACTGCAGATCGAGGTTCAAATACAAAACATACACAATGGACAGGGAACTATTAGCATAATTAGCATATTAGAATCCAACTCTTCTTTCTGAAAACTGGGTCGTATTACAAATGATAAGCGGCATGTACAGTTTAGAAAGGTGTATTCACATAACATGCCTCTTGATTCTACTGTCACACCACACAGATTCGTCAGAACACAGATTCACAGAAACTCATTTATAAAATTTAAAATGTTATCAAAGTTATAAACAAAAAATGACATTTATGATGTTAATCTTTTCTGTTTTACAAGTAATCACATCATCAATATTATGCGGTTAACATGTTTACCATTTTTAAGTTCCATTTAAAATGTTACATCGACAGGGTACATAGACAGTAAGTAGTGTTAACTAATTTAAGTTACTTGCTAAATAACTTATACAAGTTATCTAAATAACTTATACAATTTATCTAACTTAAACACGTTATTTCTTAATCTGAAGGGTCCAACATAACTCCTACAAGTTATTGTTTATTATTTACCACACATATAAATAACTAGATGTATCAGGAGGTTGATTAATATGTCATTAGCTTAGTTTAAACGAAAGATTCCCCTATTTTTGTTGGGTCATCCTTGTGTTGGTTATTACATATATTTATGGATAATGAAGAAAAATAACTTAAATTTATTTCTGAATAATTAACCTCATTTCACGTGTAGCCATAGGCATGTATCTTTGGGGGTAAAACATAACTTGTTTAAGTTATAAAGTAAAGTGATAAGTTATTTCTGAAAATAAATATAAAAGTCGAACATGAAATGGAGCTTTCACAGAACACAGTAAACACAAAAACACGCAAAACGACAAACATTACGTGGTCCCGCCTTAATTCCATTAATCGATGGGAAAGGTTATATTAGCAGGATTTTATAAGCGATATTTCGACAATAAAACACGTTTAAAAACATTGTTTATTGAAACAAAACGTGATAACCTGTTTAAAATTACATATTACATGTTTTAATTTGACAATTTGCAAACGTGTTATGCCGGAATTAAGGTTTTAATCCAACCCCGTAGTGGAGTGCGTAGTCCAGTGCTACAGCGCCGAACTCCAGATCGAGAGGTGGTGGGTTCGATCCTCGCCGCGGCCACGTTATTTATCCTTGAGCAAGATAATTAATCCACATAGCTTAGTACTGGTTCTATACAGGAAGCCATCGAGAGTGATTAATATAAGTTGCAATAACTTGTTTCGCAATCGATGTAAAAATAAATATGTTTTAACTATTAACCCCGTTTTCCCTTCTTAGAGCAGGGGTTGGATGGGGTATGAAAGTTAATACTCGGAACATGTAATGGTTAATAAGGAATAAAGGTTTCACACACACAAAACAGGTTGACAGTAGGGCTATCACCTTGGAACGGTCAGTGGCAAAATAGGCCGCTTGGGGGCTTAGACCAGTTTATAGGGCGCCTCATACTTACCCTACTTCATCCCAAAATACGGGACAGTGTAAATAAAGAAACCCCGTCATGAACTATTCTCTAACCAAAAAGGCAGCATGTGTTTAACATGTGTTTCTTGTAAAATAATTGAATCAATATTCAAAGAAAGCATGCTTGTTCACTTGAATTCAGAACATGTGATCAGCAAAAATCAACATATCTTTGTAAAAGGTAACTACAGATGTTGTATATCTTGCCTACCGAAGTGCACTTGATTCAGTTGAACATGAGACTTTTATTGAAACTGGATACAGGCTTACGGGATACAGGGTAAGGTATTTTAATGGATAAAAGGTTTTCTTACTGGACGTAAACAAACAATAGTTATTAGAGGACAGTCATTTACAGAAAACGACGTCTTAAGTGGGGTACCCAAGGATAAGTATTGGGGCCTCTTATGTTTATACTCTTTATAAATGAACTACCATATATTATTGGCAGTAAATCACATCTTTTTTGTGAATGATACAAAGATTTTCAATTCCTGTAAAAATATGAATATATTACAAGATGATTTAAATACATTACAATCATGGTCAGATCTAGGGCTTCCGAGATTTAAGTAGCCAAGTGTGAAACAATCCATTTTGGTAATGATAATGCAGAATATATAAACAATATATATATTGAAAATTCAGATTCAGAAAGTGATTTGGGAGGTATTATCAGTAAAACTGGAAAGCCAAGTAAGCAGTGTAGTGCGGCAGCAAAGAAAGCGATGCAAGGACTCGGTTATTTGAAAATAATTTTTAAACACTCTGATAAAAAAATCTTTATTATTATATATACCAGTTATATACGTCCTCTATTAGAATATTGTGTTCAGGTTTGGAGCCCTTATTATCGTTAGCATATTTCATGTTTAGAAAAAATATACAACCGAGCAACCAAACCAGTACCAGTGCTAAGAAATCTCAGAAAGACTTTCAGCTTTAAATAAGTACTCTCTTGAACAGAGACGTGTCAGAATCTCATCGAATGATTCAAGATACTGATTTGGACTCGGGATTTGGAATATGGGACACAAGAGGTATTGCCCATTCCTTAAATTCCCATAAAAATGTAAATGTAAATTCGAACATACGGCAAAATACAGCGGTGTTTCGAATATTTGGTGAATCGTTAAAGACCTAGATATTAAAGGTCCAGCGATTAACCAAAAACTCCGAAAAAAAACACAATACAAACATATGTACGCTCTGCTTTGAGTAACGAGTCTTGTTGATATTTAAGACATGGGTCAATTTGTATTGCCAGTAAGGCTATCCTATTCAGGAATAAGATGGACATTCTTGAAAAGAGATAACTATGAATGTTTGAAAATGGATACAAAAACATATATATTTGCTGGATGGGATCGTTAACTGTATCAGTTGATAAATGTATCGCATCGTGAGCCCTATATATCGTGATACGTATCGTATCGTCATGTAGGAGTATCGTTGCTGCCCTATCAGATATGGCAGTATAAAACAATGTTCGATGCTATCTTCAAAAATATAAAGTATCAGGTAGTATTTAGCGAATACCTAATACAATATGCAAATAATATTTGCTATTGAAATAAAACTTGTTATTTTGTCATTAACACCGGTGCTAAACTAGATAAGCTAAAAAGAACAAAATACATGTATATATAAACAGATACATTATCAAAATGAATATCATCAGGATCACGAACATGTAAAATGATTGCCTGTTCCAATCAGGTTTTTAAAAATAGAACAACTCAAATTAGATTTCATAACTGTGTATAGTTATATAACTTTATTAAGTTACTTATATGTTTAAGTGCCATGGGTTTAACATTAAGAGGGCATCACTCTGTAGTCAACATGGTCACTCAGCAGAACATGTTTTTAAAGTAATATTAACTAGAACTACCAGTGAAGGTGATGAATACCCCGCGTTTTTGCTCTAGCCGATGATGGGCAAAATCAAGAATAATAAATGTTTAAAATATGTGTTAATTTTTTAATGTAAAAGAAATCCTCATTAAAACAAAGGTCCACAGTTGTGTAAAAAAATTAATTGCAGAATCGAAAACCCATTAATGCAGAGATACATCATACCATCACGTGTGAACTGTATGTTAGGTGTAATAACAATCCTTGAAACGTGTTAAAGTGAAAGCCACATGAAGTTAATTATTCAAATAAATAATTAGTCAAATAAAGGGTCATGATTCTGTAATAAATTAGGCATCAGCAATTTGTTATTTATAAGGACATAAGGTAAACAGTTGTTATGTGTACATGAAGTTTGGGAACACTCAATTCGAAAATGTTTGAGAAAAAGTCAAACAAATGGCCATAATTCTGTAATAAATTAGGCAATCAATGATGGGTGATGTACAGGGAAATAAGGTCATCAGGTGTTATGTGTATATGAAGTTTGGGAACAATACATTCAGAAGTGTTTGAGATATGCAAGTATTACAACTGTGTTACGCGACGGGACGGGGACGGGACGTGACGGGACGGGACCGGTGATATAAAAGGACATAATTTCATCAGTTGTTATGAGCATATGAAGTTTGGAAGCAAT